>VBSM01001044.1:6100508-6114730 GCA_008086735.1 Cheirogaleus medius | reverse complement strand
ATGGAAACCAAAAGAAAGCTGGTATAGCCATTCTCATATCAGATAACATAGACTGTAAATCAGCAAAACTAAACAAAGACAAAGACAGTCATCATATAATGATAAAGGGAACAATTCAACAAGAAGACATAACAATCCTAAATATTCATGTACCTAACACAGGTGTGCCCAGATTCATAAAGCAAATCATACTTGATCTAAACAAAAGGATAAACAGCAGCATCGTAATAGCCTGGGACTTCAACACCCCACTGACAGAACAGGACAGATCCTCCAAGTAGAAAATAAGCAAAGAAATGATGGACTTAAACAGAACTCTAGAACAAATGGGCCTAATAGACATTTACAGAACGTTCTATATAGTTCTCTCACCTCCTTAGTTAAATATATTCCTAAATATTTAATTATCTTTGATGCTATTGTGAAAGGTGTTGCATCTGTGATTGGATTCTTGGCTTGACTGTTATTGGCATATATGAAAGCTACTGATTTGTGTGCATTGATTTTGCATTCTGAGACTCTGACAAATTCATTTATTAATTCCAGGAGTCTCCTGGTTGAACCTTTGGGGTTTTCGAGATATAATATCATATCGTCAGCAAAGAGTGAAAGTTTGACCTCTTCTGCCCCCACTTGGATACCCTTGATTCCCTGCTCATCTGATTACTCTGGCAAGGACTTCCAGTACTATGTTGAATAGAAGTGGAGACAGTGGGCAATGTTGTCTGGTTCCAGTTCTACATAGGGAGAACTACAAAACACTGAGAAAAGAAATTGCAGAGGATGTAAACAGATGGAAAACCCTACAATGCTCATGGTTCAGCAGAATCAATATTGTTAAAATGTCTATACTACTTAAAGTGATCTACAGAATCAATGCAACCCCTATCAAAATACCAACATCATTTTTCACAGATCTACAAAAAATAATTCTATGCTTCATATGGAACCAAAGAAGACACTGTATAGCCAAAGCAATCTTAAGCAAAAAGAGCAAATTGAGAGGCATCAATCTACCAGACTTCAAGCTATACTAGAAGGTTATAGTAACCAAAACAGCATGGTATTGGCACAAGAACAGAGACACAGACCTTTGGAACAGGACTGAGAACCCAGGTATAAAACCATCCTCATATTGTCATTTGATCTTTGACAAAGCAGACAAAAATATACATTGGGAAAAACAATCCCTATTCAATAAATGGCACTGGGGAAATTGGATGGCCACATGCAGAAGATTGAAACTGGACCCACAGCTCTCACCTCTCACAAAAAAATCAACTCACGGTGGATAACAGACTTAAACCTAAGATGTGAAACCATAAGAATTCTAGAAGAAAATGTTGGGAAAACTCTTATAGATATTAGCCTATGCAAAGAATTTATGAAGAAGACCCCCAAAGCAATCACAGCAGCAACACAAATAAATAAATGGGACCTAATCAAATTGAAAAACTTCTGCACAGCCAATGAAACTATGATTAGAATGAATAGACAACCTACAGAACGGAAAAAAAATATTTGCATGCTAGACATCTGATAAGGGGCTGATAACTAGAATCTATATAAAACTTAGCAAAATCAAGAAGAAAAAAATCAAACCACCCCATTAAAAAGTGGGCAAAGGACATGAACTGAAACTTTGCAAAAGAAGATAAAATAATGGCCAGCAAACATATAAAAAGTGCTCAACATCTCTAATCATCAGGGAAATGCAAATCAAAACAACAATGAGATATCACTTAACTCCAGTGAGAATGGCTTTTACCAAAAAGATCCAAAACAAAAACTGGATAAACACATGCAGAAGATTGAAACTGGATTCCCACCTCTCACAAAAATCAACTCACGATGGATAACAGACCTAAACCTAAGGCATGAAATCTTAAGAATTCTGTAAGAAAATGTTGGGAAAACTCTTATAGACATCGGCCTATGCAAAGAATTTATGAAGAAGACCACCAAAGCAATCACAGCAGCAACATAAATAAATAAATGTCATGTGATCAAATTAAAAAGTTTCTGCACAGCCAAGGAAACTATCATTAGAACAATAGACAACCTATAGAAGGAAAGAAAATATTTGCTTTCTACACATCCAATAAAGGGCTGATAACAAGACTCTACATAGAACTTAAGAAAATCAAACAACCCCATCAATTAAAGGGCAAAGGACATCAACAGAAGCTTTTCAAATGAAGATAGACTAATAGCCAATAAACATATATAAAAAAATGCTCAACATCCCTAATCATCAGGGAAATGCAAATCAAAACCACAATGAGATATCACCTAGCTCCCGTGAGAATGGCTTTCATCAGAAAGTCCCCAAACAACAAATGCTGATGTGGATGTGGAGAAAGGAACACTTATGAACTGCTGGTGGGACTGCAAACTAGTTCAACCTTTATGGAAAGTTGTATGGAGATACTTCAAAGAACTAAAAGTAGACCTACCATTTGATCCAGCAATCTTACCACTAGGTATTTAGCCAAAGGAAAAAAAGACATTTTGTAAAAAAGACACTTGCACTCAAATCTTTATAGCAGCACAATTCACAATGGCAAAGATGTGGAAACACATATATACCCTGGAGTATTACTAAGACATTAAAAAAAAATGGTGAACTAATACCTTTTGTAACAACCTGGATGGAACTAGAGACTATCCTTCTAAGTCAAGTATCACAAGAATGGAAAAACAAACACCACATGTACTCACTATTAAATTGGAACTAAATGGTGAACACTCATGTGCACATATGGTATTAAAATTCAGTGGAAATCAAGCAGGTGGGCTGGATGACAGATGGGTAAAATCACACCTAAGGGGTACAATGCACACTATCTGGGTGATGGACACACTTATAACTTTGACTCAAACTGTACAAAAGCAATTCATGTAACCAAACTTTGGTACCCCAGTGATATTTGAGGGAGGGGGAGAGAGAGAATGAATCAACAGCATAGTACCAAAAAAAAAGAAAGAAAGAAAGAAAATCTATGTGCTCAGATATTGAATTTAATACAGTATATATGTCACAGAAGGACAAACAGCGCATGATTCCACTTACATGAAGTATCTGAAATAGTCAAACTCCAGAAACAGCAAGTAGAATGTTGGTTACCAGGGGCTGAGGGAAGTGGGAAATAGGAAGTTGCTGTTCAAAACATACAACATTTTAGTTATTCAAGATGAATAGGTTTGAGAGATCTGCTGTACAACATTGTATCTATAGTTAAGGATACTATATCGTACATTTTAAAATTTGCTAAGAGAGTATATCTTATCTTCTTGTGTTCTTACCACAAAAAAAAAATAGACTACAAAAAGCAGCTATTATAAATGTTTTAAAAATTAAAGAGAAAAATGATTAAAGAATTGAAGGAAAACATGGTGACAATGTCTTAATAGGGAATATCAGTTTTTTAAGATAGTAATTATAAAAAAAGCCAAATTTAACTATATTTTCATACCTATTAACCAATCTCTTTAGTACAGTGGGGCAATTATAGTTAATAATTTGTTGTATAGTTCAAAATTGCTGGAGGAAAGGAATTGGAATGTTACCATTTATAAAGAAGAGGTGAATGTTTAGGGTGATGTATGTCCCAATTGCTCTGGTTTGATCATCACACACTGTATGCAAGTATCAAAATACCATATGTACCCCAACAGAGACTCAAAATATACAAAGCAAAAATTGACAGAATTGAAAGGAAAATGGGCAATTAAACAAATATAATCAGAGATTAAAATACCCCACTCTTAGTAACTAGCAAAACAAATATGAAGAAAACTAGCAAGGCTATAGTAGATTTGACCAACACTATCAACAAACCTAGACTGACATTTTTGACATTTTCATCTAAGGAGAGCAGAATACACATTCTTTTCAGATGCATGTGAAACATACTCCAGATTAGACTACATGCTAGGCCATAAAACAAGTCTCAAGAAATTTAAAAGGACTGAAATCACTCAAAGTATACTCTCTAACAACAAAGAGATTTGGAAAATCCCCAATTCTTGGAAATGAAGGAATATGTTTCTAAATAACTCATGTGTCAAAAAAAATCATAAGGGAAATTAGGAAATATTCTGAACTAAATGAAAACAAAAATACAACATATCAAATCTTGTGAGATACAGCTTAAATAGTGCTTACAGGGAAATTCAGAGCTTTAAACATCTATATCAGGAGAGAACAGTCTCCCATCCATGATCTAAACTTTGGCTTTAAGAATAAAGAAGAGTCAATTAAACCTAAAGCAAGTAGAAAGAGGGAAATAAAGATCAGAAGGAAAAAAAATCGATGAAATAGGAAGTAGAAAAATATTTTAAAAAATCAAAAGTTCTTTGAGGGAAAAAAAATCAACAAACTTGATAAACCTTTAGCTAGACTGAAAGAGATGACACAGAATACCAAAATCAGAAATGAAAGGGACATCATGACTGATCCTACTGAAATTAAAAGGATTATAAGAGAATACTATGGCCAACTTTAGTCAACAAATTTGACAATTTAGATGAAATGGCCAAATTCCTCAAAAGCCAAAAATTATCAAAACTGACTAAAGAAAATTATGAATAGCTCTATAACAAGAAAATTAATTATTATTTAGCACTCCCCTCCCCCTACTAAGCTCAGGCTAGATGCCTTCACCTAGTAAATTCTATCCATCTATAAAAAAGAAATAATACCAATCCTACACCAATTCTTTGAGAAAAAAATGGCAGGGGCACACTCCAATTCATTCTATGAGACCATTATTACATATCACAAGAAAACAAGAGACTGATATCTCCCGTGAACATACACATGAAAATCCTTAACATAATATTAGCAAGTGAAATCCAGCAACATACAAAAAGGATTAAACACCACGACAAAGTGAGATTTATGTGACCACTGACATCTATGGGGCTCACGCCCTCCCTTTTCCATCACTTTTTTCAGATCAATGTAAATCACCAGTCATATAGTTTGGCTGTGTAGTCCCTTCATTTGCATACTGATAAACTGATAACTCCCTTGGTGATTGGATATGGGGGATATGAAATGAAGTAACAATCCTATTGAGATTATGAGTATGAAAAAAGATTAAGGATATCCTAAAAGCAGCAGTCGGCAAGAGGATTTCCAATTTCAACCTTCATGTTGAGGGTTTAAATAACTGTTATGGATATGAAACGATAAAAGGTAGGTGAGCAATGAGCTGGTTTCTCAGTTCAGTAATACCCAGGTCTTAAAATGATCAAGCACCAACTAGACCCATGGAAAACATAAATTTGGCTGGTTTAGAGGTTTTCCTAGAGTGAGAGTTTTCTTCCCCTAACTGTTGGAGAAGAGGCATTGTATCTTCAGGAATACAGGTATTGTCTTACAAGATGGTTTGTTCCTTACTACAGCTGCATGTGAACTCAGCACTGAAATCTAGTGCTAATTTTTAGGCTTATCTAAACCTGGTCACCAGCAAGGTGACAGAACTTTCCAAGCCCTAGAAGTTTCACTTCTAGGTTCTTCCTTTTAGAGACAGTTATCAGGAAAAAGAGGATGTGTCTTGCCATCCACCTCACTACCACCCAAGTTACCGAGTTCTGGGAGGAAAAATATACAGGATCAACCCTAAAATACAGTTCATAATATGGCTGGAGTGAGAGCTATGAGGGAAAGCTATAATAACTGTTTTCAGGAAGGAGGCACTAGCATACACCTAAAATGTTCACATTCATCTCTAGGAATCTCAAAAAGAATTCATCTAGAAACAATGATATTTATGTAGTCATTCATTTCTGCATGTGTTCTTCAGTTCAGAATTATAAACTTCAACCCATAGCATTAATAAGTTAGCCAATTCTATATGACAAATAAATGTAAAAATCTAATAATTTAAATGTTTTGCTACATGACAAAGTTTGTATCTCAATTTTCAAAAAGTAATATTTCAGATGAAAGAAAAATTGTGAAACCATAAAAGAGACAAAGTTCCTGCATGTCATAGTGTTTTGAAATAACACAAATATCAACTAAAGAAGTTCAGACTGATAATTTAAATAATAAACCCAGGACACAGCTATTTTGTAGCAAACCTTGGCAAACCTCTTTTCTCTAATTGAAAACAAGAATCAAGATTTTGGGTAGATATTTCCAGGAAAAGTATGTCTACATTAAGTCTACAGCCTCATTAAACATGGCTAATTTCAAAATTTAAATTTGGCTGCTCATACATACAAATAATCAAAGTTTGTTTTTTTCTGGGTGAATTCAAACATGAGGTCAATACAACATTTCTGTATTATGAACAGAATAAAATAATTCATAACAATTTCACAGACCATATGCCAAGTTTATTTAAATAATTTAACACTGTGGAGTGAGCCAATTTATAAGTAAAAAAATAGATGTTTTAGCAACAAATACAAGCACCACACAGAAGCGTATTACACATACACCATCAGGCCTTTAGAAGATTAAGGCAACATAAATACCTCAAGTAATTTCATGAGAATACTTTACTCATATAATAGATGTTATTAAAACATCTCAAAATAGGCAGAGCCCACAATTTTTTCAGTATGAAATCTTCCCTTCCGGTTTTCTTGTCAATATATTAATGATTCTTCATAAATACTGTATAACAGTTAGTCTAGATTGACAAATGGGCTATCGAAGCCACTATCTTGCTGGCCAGATAGGGGAGCAATTAACTTTCTTGAAGGCTGCCGACACACTGAAGAGGGTACCGTACTGCTCAGTTTTTTGAAATCTGACTTTAATGTATTTGTCTTATGATGAGATGGGTGTCCAAGAGTCACACTGATTTTCCCTGGCTGAGAATACATGGTTTCTGAGAGGTTTGTAGTTTGATCATGCTGACATTTCATTGGTTGACAAATCGTATTATCCTTCTCTGTACCTGAATTGGTTACTGAAAGAGAACTGGTTACTGAAAATTGTTTGAAATCAACAGATTCGCCTAGTATATCCAGAGTTCCTTGTGGCCTACCATATACAAATGACACTTCATGACTGTCACAGGGTAGAGTTGCATTGCTGGAAGGCCAGCTCAGGGAGTCACCAAGGTCCCCTCCATCCTTTACAGGAGTTTCCTGAATACCCAAACCTTGACTTTTCTCAGAGGCAGCATTTTCACTTTCCACTAGTGGTTTACATGTATATACTTTTAAACCAGGTCTTTCATTAGGATCTCGAGAGGTTATATGCGTGGATCCTGATTCAGAAAGACCAGGGGTGCATCCAGGTGAGGTTTTATTTCCAAAGGTTCCAAGAAAGGGGTGTGCGACTGAATGCAGGAGTGATTCAGAAGCAGGATCACTGAGTAGGTCTTTCTTCTTGTGCAAACCAAAGCTTCCTTCACCTTCGCAAGGGACAAACTCAGGAGAAACATTCCTTGGCAAAACGTTTAGGTGCTTGCGACTACTACCCCCAAACTGAAAGTCGGAATGTGACTCTTTGGAACCCACATGCTTTGTGTCCCCACGCTCTGAGTTCTCTAACAGCCTTCGTAAGTTACAAGCAGCCTTCCTCTTAGGAACTTGTTCGCATATACTTCTGGGGATACTTTTTGCACTGTTTGATTTGTTTTCAAGGTAACGTGGTATATTCTGATTCACATCGTTTCTTTTTGATTTTTCAACTCCAGTCAGCATCTCTGAAGTCAGGGGCAGTGCTACTATGTGCAAGGGAACACAAAATTAGGGGAACAGAAAATTAAGAGAAAATTCACATTTAAGGAGAAGAAAAACAAATTACATTTTTATGTATTTTCAAAGAATGCATATATAGTAATCATTCTTAAAGAAAATACATCATTGCTGGATATTTAAAAATATTCTTTCACATATATCCATTAGATAAAGCTTGGTAATTTAGTTGCTGAAATCTGATATATTATTGCTTTCCACCTGGTCTATTACATTTTCTGCAACAGATGTTACAGCATTTCAAGAGCCAACTACAATGTTTTCAATCCTGTTCTTATTTTAATGTTAAGTATGGAGTTTCTGACAAAGAGGATTTACAGAAAGAACCCCACCCACCCCCCAACACCTACACACACACTTCTGTAAAAGCTAAATAAAGTTTCTGATTTAATTGGCTAGGACACCAAATCTGATCAACAGCAAAGCAGCCATACAGCACAGAATTAGAGGCATCATATCTCAGAGTAGTATACCTTGGTCCCTAGAGTCCACGAAAAGGGTTTGCTTCTACTGGGGACATTATTTGCATACTGTTGAACAAGATCTAGAAAATTATTTTCTTGTTATACGCCACTGCCCTTTTTATACCTAAGGTTCTCATCACCATTGCAAAATTTATACAAACAACATTTGTGCTTCTACATAAGGAATGTTTACCAACATCAGACTCATGGATTCCTGAAAAATTGCTGCTTCAAATTTTCCAGGGGTTCAAAAAACTCCATTTCCCTACAGATATTTAATATGTTAAAATCTCCCAGTGTGACTGAGTATTTAACCATTTTTTCATGTATTTTTTTCAGCTCTTACTTTACATACTCTAAAGCCATGTTATTATACACAGAAAGAAACAATTTATAGTTTCTGGGGAGACTGTTCCATCATCATTATGAACTATCACCTTTGTTTCTTTGAAAGCTAATTCTTATTTACCTAATATTGTATTTATCACATAATTTATCTAATAAAAACATTGCATTTCCTTGGTATATCTCTCTCTGTCCAAGTATTTTGAACTTTAGATGTTCTTATAAAAATAGCAGCTATCCATAATTTTTAAAACCCTATTTGAAAGTTGTGGTCTTTTAATAAGTGAGTTTAACCTTTTTATATTTAGTGTGATTGATGTTTCAACCTACTATTATATTCTATTTACCCATGCTTTCTAGTTTTTCCCTTCTTTCCTGATTTTGTTAGATTGAAAATATTTTCTTCCAAGTATTTCCCTTACCAGTTTTAAGACTGTATATTCTATTTTTATTTCTCTGTAGTTACTCTTAAATTTTAATGCACATACTTAAACCTGTTTCTTTCTAGCAATGGCTAGTGTTAACAGTATTTATACTATACTATACTCCTTGAAAACAGTAAAAATCTTAGCTTATTTTCCATTTCCTTTATCATATCTTCTTATATCTAAGAATACTTTACTTTTCTAACATTCTCAGATCCTATTGTTTGTTCTACTAATTCTATTTCCTTAGATATAATTTATATTTGGGTTTTTTTGTTTTGTTTTGTTGATAGTTTGGTGTCTTTTTTTCATGGTGATGGCTTTCTGTAAATATATAATGATTCCTGATTAAATACTTACCTTTAAGATATACTGAATACCATATCTGTTTGTGCTCTTGGTTAAAGGGGTTGGGAGGGAAGTGAGGGGGGGATGGAATGAATTGCAGGATAAAAGATCTAATAACTGGTACTCTGGGCACATGGGCTCCCTGGCCATGCTTGATATGGCTAGCCACTTAGAGCATTGCCCTGTTCTGTCCCCAGACTCTTTGTTCCTGTTGCTGTTGCCCAGCCCAATATTGGGGTTGAGGAAGGGAGGGGAGAAAAAGAAATAAAGAGAGGGTGACTCCACTTGGTTGCTGTTGCTCTAAAACGTCAACTAATCACTCCATTGGTGTCTCCTAGGTCTACTACTTCTCCGAGAACATACCATCTTCATATATGCAGTAGTTTTGACATTGCTCCTACTTGTGGCTGTCAATCTTCTGGTGGTTTTGAACTGAAGTTTCCTTCTTTAATCCTATACTTTTTCTTTCTTTAAGGAATTTCTTATAGCTTCTGGTCTATCCACTGCAACCTTTTAAAACCCAGTTATAATTTCTTCTTTTTTTCATTTTTTATTTGTTAAAATCTTTTCTATCATTTCTAGGGAGGGAAGCAGGGATGGGAAGCTGAAGGGCATGCTCAGTTTGCCTACCTGAACTGGAAACTCTATACAATTTTTTATAAATTTGCAGTTTAAGTAAAACATACACAACTTTACAAATTAACTCTCATTCCTTACATTCCCTGCTCTTCTTCATACTGAAAATATTATATTAAATAGCCAAACAAGAAGAGGAGAAAAACCATCCAAGTCACCCACTTTGACCTACCTGATTGTGTAGTTTTACTCTGGGATCTATTAGAAGTAGGTGTTTCTAGCAATTTTGCCATCGTAGCAAGTTTGCTTGCAGCATTTATAATCTTTTTCTCGGCCCTGTGGGGAAATTCCACAATATTAAATTAATATAGTTTAAAGGAAAAAATGAGTTTCCTTAGCCACGGGATTTCTGTTTTCCTATTAGCTCTGCCAACATTTAGGGTAGCACAGCCATAAACCTCTCTTAACCCCCAATGGCTGATCATGTAGAAATAGTTAATTGTGTGGTTAAGGAAAATGCTTAGAAAATGACAACATGCTATCCTAGTACTCTCAGGACACATTATTTGTTCGGACTGAACTTACCCTTCGTTTCCATCATCTTGCAAAATCTGTTGGAGGCAAATCAAATAATATTTGCGCATCTTTCGGGCGGTTTCTTGACGTTCTCGCAATACCTCTGCTTTTACCATTTCCGCAGCCCTTTCTTTACTCTCCTGAATATAACGAAGCATGTCACCTACAGGGGGTGAGGAAATCCCCAAGAAATACATGTTTATTAGCACTTTTTCAGAAACAGGAGGGGCAAACTTTAGACCAATTCTCTGGGAGATGGAGTGATTAGAGGTATAGTTTAAACATTATACTTTCCACAGTCATTAAAATGGAATATTTTAGATCACCACTTGCGTAGACTCAAGTGAGAAATAATCTATAAGTCCTTTTGTAATGATGACAGCTTACATATAGTAAGGAAACATGGCATATTCCCTAGAGAAATTTTGTCATACTCTAAAATACTTAGGCAAGAAAATACCATAAATATGAGGCATGGAAACTTACATATTTCAAGAAGAGAGAGAAAAGAAATATACAGAAAAGGTGAAGCAAGAAAGGAAGAGAAAAGCAGACACTGAAAGAAGAAGAAAAGGAAGCAATATAAGTTGGAGAGACTCATTCTCTTATGCTCTGAAAATCCCTGTTCCATTATTTGTTATTTATTTGCAATATCTCTGCTTTTACCATTTCTGCAGCACATATTGAGGCTCTACCTAGATATAATATTACAATACAGGAGAGGTACTTATAAAATGTGACTGCAAAGAGGGTGATAAGACTTATTGTTGCCTTCTCCCATCCAAGTACTAACCAGGCCGACCCTGCTTAGCTTCTGAGATCAGCCACGTTAAGGGTGGTATGGCTGTAGACTATTGTTGCCTTCTGAAATCTACATAATAATATAGCTCACAGCTTTCAAGTTCTCTTTTTATCTTTAACTCAACATAGCTTTGATTGGGACTACAATTAGTTAAGGCTAACTTTTTTTTTTTTTTTTTTTTTTACGAAATCAAGACTTCCTCCTACATCTAGAACTTTACAGTCTCTGTTATATTGAGGATATCAATTCATATAGGAATATCCCTCTTAATGAGAGTAAGCATCTGAAAATTCAGTGTTGTTCTATGCAAAAATACTAAATGGGAGACTATTTTTCATTATTTGAAATGGGAAAAAATAAAATGGAGGCCTGTCAATACAAGTATCTGAACTATAACTAAAACACAGTATACACACATACATATAAGTTATTATGTTAGCATAAAAAATGCTTAAAATTTCACTTCCCAAATAATAGATTATCAACAAGCTGTCTGTGGTAATATGCCCTTTGTTAACACCAGCAGCAGCTGAGAAGTAAATCCCCTTTATTGATACTAAATGAGCTTTTTCACAACAGCTACATATGATTCTGTTATCTACCAATTTTATTTGAAACTTGAGACCCTTCCTCTGCTCTTTTTGTTAAAAATACATATAATTTTAGGAGGTCGACCTACATATTTCCTACATAAACACAGGTTAGTATATTGGGAAATACAACTATTCTATGCAATTTTGTAATTAAAAACCAGGAAGTATTCTATACTGGGAAAACACACACCAGGGGAAAGCTCCGTAAGATATGCTGGTGCCACCTGACCTGACAAGGACTTGATAAACAAATTTATAGCTATGGGAAATAACAAAGAGAAACAACAGAACAACTGCTAACTAGACCCACTTCCACAGTCCTTAAAAGTTTATGGTAGGAAGTCATAATTAATTGCTAATTTAAAACTCGTGACATTTTCTTTGCTATAAGTTGTAAGATTATTAAATTTTTAGTTTAATACTAGTGTCCAAAAAAGAAACAGGATAATCAACAATATAAAAATATATTACTCTCACATCACTTCCCAAACACATTATTTGGGCAAAATGATCCATTACTGTAATTTTGAAAAGATATCAATAATCTCCTTTAAGATTGAATAAGGTAGCTTGGAGAATTCCCTAAAAATACTGCTGATTGTAAACTCTGAGTTTACATCAAACACCAACAATAAAAATGCCCCAATCCATCCCTAAAATCTTGGGAATCTCTTTAGGGACTTACGCTTAATTTTTTTCACAGCTTTAATGTACTGCCCACGAAGTTCTTCCAAGGCTCCCTCATTGTATGACAGGCAAGCATTTTCAATGGCCCCTTCTGACAATGACCTGAAAACAAACCAAAGATGGCAAAAACAGAGATGGTAGGTGAAAAACTTCATTTGAAAAATACATATGTACCCATATATTCTAATAAAATAAACTGAGATGTGCTAAAAATTTCATATAAAAGGATTTCCTCTATACAAACATTGAAAAGAGGAGAAAAATAGAAACTTAAATTTTATAGTTGCTTAAATAAATGGTAAATCCACATGATAAAAATTTATGCAAGTATTGAAAAGCATACTATAGAATATCTAATAACATGAAGAACTGCTCATCTAATAATATTAAATTAATAAAAGTTTCCAAAATACCTTATATAATAATCTCAACTTTTAAAACACATTGTATACATGGTATTTGTGTATAAAGAGGATTAACTGATTTAAAATGAGAGATAACAGAGGGTATCTTCAGGGAATAGGGTTTTGGGAGATTTTCTTCTTTTTTATACTTTTTGCTGTATAACAAAACAGTAACTTATATTTTAAAAAATTTAAAGATACTTGTACTTAAAAATAAATGGTTTCTTTAAAATAGTAAAAGTCTACCTTGGTGGTGTTTTACAAAGTGTTTGCAGTTCTTCCAATTTATTCTTCATGGCATTGTTTTCTTCTATTAATTCTTCAACAACTTTATTATTCTCTTCTATAGAAGAAAGTTTATAGTATATCGGTCAGTTGATTTTTTTTGTTTGACCCTTCATTTCCCTTAAGTTCCCAACACAGATGTTTACAGAGGAGACTGTGTGATTTCCTGTTGCTCTCTGGTGTCATTCATTCCCTGATAAATGCTAGTCTGATCAGTCCCTTGCTCTGTTTTCTCAGCACTTAAAATCTGTATTCCATCTTCTTCTTGCTTTGGGTTATACACTGTCCTGGAATTGGATTTCAATGGTTTCATATGCATATATTTTGTTTTCCAGCTAGAGTTAAGAGCCACAGAAACCTAGGTTTCCTAATCCCATGTACTCTGTGGATCCTGGTAGACAGTCTATACTCATATAAATGATCAATGAATAGGCACCTCAACATAAAATTAAAAGAAAATTAACCTTAAGTAGGTACCCTTTTTAGAAATTATGTAAGATTTTCAATTTTTTGAACTTTTAAAAAGGGGACAGAGTCCACATAGTCTGAAGGAAAAAGCATGAATTTCAGAGTCAGAGAGACATAAGTTTAAATCCTAGTTCTGTTTCTTACCAGTTAGATGAGTGGTAATTACTTAACCTTTCTGAACCTGAGTTTTTTCATGTGTAAAATAGCGATAGTATTACCTACCTTAGAGATTATAATAGAAATAAAACAACAAACGCACAACACCTTATACAAAGCCTGGCAACACCAATGTTCAATAAATGTGAACATGGCCCCTCATGTTTCCTACTATGCACCCTCTCAACACACCCTATGAGTTGGGAGACAAAGTTACTCTCTTCTCCTTGCTGAATGACATATTTTTAAATCATCCACTCCTACTCCATCACTTTTCAATAAACACCAGCAACCGAGTAGAAAATGGAATTTAAGAAAAAAAAAAAGCACAGCCAAGGAAACTATCAGTAGAGCAAATAGACATC
>VBSM01001044.1:6075613-6100408 GCA_008086735.1 Cheirogaleus medius | reverse complement strand
AAACAATATTTGTACCCCCATTACAAGATGGAAAAAATAAATAAATAAATAAATTCTTATCCAGAACCTCAAAAAATAAAAAAAAAAAGAAAAAAAAAAGAAGCAATAGCAAAGATATCACCTAACAGATTTATATTAAGAAAAAATTTCAAATAAAACTACTTAGTGACTTAATTCTGACCCCGATCCCTTTTATCAGGCTACTACTATCTTAAGGAAAGTACCAACTTTCTTGGATTATTTGTAAGTCTACGAATTATAGAAAATATCAGCTTTAAAAAGCATAACTATTTTATGATCACAATTTAGGATACCAAGTATTATTATTTATAAATAATAATCATACCCGACTTCCCTTGTCATTTTATTATGTAAAACAAAACTTTCTTGGTCTTCAACAAATTTTATAATAGCTATATTGTATCTATATCTACAGTTGGACAAATATTTCATTTATTCTCCTGGCCTCTACTAAAGAGCTAAGTAATCAAATATTTATTCTCTGGTACATAGTGGGCAACATGACTACAAGGATGAACAAGATAAGACATATTCCATATCCTCAGGGAACTTATAGTCTGTAGTAATCAGGCAAGTAACTGAACAATTAAAACAGAGAATGGTTACACAGGTAACAGAGGAAGAGCCAAGTGCCATAGGGCTGCACATGAGCAGTTAACTTAACCTAGACTGAGGAAAATTGAGGAGAGCTTTGCAGATGAAGCATCTTCTGAGTTGAATCCTAGAATGTTAGACCAAAAAGTAAATGGTAGGATAAAATACAGGACAGAGGGACGAAATCATACGCAAGGTCCAGCAGTAAAAGAAACTATGACCAGCTCAGGAATCTGAAACGTTTCAGATGGAAAGAGTATAGAGCACAGGATATAAGTGGATAGTGAACGGTAAGAAGGAATAGCTGTTTAAGCCTAATTGCTTCCCTTCTTAAGAGCAATGGGACATGGCAGAAGATATCCCTTTCCGAAATATCACCGACAGCATTGTGAAGAATGGACTGGACAGAAGCCAGATTGGAACCAAATACCCTTGTTTATGCCTCTTCCCTCCGTCTAGAAAGCTCTCTACATCTCCCTGGCTTTTTTCAAACACCTGCATTCTTCAAAGCTTAGTCAAACCTTCCTTGACTCTAATAAGAGGCTGAGTTAACATCCTTTCTTACTGAAATTATACATAACACACTGCCAAGAGCGCTCAATGCTACATTATTTATTAGTCTGTTTCTAGTTTCCCTCACTTAACCATAAGCTTCTTAAAGGAAGGGAACACAGTTTTCTACATCTCCGTCAGAACTGGAACCTTGTCTGACTTATTCACTGCTACATCCCCAGTGCCTAGAATACTGCTTGACACATTTTGAGATCCCAATATATCTATTTGATCAAGAAAGGAAGAAAGAAATGTGACCTTTTAATCAGAGCTGAAATCTTCCTCTTTTGAGTTTAGTAATAACAATTTGCTTAGTAAAAATGAGATCCAAATTAGTTTACATTAATCCCAAAAGAGAATCAGTACATACATTAACTAAAATGTCACATTTGAACACTTCGACAAGGATCAAAGAGATTCACACTGGTAGCATTGCTACCTTAAATGCTAACCTCCGATCTTTTCCACTACAGCTTTGTGTTTCCTTTCTAAATGCTGAAGATGCCTACAGGATTTCTCCAGTTTTCTTTTCAGATCTTGGCATTCCTGCTTTGCCACTTCAAGTTCTTGGAAACAGTGTCCACAGCATAAATCTTTAATTTCAAGGATCTTTTTCTTATCTGTAAAGATTAAATGATAAAAAACTTTTATATCAGTTTAGACTAAGAACTACCATTCAAAACAGAACGAAAGAAAACCAGATGATGAGATTCATGACTACAGGCTACAGTGTAAGTGAAAAAGCATGATGCATAAGATGGAAAGACCTGGGTTTAAATCCTGTTTCTACTACTTCTTTGCTGTGTGACTTAGAGCATGTTATTTAACCTCTCTTAGGCTTAGTTTTTAAATATGTAATATTAGATAATATTGTCTACTTTAAAAATTGCTATGAAACCGAATGCTTAGGAATGTAGTGTTGAATACCATTCCCTACTAAAAGGAACCAGGGATCATCAAGAAATACCTAGCTCCTGTACTGGGAGAGGGTATATACAAAATGAGACTGTAGTATCTTGCTATGCCAGAAGTGAGAAAATACAAAAATATTGGCATGTCAGAAGGACATAGGAGCCAGTTTGAAGGAGCTCTACTAGCTGAATCTGGGATAATCTGAGCACTAATTAAATATAATAATGAATTATAAAGTACTGAAAATATAGAAGCTTACAAGTCACATCAATAATCCTACAAATGGAAGGATGGATGACTAGAAGGGTAGGGAGGTAGGGAGTTTGATGGGTAGGGAGGTAGACAGACAGATGGACAGACAGACAAATAAATAGGCAAACGAGAAGAGAGGATTCTTGATTATAACAATAAGCTGAGTGCCAAATGGGATAAGTGGAGGGAAATCTGGAACCAGAAAAATTATAATTTCGCAACCATCATAGCAAAGACTGGATCAGGCAAGACTCATCAATAATTGACAAGTCTAAGAGAAGGTTTTAATGAGAAAGATATTTGCATGGTCTTAAAAATGTCTTCACACAGATTGCTTATTAGTTGCAAGGGTAAAAAAAACCCCAATTATATAGTGAAGAAACTGGATGTTTTGACCAGGTGATCAAAATTAACCTGACCAATAAAAGACAAATGAACACCATGCACTTCCAGATGTGATATGATAACATATCACCCACGTAGTATTCCAGCCACGAAAGCACAACCTGGATTTAATCATGAAGAAACATCAGACAAACCTCAAATGAGAAAAGTTCTGTTAAAAAAAGCATGGAGGGGGGAGAGAATATTTCTCTCAAAAATATCAATGTCATAAAAGTCAAAGAGAGGCTGTGGAAATGTTCTAGATTAAAGGAGGCTAAAGACACACGACAAATAAATGTAACTAACACCTGATCCCAGACAGATTCTTGTACTGTAGCAGAAAAAATTGCTATACAAGATATTATTGAATCAATTGACAAAATTAGAATACAATCAGATTTGCACAATACTTTTATCTAATGTTAAGTTTACCGTACTAAGATTATATAAGAAAATATTCCTATTCTTGGAAAATAGTACGAAGCACTTAGGCACAAAAGTTCACAATGTATATAAAACTTACCCTCGAATTGTTCATAAAAAAAAAAAAGAAATATTCACACACACACAGAAGAGCACAAAACGCAATAAAATGTTACCAATAGGTGTAACTAGTTAAAAAATATCTGAGTGTTCTTTGTAACTATTTTTATTTTTGCTACTTCTCTGTAAGTTTGAAATTATCTCCAGTTTAAAAAAGGACCTAAAATTGTTGGGAGACAAATGCAGAAAAATTGTTTGGCACAGTGCCTGGCACAGAGCATGTACACAATAAATAATAGCTGTTGTCATTAGTAATATATAATTTATAAAATTAAAATATATAAAAATTATATAAAAGGTAGATTATTATTAGCAATTTATTATAAGTGATATAATAAAGTAGGAATACAATTGGCATAGACTCAGAGGTCATTATCTAAAATGATAATGCAAAGTCATTGGTCCAACAAAATTATTCTTAGTTCTCTCCTGACATTTTAGTTTCATTTAAATGGAGCTGTTTATGTTCATGAGCATCAAAGGATCAAGGAAGCATCACGCTGGTATCATACTACATTTATATTTTTCATTTGAGATACTGTTGTAAAGTTGGAAACCATGTCAATGCCCATTGACAGGAAAATAGATAAATCAATTATAGTATATTCATACAATGGAATGCTATACAGCAATGAAAAATGAATGACCTAGAGCTATAGACATCAACACAGAAAAATTTTAGAAGTATGTTAAGTGGGAAAAAAGTTACAAAGAATATAATGAGAATTAAACCATATTTATAACGTTAAAAGGCAAAAAAATCAATAACTATTTGAAGATATATATATTTGGTCAAAACATAAAGAAAAGCAAGAGAATAATTTTTAAAAATCAGAGTATGTGTTACCTCAGATTTGTGGAGAAGTTGTGAGGATGGAATTGTGATCAACAGTATTGGTGATATTCTATGCCTTAAGTTGAATAGTGGGTTCCTGGTCATTAGGCTTTATAACTTACATATGCATTCCATATATTCTTTGCATGAAACAAGTATTTCATAATTAACATTTAAGTTACTTTAAAAATAGTAAGATATTAGGATAATATAACTAAACAGTCAACAGTGGTACTCTCTAGTGTTAGGATTATAAAAGATTTTTCACTTTAACACGTTTCAGATTATTTAATCCTTTCTAATGAATTTGTTAATGTGTTTGTTTTTAAGGGAAAAAAGATTACAGAAAGAAAAATCATTTTATATAGTCTGATTTGTCTTTGGCCAAAACTAATTTCTTTCATATCGAAAGGAATTCTCAAATAATATCTATTACTTATCTCTACCCATTTCACAGATTAAAATGTAATTCTCAGGCTATCCTGAATGTGATATAAAATAAAAAGAAAGAAGCAAAATATAAATAAGGTAGTATTACCATCCACCTAATTGGCTGTAAGATATTCTCAGCCATCTAGAACCTAGAAGTAAGGGAAAAGGGTCTGTGAACAATGAGGAAAAATAACTGCCCACTGACCTCTTAGGACAGGCAGAGATTTTCTCAGATTCTGGTAACATTGCACACTAAATTAGAAATGTGCAGAAACAAAGGTAATTGATTTAGTGGGTAGGTATGATTAGCCCTGACAATTGTTAGTTCTTTTCCAGGTTACAGAAGAAACAGCAAATAAGCAGCACAAGGGGATGTATGAGTGTTTGTGTTTGGAGGGAAGGAGCAAGCTGCAAAGGGTCAATATCCCAAAACAGGCTGGAAGCAAATAAAGGATGTGCCAATTCCAAGCTCAGAAATCTCAGTGAATCGGCAATAAAAGCCCTATATTCCTCAGTAAGCTCTGAATACAAGGGGCTATATGGTACAATAATTCTTTGTCATAATGACAAGTCTAAATAAAGAAAAGTTACACTCTTAGTTCATTAAGTGACCAAGGAGCACAAACTACATATGATTCACTCTGCCACATGTTGGAGATTAAAAATACTGCCCTACGTCAAAAAACTCACAAATAAATTAGAAAGTATCTAATATACATCAGATAGATTTCCACTAAAAAAATGGTTGAAATAAGCTTCACTAATTTAAATGAAAAACTCTCTTCGGCAATTCTCTTATGTGAAACCCTTGATTTCTCAATAGTCATGGAATAAAAACACGACTGCTATATTAAAATTCTCATTATTCTCCTTGTAATAAGAATCACTTGTAAATGGAGGGAAAACTATAAAAAAATAGAAGTTGTAAGAAGGCCCAAATCAACCCTGTCGTCTAAATACAAAATGATATCTAAACAAACGATACACAGTAAGTCAGAGTAATATTACGTATTTGTTCGCTCCGAAAACCGTTCACATCTTTGATCTCCTTTTATCCTCAAAGCAACCCTCTGGAAGGGTCATTATGGATGCTACAAACACTGGAGGGAACAAAATTCAATTACCAGCTTCGGCTTCTGTTCCTTGCAAGACCAAGGGCTGAATGTGGTGTCCAGAAGTGGGTGCACGCAGGGCTGCCGGGACTCCAGAGTCTCCTCTGCCAGTCCCCCGGCTGGTAGGATCCTTAGAGATATCAGCCATATTTCTCTGAAATAAATTGTCTTCATAGTTAAAGCCTAGTAAAAATCTTTATACAATTTTCTATTTAAAATGCTAATGTTACAATTACAAACAAAACAAAACAAAACAAAAAAAACTACCTGGAAAAAATCTTGCCTGAACTATCACTAATATTTTCCTTAGGATGTTCCATGAATATTGCCACTATCCTATTAACTAGCCTCCTATGACCATATTTTCCAAATTAGAACACTGTCTGACAGAGGACTGGTGGGCTTGCTATGAGACAGACAGGAGATATGGTTAGCACACTTACGTACAGGAATTTGAGGTATTTTTAATGGTTTATGTGATCAAACCACAGTATGGACAACATGAAATCAGAATTGTTCTTGAAAATCCAGAACATTTTCACTGCAGTAGGGGCCAAATTCATTAGCAACTATAATACATTTTGTCTCCCACAAATTGAAAATAAAGCTATTTTAAATTTATATAGTACTTTATATGCTTCTAAATTAACATACACTTGTAATTTTGTAGAGAAGGCCAGTTGAATTCCAACGTTAAAAGACAGAAACTCAGGCTTAGTTAAATTAAACATCCTGCACAAGACTATTTTTTCACTAACATCTATTGAATGCCTTTTGTATTCTAGTCCCTGTCACAGGCAATACAGCTATAATACTAAGTTCATTAATGGATTTTTATGGCTATTTTCAGATTTTGGATATCTATTAAATCCAAAAAGAATAGAATATGTGATATTGAGAAAGTAGTCTGATTTAATTACCTAAAAAACATATATACTTGATTCTAGAGGCCTTGATTTTGATTATGAGGAACCCATGCAGCTGATGTCAGGAAGCCTACCTATGACATCCAACAAAAGCAGAGGTCAGCAATTATAGAGAAAAGGCAAACTCTATGCAATCAAGAGGCTGTGGGTTGAAGCCAAAAGGAATAAGAAAAGCTGAACCCAAAGGCAGTCAACGTTTCCAGTTTCTACTCAAAACTAGAGAAGACACGATGACAAAAAAAGCAGGAAAGCAGCAATTTTTTTGTCTTAATTTTAACTTGACTTTGGTGGTAGGAAGAGACAGAACACACATCCTTAAGTTTGCTTGAAAATTTTGTTCCATTTGATATTTCTGTTTTCTCTTATCTATAGCTATAGTAATGTATTTTGATTAATATTATTGTATTAATATATTTAGATAAGGCATTTGCTTTTTTTTTTTTAACCTATGGTTTCTTGGACAATGTTTTCTTGAAAACTATATTATTTCCTTCATTGCATCCTCTCCATTTTAAAAAACTTTCGATCATCTCAGTTTTTTTAATGAGGACTTTGTTTATATACACCGATAAATAATTTTTTGTTTTAATTTCTATGAACAATTCTAAAAACTAGATTTAATGAATTATGAACCATAGTTATTTACATTTATGGCATACATGTTGCAAAATTATAGTCACTATAATCATTAGTTTACCTCTAGGCCCTGAACTGAGTTAGCTTGGAAATGGCAGAAGGTCAAGTATTACTTCTATGACAAATACCAGATTAAGCATTTCCAAGACATCCTTCACTCAGGAACAGAATCTGACCCACCCGACAAATGCTGCAAATGCCTAAATTCTTAACCAGATTATGTGAGTAGTCTGTCTCCATAGACTTATGAGCTACATTAAGTCACACAGATGATCTTACACTGCTTACACAATTATAAATCCATAAAAATACCCCAGGATTGATTTTATATATACATATATTCTATTATATGTATATAGTAGAAGCAAAGTGCTATAGTTTCTTGATTTTTATAGCAGAGATTGCCTTTTCAGGAAAGCAGACTTGAAAGCACATAACATGATTTTCCCATTGCTTCTCATCCTCAAAAACCTGCTATATATAATTTTTATTTTAATTGTCTATTTTCTCCAAAAGTTCCCAATAAATATTAAGTAGTATTCATGTGAAGTGATCTTGCCTAATTATTTTTACAATGAAGGCAACTACTCAGTACTAACATTTTTGTCAAATCAAAGATAAAAATATCAACTGGAGTGAACTGAGATAGAGTCAACTAATGTTTCGGGTCCCTTTTGGCTCTAAACTTCTACTCTTTCAAGTGCAGGAAGCAGAAAGGCCAAGCTGTGTCATGAATATCCTACCAAAACCCAAGGAATTAGGCCCGGGATTTGTATTTTCTTTTTCAGATGAGCAAGTATAATATATGAATGCCCCAAGTAAGGAGCTAGTTATCATCAAGCATGACACTGGAAGTCAGATTTTTTTTTTTCTAGTTTATAACTCTTTCAAGTAGATATTAATACCAAATGCTCAATCCTGGCCTTGAAAATCTATACTCATGATATCTTCTTGATGGACCTTAATTCTTAATGTCTCAACTCTCCTATAAGAAAAATCTTATAATGGCATTTTTTTTTAAACCTCAATTCCAAATGTTTAAATTGTTTAATACTTAGACTAGCATTCTGGATCTTTCACGCATACCTCATTTCTTTAATCATAAGGCAGCAAGACTTTGGTTTTATCAGAATCTCCACACAAATTAAAAGCTGGTCTCAGAGAGTACTTATATAACTAAAAAAATACAATTAATTCATTCTATATGCACATGCCCATATATAGGACACCAATGAAACCAGGCACCAGAGTTTTGTGTAAGTAAGGCACACCTCTATTTGCCTGTTTCCATATGAATACTCCTTGTATTTATTTGGCATTTTTTACCCAAATAGATACAAATTTCTTGAGGGCAAGAAATAGGCTTCCAAACTCTTTAGAAGCTTTTAAGAAACTCTAGTTTAATATGACGCATATTTCTTGAAGTGGTCAGGCCCAGAAAACAAAAAATAGGAATGAGAGTTACCCAGTTTCTAAAATCTCAGGCCTTTACAAAGAATAGCATATATTCTTTATGAAAAAGTTGTCCAGAGACTAAAAGCTCATATCTGTGACACTATGAAGTAATGTCTAAGAAGTAGTAAAGTTTTTTGCAACACAATATGCAAGCCTTTGGATTGGCTACAGAAAGTTTTTTAAACCACTGGCAAAAACACAAGTCTTACATCTACTAAACTGTAAAATGAAGAAAGGAGAAACATCACATACAACTTCTACAATCATCCTTGATGGTCAATAGCTCTTTTTACTCTCAGGAACATACCTCTTCCCAATCTGAGTCAGCATTTTCTATAAGTAGATAAAGTATATCTTGAAATGCTTTCTGTATGCAGGCCTTTAGTTTTTCAAAATATTGGACAGACACCCATTTTGAAGAACAAATCGACATGATTTCTAAAAGCTGTTTGTCCTCTGAACCACTGACGTGCTCCTTTTGGATATCCCCTAAGAGAAACTCAAGTACAGTTAGGATGTCTTCCTCATACTGATAGATTTCCAGTTGGATCCTCTTGGCTTCCTGCATAGTCCATTCTCTACGACTCTGGTCTAGACATGTTTGTAATTCAGTCTCCTTCTGAAGAAGTAGTTCATTTTTTTGTTTCATAAAGTCTTCTTTAGCTGCCGCAAGCACCTCATTAATTTTATTTCTATGATCATCTAAAAATTGCCGGTAATCTTGCTCATTTTGTTCTTGAATTTTGTGGATTTCTTCTTGCTTTTCTTTGTTCCATTCACTCCGAGCCTTAGCCAACTCAGCCCTGATGACCACGGGGACTTCCTCGTTCTTTAACTCTAGTTCCCTCTGAAGAGAATGAATCTTCTCTTCCAACTCCTTTCCAGGTATTATATTTTTCTTCATATTTTCAAGCTCACTTTTCCATTTCTCTTTAGCTTCAGAAACAGCAAACAATATCTAAAGAATATAACAATATACATTTAAAGAATCTTTATGATTCTCCTCATTAGTAAAAAAAATTAAAGTAACTACTTGGGTTAACCTCTGGACTTTAGATAAGACATTCTAAAAATATGCTTATACTATACTCAAGGATCTTTTCCTTCATGTAAAAGCATCTAATAGTTTATGCCTCATGTTACTTAGAAACAAAACATTGGTTTCTTGATGTGGAACTAAACGTTGAAATTGGCTTCCACAAAATATATATACACATATATATATATATAAATATTATCAAAAAACCTGGGCTCTAGGTCTAATCCTGCCACTGATTGCAAAGGCTGCCCAGCACAGGTGCTTAACAGAGCAGACTCTGGAGACAAAGGGCTGAAATTAACTCACCAGCTGTGGCTCATTTCTCAACTTCTTTGAGCCTCAATTTCCTTAGCTATCAAACGGGGATAATTACAATACCAATTTGATAGGGTTGTTCAGAATTAAATAACATAAGACATTCCATTTAAAATACTTAGCCCAGAGCCTGGCAGATAATGAGGACTTAATAAATATTATTAATATGTAGTTGGTATTACTTTTGGATGCATGGTCTTGGAAAAGTCAATCTCTTTGGCACTTAGTGTCTTCACCTATATAATGAGCAAATTGGATAATGACCTTGAGTCCTTTTTACTTCTAATATTCCCTTGCTGAATTCAAAGAAGTCACAAGGACACAATAGTGTCAAAAGACAGAACTGGGCATTTCCAAAGGCTTGGCCTAGAGAGTAGCATTTGCCATTAATCAATAGTATATATATGTCTGGGATGATGAGACAGGGTATCTGCTTACTAAGTTTTCTACTAAAGGAACCCACTATCTAACATGAGTTTTACAAAGGAATTCACTGTGAAATTCCTTTGCTACCAGAAGAATAATTCTGTAGTGATTTGAAACATGTCTAAATAGTAGTTTTAGAGAAAACAGGTCATGTTGCAATGGATGCCTGGAAATCTTTACCAGGTGACTTGTGTGGAGGTGGTGGATCCCATGGAGTTTGGATGACTTGCCCAACTTTACCAAAAATGTGCACCTTGTCATGTGAAGTTTTACAAGGAGTATTTGGCAGCATTAATCAACTCAGTTGTTCCCAAACTTTGTTGCACATTAGAACCACCTGAGGAGCTTTTAAAAATCCTGATGCCCAGGCCACTCTCCATACCAATAAAAACATGAAGTTTGAGGGTGGGGGCCAAACCACAGTACTTTTTGAAGAGCCTCAAGTTATTCCAATGCACAGCAAAGTTTAAGAATCACTGAACCAACTTGACTATTTCTGAATTCTAGAAACTGGCTTTAAATTGCCACAGATCTCAACTGATCACTCTAAAGTTAAAAGAACTCTCCAGCCCAATGCTAATAAAGCTGAAACTTTCTGGACCTCCTTCAATTTGGAAGAAGGATGCACACGTTAATTAGCATTATGTTTTGTGGCTGATATGATTATCTAGAATAGTGCTTCTCACACCCAAGTGTGGTCCAAAGGCCAGTAGTATCACTATGATACTGGAAGCCTGTTAGAAATACAAATTCTCAGGACTCACTCCAGACCTACCAAATCTTTATCTCTAGGAGGAAAGCCTAGGAATCTATGCTTTAACACACCCTACAGGTGATTCTCATGCACGCTCATGTTTGAGAAGCAACACAAACACTGTTCTCTCATTTCTATATTTCTGCATTCACATACATTTGAGCCTTCTGTGTTCTTAAGGAAAGATCTCTTGGCCTATTTTATTTTTTATGTTATACCCAATTTTATTATCCTACTTGACTACTGAGCTGAGACACATAACCTCATCATCATATTGTTGCCTCTTTCTCTCTCTTTCTTTAATTTCCTTTTGAAATATTTCAGACATACTAAAAGTATAGAGAATAATGTTATGAACACTCATGTACTACCACATAACTTAAGAAAAATATTAAAATAGATTTTTACTTATGTTGAATTATTTCCTTAAGTAATCTATGGAATAATGTAATGAATACGAGTTACAAATCATTTACAACTTATGTTTACACCACATTATTTTCCAAAATGGTTGTGACGTCAGGAATAAAGTATACACTTGACACTGCAATTGTAATCTATTCTGTGTGTATTACAATTCAGAAGATAAGATTTATACATACAGCAAAAAATGGTCCCTTCAGTTCGTTTTAATCTGCATTTCCCTAATACTGGTAGGTCTGAATGAATGTTCTGCTAATTTTTTGCTACGTGGACTTCTCATGAAGATTATCTGCTCATATCCTTGGCATACTTATCCACAGACTCTCGTTTTTCTTATAAATTTGTACAAGCTCTTTATCATGTGTTAATATTAGTAATTTTCATGTTTGATTCATTTTCATTATTGTCCCCTTAGCTTTACTTTATTGCAAAAACAAAAGAGTTTTAAATGTCTATACCTATTTCAACCTACTACTTTATCTTTGCTGTTAAGTTGTTATTATGATACAGATTTGAAATATTCAATTTTCTTTCAATATTTCTACATTTTCATTTAAAAGTCTTTAACTTCTTCATCAACCTAGAGTTTACTGTAATACATAGTGTAGGTAAACTTAATTTTTCCAAGGTGTTATCTGGCTATCATAAGACTATTTATTATGGAATAATTCCTCATTCCCCTGTTTTAACATAATTTATTAAGCTTTTATTCATAGTTGGGACTATCTCTGAAATCCGTATTGCACTGAATTAAAAACAATTATATTTTTGTGACTAAATATTGCCTGAGTTGTTGCTTTCCAATATGTTTGTGCTAAGGCTGGACCACAGTTTCTTTTCCAGAACACTAAAAATAATTCCAGTCCTTGTATTTTTCAAAATAAATTTTATAGAATTATTGTATCAACTTTCAAAACTATGTTCATTTTGTTGACATTTTGATTAGAATTGGTTCAGACCAGTAAATTAAGTTGGAAGAGTACACATGGTTATACTACGTGTTTTCTAGTCAAGGAACACGACATCTCTGGAAGGGAGAGCTGGCTATTTACCAACAAGAATATGTTATAAGACTACTGACACACCACAGAAAACAACCTTTAAGCATGTGAAAGAATATTGTATAGCTAATAAGAAATAGATAAACACCTGTTCTCAATCTCACCTAACGATAGGGCAAGATAGAATGAGATTCAGTTTCTAAGTTAAGGTTATCTTCCTAACTATGAGAGCTTTAAGATGCTAAAATACATTATCTCTCCCCTAACAACTTAATGACAAGAACAGATACCACTTCCTAGGCCATGAGCTAATGCTTAACATGCATTATCATATTCAAACCTTTAAGAGTGCTATGAGTAGGTACAAATTCCAAGGACTTAGATGAGAGAGGGGTTAGGTGAGACCACCTCCTGAAGCTTCTTTCCAGGAGACCTCTTACCCGCTTGGCCACAGAGATCTCTTGTTGTTCTTCCCACTTCTTCTGTTCTGCTCTCACAAGTGCCTGATACTCTGCAAGGTCAGGCAGTTCTTCCAGCCATCGATGACGAGCATTCTGCACAGCTACTTCTACCTGTATAGTACATTGCAAAAGAAAAAGGGTCAAAAAGGGAGCTTTCAGAAAGACCCCATTTTCAAATAGCAACTATGATTTCACGTATATTTTACATTGTATTTCACTACATTACAGTTACACTGACCTCAAGCACTCTACCTTATCCCAATAGTACATTCAAATCCTGTTCTAAATTTTCCATAGTGTCCGATACAAATGCCACAATAGGAAGTGGGAATCTATAAATGTCTGACGACCAACACTATTTTAGAAGGCTTTATATGAAATACCAATCGCCGTTTCCTACAACTCCTGTTTACTTTGGGAAAAACAGAGGACTGCCAGAGGGCTGCTGTCGAATCGCTACACCTACCACCTCCTCGCTCCTCATGCCTACACACACACACACACACACACACACACACACACAAGTCCACCAATATAGTTTAGAACCTTACACCTGGCAAATTTTCCCACTGCCAAGAATGAGTTCGTACTAAAGAATGAGGGTGATAGCTCAATTCAGGCAAAAATGTAAGACTTGATGGATGAAGAGGGTGATCTGGTTGTAAATCTGTCACCAGTTATCAGAATAGTGTTTATTAAATAACTTTTCCTTATTCCTTTATTTTACAATGCACATAGACACACACATATGTATACACACATACACACACACACACAAGCACAGTTGATTTAAGAGGCTATATTTCTCACTAAAGTGCTAAATATATCTCTGTGTAAACTCCAGGGAGTTAAAAATATGGGGAAAAAGATAATGCTCCTATAGAAATTTATATTACTTAAAAAGTTATTATGACACATTTCCTTTCTATATTATTCTATTTTTTCCTCACAAGATTAATAATTTCATAAATACCAAAGCAATACCCTTAAACTCATCTTTTTGTCTATGGAAAATTCACTTAACTCTGTTCAAAGCTTTCAGTAAACATTTCAGAAAACTATTTATTTAACTGATTGACGATGTCCTTGAAACCATTACATATATTTGCCTTTAGGGTGCCCTGTAAAATCATGTGGAACGATGGAACACATAAGCAGAATGTCAAGTATTTATCAAAAGCTGAGTATATTTTAAAAAATCTTACTTCACGTATTATCTTATTTAAGAGTTTATAATGAGTAATAGATCTAAAATAATAAATATATATATAATAATATGTAAAGGGGTCCAGGAACCTCTTGAGGGCTAGAAACAATGTCAGGTAGTCTGTGAGGTCAAAATTATTTCCAAAATAATATTAAGACACTATTTGCCTTTTTTACTCCCATTCTCTCCTGTGTAAGCAGCACAGTTCTCCAAAGGCTATGTGATGATGTCACTGCTCTGACAGCCAGAGGAACGTAGCTTGGGTATTCTTGTTTTTAAAAAATTTCTCAGATTTATTTTCCAATACGGCAGATATAACCCACACAAACAGAAGCTCTTTAGAGTCCTCAATTTTTAAAAGAGTAAAAGAGTCCTCCTGAGACCAAAAATTTTGAAAATCACTGTGATAAGGTAGATATAACAGATAACTCATCTTTATTCTGTTAACACAGGCTATACTTTTCTCAGTATGTCATTTCTTTGAAATCAAGTAACTTGCCTCAGTTAAAAGCCAGTTTTGTGAGTGCTTCAAAGGAAAGGCAATGGCACCACTTTTGGGCAGCTGATGGGAATTATAGACAAAGTTCCATCTAAGGGCATGCTTGCAGATTCAATTCCGCATCAAATCTCAACGCAAATATTATGAAATACCTTATTCGCTTAGGTTTACTTATCTATAACTAACTTAGTGGAATATTTTTTACAAAATTAGATATGAAATATTCATCATTAAATTGTGCTTCATCCAGATGCAAAACCACCATTTAACTTTAACCTCAGGCATCTTAATGCTTAGATGGATTTTAGAAGAACAAACATTTTGCAAACTGAAAGAATATACAGAAAAACCGAAGGGTGACAGTTTTGTGACAGAAATATACTGAAGAAAATTTTACGAATAACATGACAGGTTGACTGTCCTAGAAATGCACAAAATTTTAGAAGTATAAAGTTATGTACAAGTTCAATGGTGGCATTTTACAGGTTTTCATGAAAAGCCAGGCATTTCCAATAATTTTACCAGAATAAATCTGCCTATTACCTGTTTTACAATTTTTTCACAGTGTTTGAGTTCCAATTCAGTTTCGAGTTTCTTCAAAATCCCCTTGATAGCTGTTTCCTTCTCTCGTTCTAAATTTTGCTGGATCTTTTGCTTCTGCTCTTCTATCATGGTTGCCATCTCTTTCTTGGAAATAACATCAATGGTGGTTACTTGGTCAGTTTGGCTGCCACAATCTGAGGTCGTCTTTTTCATTGCCTTTATAGTTTGATCCAGCTTAGATTGCCACTCCTTTTCAAGCTGTTGAATGAGTTTTTGTTTGATCTGTTTTCAGAAGAAAAGTCATATGAGTAGAAAAATATTCGAAGAAGTAAAAACTAGAATTAATAGCTAGCCAAGAAAGCAACCACAGCTGTGTTTGAAAACCATCTAGACATTGTTGTAGTAATAAAAGAGGTTTGGAAATTTAAATCAATCAAAATACATTCTCAAGTAAAACCTGAGAGTTACTCTTTGACCTTAACTATATGACAAAAATTACATGGAAGATTCAAATACATTGGGTAAGGTCAGACTATCTTGCTCTCAATATGCAACTTTCTGGAAGCTTTCATATTGCCAGTACAAAGATGGCATGATAAAAAGAAAAAAAGAAAAACACTGTTGCTATTAATGTGCTTTGCCATCAACACCACACTTTGCACAGAGCAGGCACTGAGTAAATCTAATGAATGAACCCCAAACTGAACAATCTGAAAAATTGTTTACTCGCTTGAACATATTAGAATCTTATTTGTTATAATGTGGAATTTTTACTAAGCAGACTGAATTCAAGGGGAAGACATTACTGGAAGAAGGTCTTAATGATTTTTCCACTTTAACAGTATAGTAGGATGGATCTAAATACAATCAGTCTTAGGCAAAACTGTGAAATAGAAAAATTTGCTTTTCCCTTTTCCTGTTCCCCACCTCCTGGATATCCAGGGTTCTCAAACTGCTACCTTGGCTACCAGATTAATAGCAATTTTGTAGACAGAAGAATGTAGTTTAAATAAGCTTGAGAACTTTCTTTCCTCCCCGAATAAATTTTTAGGATCACAATTTAACTTTCTAGGGCCCTATTAGTGTTTCCTAATCTGATTTGCTACATAGGCAATAGAGGTGATATATTCTGTGCTTCTGAGCCAATCTATTACTTCTTTCTTTTAATCCATAATATGGATTATTTGTTAATTATAGATATTGCTCTACAGTTATTAGAATCATTTCACAATATGAAGTTAGATCATGGTTTCATTTTGATGAACCAAAGAAGTGCCCATAAAGGCTGCTACATCCTGAATTGTGTTGAAGAGTCATGAGGGGGCTAAACTTTTGGTGTGGTTAGCTGTTAATAGCTCAATTCTGAAAGGTAAAATGGGTGATTATGTATGTTCCTGGCAATTAAAAATTTTATGGCTGTTCAGGAAGAATTGTCTTCTGCAGTTACTACTACATTTTTTAAACATGGTGACCAGCAAGAAATTTCAATCCACACCTCTTTCTCTTCCTTATCCCAGTGAGCTTTGGCTAACATCACTTCATTTTCAACTTGCTGTTTAATATTAGTTTCCTGTTCCTTTAGCCACTTGTTCTTTTCCATCACAAGAGTATCTTGGTACTTTTCTTCAAGCTCCACCTGCAGTTTGCTTACATATTCTTCTCTTTCTTCCAATAGCTGTCTCTTTAAACAAAATTCAAGTAAATATCTCTGTACAACACTAATAGTCTCCAAGTTAAAAATATTTAAATTTGTTGTACAGAACTTGGATAGCAAAAAAAAAAAAAATCCTCTAACTTCTAAGAAGCACCTACTTAGCTTATATCATAATTATATAAATAAAGCTTAAGAATGTGTTTAAGAATGGCATTATGAATGGGAATATTGAACATCTTTGCCTTGTCTGCAAAGTCATAGTCTCTTCTGATTACTACCCAATCCAAAGGGTTCTGTGTACATGACTTTTTTTCTCTTTCTCTGAGAAAGTTCTATGTTATAATAAAACCATTTAAATGTGGAATTGAGTGCCTACTTAACCCACAGCCTGACTCAACAAGTGTTTCAGAAAACAGCACGTGTGAAACATGAAAACACACCCTTGGGCTGGTTGGTGTCACCTATCTCATAAATTCCGTATCCATATTAAGTTCCCTACTCAGAGCTCAGCCACAGGGAAATAGCTTACATCCTGCAGAGAAGGGCTACCCTAAAAGTTCCCTAGCTTGCTGTAGAGTTTAATAAGATTCTTCCGTTGTGTGTGTGAAACATTCCCTAAAAAAGCACATCAGTATATCTTTGCCTACCTCTGGAGGATGTGAAAAGATTAAAGTCTCCTAAATATACAGGTGTTTCAGTTCTGACTAGCTTATGAAGACTACTAAGGGCTTATAAAAATCTATAATTAAAAAAACTAAAGAATTCCCAGAGAAGGAAGAAATTAAACTTCTAATGCTGTAAGTACATTGGCCCTTTTAAGTGGGCACGTGGGGTGGGTGTAACTACTAAGGGATAGCACAAGGGAGTGTTCTAGGGTGATAAAACTGTTCTGTATCCTGATGAACCTATAAATGTGTTAAAAATGTATAGACTATATACCCAAAGGCAGGGGGGAAGCCAATTTTATGGAAGAAGAATTTTAAATTTTTAAGGAAAAAAAATTTTACTTCCAAGTTTGATTTTTTTTTTTAAGGGGCCAAATAGCAGTTTTAACTTTCCTTCTTGTACTTGTGCATACTCACAAGTCAAAATATGAGTCAGCAGCAGCTATTAATTGCAACTGACCTATTATATGTGAGATCAAATTTTATAGTCAAATTGATTCTTTTGAATCAATTCTTTTGAAATATTCAATATCAATTCTTTTGAATATTCAGAAAATATTCCTGAAAAGAATGACCTCTTTCAGAAAATGACTCTTATGTTCTTGCCAATTTATATATTTTAAAAAAAGGAACCACACTAGAGATCTCCCAATTTTAATTTTTAAAACATTGCTGAAAGCTAAGTCCTCAATTTCAAGGTAATTTAAGACCCTTTTCTAACCTTTCTACTGCCAGCACTAACTAAAACAGCTTCCTTTAGAAGTTCTGTTTCCACTAGACGATATGTATGCATGGCATGTTTTTTCATATTAATCTATTCAAAAATAATCAAAATATTAAATGAACTGAATTCTTCGCCAGCTCTTTACTATTCTTTTTAAGTCTGCGGTAGCAATAACTTGCTTTAATATAACATATTCAAAAACCTCTGTATAGAACATTTATTCAAGCCTTTCAAAATATTTTCTAATCTTGAAGCAGGTGGCTTTCAAATTGTGGTCTGCCATCTGGTCCGAAGTGTAAGGGACAGTCAGACCTGTGTGAGGCTAGGGGAGGCTCCCAGCCAGGACAGGGAAGAAAAGAGGAGCAGTGACTATTTACATGTGATTTTATTCCTGGACACTCACCAAGGGCAACTTGGAAGAATCAGGCAGAGTTAGAGAATCTACTGTATGTAGCCCCTCCAGCTTCCCTGAAAGAAGTTATACTAATACTCTGACCTTCCTTGCCACGTCCTCCATATCATCACCTTCCCTATCATGAGAATCACGCTCAAACTCCTGCCCTTCTCCCCAGAAGAGTAAAATGACAATTAGGGACTGAGAGAGGAATGAGTCAGAGGAAAAGTTCTCGGACGGCGTACTCTGTGCAGTGCTCACAGGACTGTGCAGGGTCTCCTGAGCAGTCAACAATGAAAAATGAGGATCTGTGGGGTTCAGACTTAAAGTGACTCTGATCCACTCTTCTCTGCCTTCTAGAATAAATCTAGAAGAAAAAAACTTTCATTTTTTCCTAGTTATATGGAATTTTATATGAAGGTTTTAATAATCATTTCAATATTTATTTTGTGAGCAAGCTATCTTAGTGTTATACAGCCAAACGTGAAGAGATTGTATGAGTATCTTCCCCATTCACTTCCCCAGAACAAATGGGTCAGTTTAAGTGACAATATTAAGGCCGGAGAAGTCAAATGAGGTAGATACAACATTAACTCATACTGTACCTGCTCCTGAGCCTGTTGCTCCTTTTCAATGGTCTTCCTGAGAGTCGATTCTAGATTATCCTTCTCTCTGCACACCTCAAGGTAACATTCCTGCACAGCAGCCATCTCCTTATTCGTCTTATCTAAGTCAGACCTTGGACACATAAAACCAGCGACTAAATGACCACCAAAAATGACAAGGGCTGCATAACAAACAATTTTCCTCTAAATTACGGAATAGAAGAATGTAGTCTCCATAGCTTAAAGGGCAGCTAAACTCTTTTATTCTCACCTAAGTTGCAAATGAGTCCTCTCGTAAACCTCAAAGAGCTGCTGCTTCTCCAAAGCATGCTTTGCTAATAGGCTTTCACGTATTTGGGCTTTCATTGCTTCATGGTGCTGCTGGTAAGTCCTCTCACACCTAGAAACAGACAGCAGAATCTAAGGCCATGGCCCAGCATTACTACAAACACCAAAATGAATTCACTGCCTTCCTTCCTTCCTTCCCACCCCTTCGCTCTAATGCCAATTATAATTGAGGTCAGATTGCTTTCCCCCAACCAAAAGTGGTAATAATTTACAACGAATGATCTTATGAGAATCTTCAAAATTTTCTTTCTTCACATGTTTTTAGAGAAAAAGTAGACACTTGGAAGTGAGAATGCTGCCGTGTTTCAGAGAGAGTAGTCTATGTTGAAGACTTTTGTTTATAAAAAATTGAAATACTTGAGGGTATGGTTCCAAAATTCTAAGTCATCTTTATTAAACACAAATACTAGCAGTACCCAACTCACAAGTAAGTTATGTTCCAAAAGTCTGTTTCCAAGTTTATGATTTCATATTTGGAAGACATATTCCCTCCCACAGATTTCTTCTTTATAAAGAATAGTTTTCCAGATTAGCCTTAGAAAAAACACTAAGCTATAATATTTCAGTGAACTACAGTTTTGATGATGCTATAGAACCCAACCTACTACATAACATTGTTTCTATTGAAAATGTGTTCCAAATTCTAATTTGAGAAGCCAGGGACTCATCTCTGCCAATCTAATATCTCAACAGGGATCTATATACATCATACCTATCCACAGCTTCTTGTTTATCACGGTCAAAATCCTGGACCATTTGTCTCATTTGATTACATAAGTCTTGATTTGTATTTTTCAGTTTTTCTTCAGTTTCTTTAAGTTCCTAGATAACAAAAGAATAAAGTATTTAGATGAAATAAACATCATATTCATTGATTAGTCTTATCTTACTTTTTAACATCCTCTGGGCTTGATCTCTGCCCTATAACATTTGATATAATATCATTTTCATAATTCCCCAAAAGAATAAGTCTCTTCATGTTTTGGTAAGAGCATAGATTCATTCTTTGACAAGTAGCTTCCTGACACGAGTAAGAGTTTAAATTTTGTATTTATTTTGAAAAATATAAAATGAAAATATTTAACCAGAGGTATTGGCTAACTGGTGCCTTAAAATAAGTTTTAGTATTCAATAATCTTCAGCAACCATCTAAATAAGCAAAGTTTCAGTTTTTGGTCAAAGGCTGGCTAAGGAAAGAACATCTCTATTAGCTAGGCTATTACATGGAAGGGAAACTGGAATACACTATCTACCTTCTGATGAAGCCGCTATACAATAATTACTAGCAAAAAGTGGAACTCATAATCACCCACTAATATATATATATATATATATATATATCTGTCTACTAACATTACCTTCTGTATTTTTTAAAAGTCTATTATATACTTTGTATTTAACAAGGCCATGAAAATTCTGACAAAATATAGAAAATATTTTTAATCACCTGATTTTGTTGTTGTAAAACTTGAATTTCATTTTTAAGTCGCAGAATATCATCTCTGACAATCATATCAGAAGTAGAAGAGTCAGGCCATAATTGATTAGTTGTTTTTTCTGAGGTATCTGTTTTAGTCTAAGTGTTAAAGAGAAGTCAAAAGTTTCTCAGGTTTTTAAAAAATTCTAAGTATTCATTTTGAAATAATTTCATACTTTAAAAAACTACAAACACAGTACAAATAATTTCCATATATCTTTCATTAATCTTCCCCCAATATAACCACTGTACAATTCTAAAAACCAGTAAATTAAAATGGATGCAAGACTATCAACTAATCCTCAGACCTTTTACAAATGTCTCCAATTTTCCTCTAATGACCATTGCTTGGGTCCAAGATCAAATCCACAATTCCACATGGCATTTAATTGTTATATCTCATTAGTCTCCTCCAACTCAGGACAGTTCTTCAGTCTCTGTCTTTCAAACCTATGACATTTCCTAAGAGCACTATCTATATTCATTAGTTATTTTGTAGGATCTCCCTCAATTGGGGTTTTTTTGATGTTACTCCTTTATTAAATTCAGTTTATGTATCTTTAGTATGAATGCCAAGAAGTGGTGTGTGCTCTTTGCAGAAGACACGTGATGTCAGTATGTCTCATCACTAGTGAAGGTCAACTGATGAAGGTAGTGTCTGCCAGGCATCTCCTTCGCAAACATACTATTTTTTTTACTTACAACTAATGATAAGTATCTTATGAGCAGATACTTTGAGACAATGTGAATATCCTATTTTTTCATCATACTTTCACCCACTAAGATTAGCATTTAAATATGTATGTATTAGTATTTATATATACCGGCATTAACTCATGGGTATAGATTTTACTCAATAAGTATGATTTTTAAGACTCATGACAGACTTACATTTGATGGGAAAGGAATATCTAACAATTGCGTTCATTTGCATCTCTGATGTTGACACCAAAGTGGAACTTCTTACATACATACCTTCACTGTTCATTTGTTTTTGTAACTTCCCAGATTTGTCTATTTATATAACTTGGCACATTTTCCTCTTACCATCTGAGTGTTTTTGTAAATTCTGTATTCATTGACAAGAGAAACAAAGATTTTTTAAAATATATCTACTCTACTTGATTTGTTGGTTTATGTATGTACCTGGACTTTGAGCTCTCTTCTACAATGTTTAAAAAGTATCCCGTACCAAGGTTCATTCTACTCATTGATGGAAGAAAAGGTATGTGTATCTCATTCCCATGTAGGGTGACAGAACACCAGGGCTTTGGATCAGTCTTCTAATTTGGTGTAGAGCAGTAGAGTCTTCACTTCCTTCACAGGGAGACAGCTCCAGTTGTTGACTTTTCCCTGTTCACTTGCCATCTTTTTCCAGAAGCCATTTCTACTATCTCAGTCAGAAGAGAGAAAAGCTAAGAACACCTGCTCTATTAGCTTCTCTCTGGATGGAGGAGTACTAATGAAACTTTTAAGGATTTTACTGACTCAACAGAATGGCTTTCATTCTCTAATACTTGGCCTCCATTTTTTAAAGTTTATGACATTCATTTGTGCTTCTTTTCTGGCAGGTGAGTTTCTTGCCATGGCTGGGATTTATACTCAGTTTTGGCCATATGATCACAGTGTAGGCACACAGGCACTAGGTACTTGTCAGCAGAGTACCTTTATGAAGATCTTTAAAAAGGACGACTGGAATGTCACAACAAAATTTCTTTCTAAAGACGGACCCCTGGATACATCATCTTCAAGAAACAAGAAACTTAATACACCAACTCTCATGCTATCTTCCTAATTTCTATGTCTAAAAGGATTCTAGCTAGAAACTTTCTGAGCTGGCTATTGAGCATTGCCCATTAAGTGCCTTTAGAATCAAAGTATAGCCTTAACCACAACTTGTGGTAAGGTAATGATCTTTATTATGTATCAGACACAAAAAGGCCTCTCTGTTTTATTTACTATGTGAACAAAAAATTCAGTGTAGATGTGAGCCTTGACTGCTAGTAAGCTGGTCTGATTTTCCTGAGGCTTTCACCACATTCTACCTTAATGGCCCAGTTGGTCAACTGGAATAAATGGCATAATATTTGATCCACTACCAATCACGGCCAATCAGTGCTATATGTGGGCAAGTCTACTAATTTTCATCACATTATCCTGGAAATGTCATAAAGCAGCATATTTTGGCTTTGTACAGAAACAATTTTATAACTATAAGGTTCCCGAACAAGAATTCAGCTTTACATAAACCACTACTATAAACAGTCATATGACATGAAAGAAAAAAAACTATAACTCTGTAATAATTTTAAATTGTTCTATATAAGATATAAATGAACATTAAATATACTACAAATATTAATATGTATAAATCAATATAAATAAATCACTATATTCAAAATGTTCCTAAAAGAAACATGCCAAATCTACTACGTAGTAAATATTTTTGCTGGCCTTCTTAATACTTGGAAAATATACTTAGAAATGCTTAGGGGAGAATTTTGATGGCCCAGGTCTCTTTAAAAAGATATCCAGGGAAGTTTAAACTATTGTGTTCTTTCTCTTAATAGATTTCCCTGTAGCAAGCAGAGAAGTTCAATACTATTTCATTAACCTCAGGATTTGATGACAGCTGTGATCATTCTTTGTAAAAATAGATATTGAGACAGCTACATATTTCCAGCCTCACTAAAGATTTTAGAAAGGTTGAGCCTGTATATAATATAAACTTCTATTCACAGGCCCTACTCTCTAGTCATACCAGATTATCTGCTACATCCTTTTGTATATGTACTTCTGCTCAATGCTGAAATGTCCTTTCCCCACTTCTCTCCTGGATTAGTCCTTCAGGACAAAAATCCAATATCCGCCCCCCCAAAGACTTCACTAAGGTTACCTTACGACCCTACCCTCACCCTCAAGCCTAGTTAGTTATTCCTTCTCATAGTACTTCATTCAAATTAGTATCATCCTATTACACAAAGCTATAGATGCCCATTTCCTTATAGCTCTGTACTGCTAAATATGGTGCCTGTTAACCACTTATGGTCACTGAGCACTTGAAATGCGGCTAGTCCAAACTTAAATGTGCTGTCAGTATAAAATACATGCCAGATTTCAAGAACTCTGTACACACAAAAATGTAATCCACCTCATTAGTAATTTTTACACTCATTACATATTGAGTTGATAATATTTTGTAAATATTGGTCTAAATATTAAAATAAAATACATTAAGTTAATTTCACTTATTATTTATACTTTAACAGGACTGGTAGAAAATATTAATTAATATGTGGCTCCATTATATTTCTATTGGATAGCACTGTTCTAGATGATAAGTTACTTTAAGAAAAGGCCATTGTTTCTTTCATCATTGAATCCCACAAGGCCTTGCACAGAGTGGCTTTTAAAAAAATAAAAAGCTTCCCTGAATGATTTGCTCTTTCTCCACATACCTTACAACCATGCTTTCTAACTTAACAGACTAAATAGAAAGCTCCATCATAAAAGATGTGGGAAATAAGAGGCAAAGGCAAAGTTTGATGGTGCTCATAGGCTAATTAGATAACTATAGACTTGAGTATTTTTTTTTTTTTTTTTTTT
>VBSM01001044.1:6057836-6075513 GCA_008086735.1 Cheirogaleus medius | reverse complement strand
CAGGTGTGAGCCACCGCGCCCGGCCTAGACTTGAGTATTAAAAAAAACCAAAAAAACTTGTTGGTTAAGTTACTACTTCTTCTCTCTTCTCCATCTAGGAAGTAGATCGATATGTATATTAATCCAACAAACATTTACTGAGCAAATATGAAGATGATTATCAAGACAATATTCCCAAGAAATTCCTACATCATACGTTGAAGCAGAACAGACATAAGCAGGAAGGACTGAAGTGACACTTTGAGAAAAATCAGAGTTTTGATACATACTGAGAAATCACTATGACAAAAGAGTAGGTCAACAAAAAGAGTATTCAAAGATGATGGCCTGGCGCGGTGGCTCACACCTGTAATCCTAGTACTCTGGGAGGCGGAGGCAGGAGGATTGCTTGAGCTCAGGAATTTGAGATGAGCCTAAGCAAGAGCAAGACCCCGTCTGTATTAAAAATAGAAAAATTAGCCAGGTGCGGTGGTGTGCGCCTGTAGTCCTAGCTACTTGGAAGGCTGAGGCAGGAAGATAGCTTGAGCCTAGGAGTTTGAGATTGTTGTGAGCTATGATGATGCCGCTGCACTCTACCCAGGGAGACAGAGCAAGACTCTTGTTTTTTTAAAAAAAAAAGATGAGATATTTCCCTTTGATATTTTGATCAAATAGATCATAGAGGCAAAGGCTAAAAAAACAATACAAGACATGGTCACCAAGAACTGCCACACATGAGAAAGTGAATCTGTAAAGCAAATGCTATTAGTACGTTCAGTATAGAACAAAGAAAACACTAAGATACCTGAGCTAAGGTTCAGACTCAAAATCAGGATCTTATTCTCCTAAATCTTAGGCTACTCTCACTAAAATGCTTAGCTAATAACTCTAATCTCCTAATACAAACTGAGACATAAGCTTTCATTCCCATCCTTTCAGAGAAATGTATGGCAACAATTAAAACAAGTTTGATTTAAAGATGTTAAATGTGCTGGGGTACGGGGGTGGTTCTTTTTCGTTTGTTGTTAACATTAAAATAAGTGTTTTACTCATCAAACATAGTTACTCAGAGGAGGAAACCAGGCTGGGCAGAATTTTAACAGTAAAAACACACTATTATTACTGAAAAATAAATTAACCACAATTAAAATTCCATAATAATTAGCACAGAACATCTTTACATATTTTGCTTTAATAAAACTGTTTTAATGAACACAACTCCTAGTTTAAAGGATCAAGAGATAAAACAGCACTAAAATAGGAAATAAAAAATTGTTTCCATCCAGGAGGAAAAGAAGTATAAGTAGTATACTTTCTCTTCCCTTTTCTTAGTTATTATGTCTTTCCTACCTTATTCTCTACTGGGAGTATAGATGGGTGAGGATGAAATGTGGAAGGTAAAAAAGGCAGCAGTTGAAGGAGGGCAGCCCTTAAGATCTCTGTGATAACATGATCTTGAGGAAATAACCTGGACCTATTTATTAGTCATGTGTTTTACTTTCAATTTGCCTAAGATTGACTCTGTAACCTCAAAAAGGTAACAAACTCCTCCAGCTTCATTTTCCTCACCTATAAAGTCAGAAGACTAAGTGAAGAACATAGAGGTGTACTTCAATGACTGACATAACCTGATTCTATCTATGTAATTAATCTCCTTATAGAGAAGGCCTTTTATTATAAAAACATGGGCCAGGGAAATCTCATGGACAAAATGCTAAAAGATTTCAATATGGAGAACTTATTTTAACCAAATTTTAGAGCACTCTTGGTACAAGCCAATCTTGAAGAAGTGCAGTTACCTTGTTATATGGAATACTTCTTTGTATTTGTGGTAAAGGAATTTTACCTAATTGGCATCTTATTTACTAGCTGCAATGTGGCAGTCTTTCTTGCAAGGGTAACCAAAAAATATACAGATGCACTTCAGCTTACGATGGGGTTATATACTGATAAACTCAGTATAAGTTGAAAATATCAAAAGAGGAAAACGCATTTAATACATCTCACCTATCAAACATCATAGTTTAGCCTAGCCTACCTTAAACATGCTTAGAACACTTAAACATTAGTTTACAGTTGGGCAAAATGATCTAACACGAAGCCTATTTTATAATAAAGTGTTAAATATCTCATGGAATTTATTGAATATTGTACTGAAAGTGAAAAACAGAATGGTCGCATGAGTACTCAAAGAATAGTTTCTACTGAATGTGCTACAATTTCACACCGCTGTAAAGTCAAAACATCATAAGTCAGAGACTGTCAGTATCCCTTTAAATAGCATTTCCTTGTTTAAACTCTACTTCTAAAAATGTCAACTGAACCCCTGAAACCCAAAGGCTTATTAAATATAAAAATGTACAAATTTTCTTTATTAAGCCATTTTTTAATGGCTTTTTAACTCTATAGGCTCTACAAACCTCAGCCTCAATGCTTTTTTCATCCTTCTTCACTTGTTGGAGATCTTCGATTTTCTTACGACAGTCTTTGAGATCATTTTGTAACTGAGACACCAGATGACGCTTCATTGAGTTGCTGCCCAGCAAATGCTGCACTTCTGCTTTCAACTTCAGAATGAACTCATCTTTTGAAAGCTCCTGATCTGGGTCTTCTTGCTGAACAAGGCTATTAGAGAAATTGTGATTTTTAAGATTAAATCAAGAAACAAATCAAGTATGGTTATTCTTTAAAAGCACTAACTCCAGTGGTGGCTATATTTTTTCACCTATACAATTATATACTAGTATTTCGAAACAATTTTAAACTTTGTCATATACAAGGATATCACCCTTACCATGTCCCCATGTACAGAAATAAGTTTATTCATAGGAAGACCATTCTCAAGATTAGTCTTACTGCCTCCCTGAAAGGAGTTTAGATATGTGAATGTTTACATGACTTACATTTGTGTTTTTGGTAAACTGCATGTTGTATATACACATCCTTTATGACTTTAGGAGAAACAATACGAATAATAAACAGGAAAAGAATACTAAACACTAGCCATCCTACCTAATAATTTCTGTTATTTCTTTCAACTTATTAATACTAAAACACAAGTTTAGGTAAATATCTGAGCAACTGAAAAAATACAAAACTAAAGCCATGCTAATTTAAACCCAATTTTACTTTCAATAAATTTAAAGATTAAGATGAGATTTTCTGCTCCTTGACATAATGAATTAAAAAGGACTAGATTTATCTTCCTCCTTAAAAAATCAGGAAACCAAATAAAACAGATGAAACAATAGTTTTCAATCATTAGACAAAAGGCAGGACAGGACAATGATTCCTGAGAAAAGGAAAACAAACAAGGTGACTCTTATGATTTGGTAAACATGCAGTTTTACCAAAAATACAAATGTCCAGCTTTTGCCTGGAGAGTCTCCAGGCCATAGCACAGGGAAGTAAAACTCAAATGAAGCCCAGTAATCTCACTGGATTGCAGAGAAAGAGTTCAGGGTTTGGGGAAGCCAAAATGGTTAGAATTTGAGGGCAGGGGGATATAGTGGGGGGAAAGGAACTGCACAGAAAAAGAGCTCTGGAGATTTGTATGTGTGTGAGTGTGTGTGTGTGTGTGTGTGTGTCCAGGGAAATAACCACAGGAAAAGAATAAGGCTGGGAATATGTTGTGATACAATGAGCCATGGTGGAAAGACCTCCTAATTTATAGGATATCAAACATTGCCTTAGTAGTGGGGCTAAATTAGCCCCTGATTAAAAGCTGCTCTAAACCTGATCTAACAAAGCCTATAAAGAAAGCTTTGAAAGGATCAAATGGATTTCAAGTAACTTAAGTGTGTCATAGAAAAAGTCCAACAGTATTTTTAAGAATACAATAAAATCCAGCATCTAACACATAAAATTCAAAATGTCTAGCATTCAATTACAATTTACCAGGCACGCAAAGAAGCAGGAAAGAGAATATGAACCATGACCAGGAAAAAAAAAAATCAATCAGTAGAAACTAACCCAGCAATGACACAGACAATAGAGTTAAATATATTCCATGTGTTCTGGAAGGTCAAGGAAAATACGAACATGTGGAGAGAAATGGAAGATATAAAAAAGACCCAAATAGGACTTACAGAGAGAAAAAAAAAAACTATGATATCTGAAATGAAAAATATATTGGATAAGATTAAAAGCATATTTAACACTGTAGAAGATAAGTGACCATAAAGACATAGCAATAAAACTCTATAAAATTAAACACTAGGATTTTAAACCTAGGTATAAATTTAACAAAGCATATGACTTGTACACTGAAAACCAAACATTGGTGAAAGAAATTAAAAAAGATCTAAATAGATGGAAAAATATCCCCTGTTCAGGGATCAAAAGACAATACTTTTACAATGGCAAAACTCCCCAAATTGATCTACAGATTTGATACATCTATCGGAATCCCAGCTGCTTCCTTTGCAGAAATTGACAAACTGATCCTAAAATTCACATGGAAATGCAAGAGATCCAGAAACGTGAAACCAGTCTTGAAAAAGAACAAAGTTGGAAGACTCAGATTTCCCAGTTTCAAAATTTACTACAAAGCTACAACAATCAAGACAGTGTGGTACTGGCATGGTACAGACATATAGATCAAGGGAATATAATTGGAAGTCCAGAAATAAACTCTCACATTTACACTCAATTGATTTTCAACAAGGGTGCCAAAACAATTTGACAGGAAGAACCTTTTCAACAATAGTACTGGGACGATTGGAAATTGGATATCCACATGCAAAAGAAGGAAGTTAGACCCCTATCTCACACCAGTTAATATGCAAAAATTAACTCAAAATGGATCCTAAACCTAATGTAAGAAATAAAACTCACAGAAGAAAATGTAGGTATAAATCTTTAGGATCCTAGGTTTGGGAATGGTTTCTTAGATATGATACTAAAAGCAGAAGCAACAAAAGAAAAAAATAGGTAAGTTAGACTTTATAAAATTAAAGACTTTCCTGCTTCAAAGGATGCTATCAAGAAAGTAAAAAACCCACAGAATAGGAGAAAATACTTACAAATTTGACAAAGGACTTATATTCAGAATATGTAAAGAACTCTTAAAACTAAACAATAAAAATGCAACCTAGTTTTAAAATGGGCAACATTTGAATAGACATTTCTCCACGAAGATATACAAATGGCCAATAACACATGAAAAGATATCCAAATCAAAACCACAATTAGATACCATTTCACATCTACTAGGTGGGGCATAATTTTTTTAAAAATGGAAAATAAGGTATTGGTAAGGAGATGGACAAATTGTAACTCTCATACATCGTTGGTGGGAATGTAAAATGGTGAAGACATTTTGGAAATCAGTTTGATGGTTCCTCGAAATTCTACTCGTGTGTGTGTGTGTGTGTGTATAAAATATATATCTAAGATAACTGAAAATATTAAATGAAAATATATATTCACACAAAAATTTATGCACATATGTTCATAGTAGCGTTATTCATAATAGCCAAAAGGTAGGAACAAAACAAATAAATGTCTATCAGTTGGTGAATAAATAAACAAAATGTGGTATGTCCATTTAAAGGAATATATTTGGCTATAAAATGGAAGTACTGATACATGCTACAACATGGATGAACCTTGAAAACATTATGGTAAGTGAAAGAAGCCAATCACAGACCACATATTATATGATTCCATTTATGTGAAATGCACAAAGCAGGCAAATCCATAGAGACAGAAAGTAGATTAGTGGTTGCTTGGAGCTGTAGGGGCAGGAAGAGGTAATGAAGAATGTTTGGGAATAGGTATGGGGTTTCTTTTGAGGGATGTTAAAATGCCCTAAAATTAGGTTGTAGTGATAGTTGCAGAGTTCCACGAATATACTAAAAGCCACAAACTGTATACTTTAAAGCGATGTTGTACGGTATGCAAAATATATCTCAATAAAGCTGTAAAAAAAAAAAAAAAAAAAGAACATCCAATGTATGAGTTCTATATATATGAAGGCAAAGCTAATAATCTGTAGTGTTTAGGTGTAAATAACTGAGTATTAAAAGGGTAAGGAAATAGCAGAAAATGATTGCCCTAAGGTTAAGATAGCAGTTAATCTCAAGGTTATGGTTGAAAAGAATATGGGCAGCCATTGGCAATGTTTATTTCTTGATCTGGGTGGAGGGTCCATGAGTATTCACTTTATACTATGTTTCATGCACTTTTCTTTATGGGTTATGTTTCACAATTTTAAAGATTTAAAAAGTAAAATAAAACTATAAAAAGTACTAGAAAAATATCATCTTTTCAAACACCAAGAAATCATGAGGAAAGTGATAGATCTAACTACATGAAAATTTTAAACATGAACAGTGATAACTCTCAACAGCGGACAGGGTACAGAGAAATAGGTACTGCCACATGATGTGGGTAATGATGTCAACTTTAGGGCAAGAGGTATCAAAATCCTCAAATGTGTGTATACCCTTTAGCAAGAAAATTATTCTACATCTTAAGGAAATAATCAAACATGTGAATAAAGACTTGACTAGAAGGATGCTTCTAATAATGATACTGTATTACTTACAATAAAATTTTAAACAGTATATTAGTAACTAAAACATGGTTCATTCATACATATATTCATTAAAAATTATATATAACAATATTTACTGACATTCAGAGTTTCAGAATATACTAAGTTAAATGGCATTATAAAACAGTACATTCAATATTATTTGATCTTTTAGAAACATACAAAACAGATAACGTTGAAGTTATATACCAGAATGTTAACAGTGGTTTTCTTCACGGGAGGTGAGGTAAGATTATGGGTGATTCCTATTTTTTCTGTTCTTTTAATTTGTATTTTATAATTTTTCCATAATGGAGGGTAAAGTTACTTTTGAAAAGAAATAAGCAGTTGATAGTATGTACCCTTGATATGATGTGATGGAAATGCAATCTCATCTCTGTGATCTTCCTCCACAAAACCCATGAGAAAAACATAATCATAAGAAAAACATCAAATTCCAATAGAGGGGCTTCCTATAAAATACTTGACCAGTATTCCTCAAAACTGTCAAGAGCATCAAAAATAAGGAAAGTCAAGAAGACTCTAAGGAAACCATGACTCCTAAATGTAATTTGGTAACCTGGAACAGAAAAAGGACATTAGGTAAAAACTAGGGATGGAAATTAGTTAATAATAATGTATCAATATTGGCTCATTAATTGTAACAAATGTACTATACTAATATAAGATGTTAGTAGGGGAAAATGGGTACTGCATATATAGGAAATTTGTACAATATAAATTTTTCTGTAAGTCTATAACTGTTCTAAAAAATAAAGTCTATTTAAAAAAAGGAGATCATATCTGAGTTAAAATTTTTACTGTTCTTCAGTTTCAGATGATTCCAAACAAAATGTTAGAATATTGTGTGTGTGTGTGTGTGTGTGTGTGTGTTTGGAGAGAGAGAGAGAAAATGAACAAAATAGCAGGTAGGGTTTTTTTTAAGGTTACAAAAGGAGCTCCTTGCAATATATATATATAACTTTTATAATCTGTGATATATATTGTATAAGTCTGTATATAAACCTATTTAAATCACTCTTTCTATAGAAACAGAAGATATAATTATAAAAAATAGAAATATAATTATATAAATAAAATATATTACCATGTATCTTCCTGTGCTGTAAGATAGGGTAAGCTACCTTTAAGCAGACTTGCTTATTTAGCTCAGTTAACAAATTATGCATTCCTAAATTTCTTTTCTTACTGAAAGCTGACCACTGAAATAGCACATCCTGTACTCCTAGAGGGAGCCAAGTCAGAGAGCAGAGAAAGTGCTTGCTAAAATACTTTTCTCTTCTTTCCTCAAAAGGGAAAAAGTTAGTGATGGGGACCAATCCTGAAAAGGCTCACTACTGAGCCCTATGGAAGTCGGTTCCCTTAAATCCAAATAAACTGTAGTCCCTTATGAAGCCTGCTGAGAAGACCAAAGGGAAAAGGCATTCCACTTGTTAAATGTTTATTATTTGAGCTTAGCAGCCAACTATAATAAGGGAGGGAGGAAACTGTCTGCAAGCTACATGCAGATTTAGCTACTCAAATTCCATGAATGTAAAATAGAACATTGAGGCTAAACCCTTAAAATTTACTAGGCAGTAGCTTGAGGGAGGTGGTAGTTGGTAATAAAAGCTTAGAGCTACTAATATTTGGGTCAGTGATTTGAAAGCAGCTCAAGTCAACAAAGAACTAAAATTCTCAACACTAGGAAAATTGTTGCTTCCTTTTATTCTAAGAATGACAGTCCACCAGAGGAAAGTTACAAATCTCTTCTCTCCTATATTTCCTTTAAAGTTGATCTGATAAAATAGTATTAGTTTTCCTCAAATCCCAATTATCATCTATTAACCTGCAGATGGGTGAGATGACTATAAGCTAAACATTTGTTCCCTTATCCTGCTTTTCCCTGGATGTCTTCTCACTGAGCCTCAGCAACTAACCACAACACTGTGCCTTAGTTATTCTTTACTTTTCCAGATGAATGTGTCCATTATTTCTTTTACCATTATAATGATGTGATGTCTCAGGTTTATTATTTATAGCAATGTGCTTTAAAATTACTATAGGATTTGGGCTATGAATGCTAAGTAAATAGAAAGTACAAAAGTAGAATATACTTTAGACATCATGATGAACTAAGTCTCTTTGAAAAGATAAACATATATACAATGAATTATTTTCCCAATTCCCAGGACAATTTTGGCACAAACTAAAATAAGGTAATAACAAATTGGAGAAAAATCTTTTTTGGCATGAACTGCATCTTTAATCCTCAAAAATAAAAAACATAAAGAATGAAGTCTAAGGCAAAAAGGTTTGACTGTCATGTAAACATGAACAGACAGAAAACCGTGCCTACCCTCAGGAGTTTTGGGTTCAATTACTGGTACTGTTGCTAATTGTCTGTCTTCTTGAGCAAAAGAGCTCACCTCTCTGAAATCTGGTTTTTCCAACTCTAACATGTTAATACTGTCTGACATTTTTCACAAGGTTGAGGATCAACAACTTTATAAAAAGTAGATTAATATAAAGTCTGATCAATGTATATTTTAATCAATTTTCTATTGAATAATACTAGTAATAGCTATCATTTATCAAGGGCCTAATATGTCTGGAACACATTACACAAGGCCCCTCATATTCATTATCTACTTTAATCCTCATTTTAACCTCCAAGGGATATCAAGTTTGATTAGAAAACAGGCTCAGAAAAGCTGCCCAAGGTCATAAAGCTGGTAATAAATGACAACACTATGATTTAAAACAGCTAGGATCTAAACCCTATGCTCTTTCCACTAGCCCCTTAGAATTAATCCGGCATTAATAGGAAATGAGGCATTCATAGCAGTGAATTTTCTAGATGACTATATTTTAACTTTAAAATTTTATGTAACTCTGTCTAAAAAATATGAAATGCACTTCCTCTTTTGCTTTAATTAGTCCACCAAAGCGGAAGCTTTTCTTGAACAACTTGGGATCATAATCATGGACATTCTGATGTGGATCAGAATACACATGGATGTGTCAAGCTATTTGCTGTGATGCTCAGCAAGCCCAGCCCCTTGGGCTTCTCGTTCCCTCCTTGCTAAGACTGAGCTGTCTGGCCTAAGCACTGACAGCACCTCTCCCAACCTCCTGCCCTAGCTGCTCTGCAGTCAGTTAGGAAATCAGACTCATGGGGTGCAAATAAATCTAAGTCAATACGGCCCTGGGATAAGAGTTTGAAGGTGGCTCCTACTAAATACATCATATAATCTAGATCTGATATTTTCTCCTTTGCTTCCTTCTGGATGGTAGCTGTGATCTGTGGGATGAAAGTCCCTGAAGACAGACCTCCAGAAACATGGAGCCTTACTAAACCAAAATACTACTAATACCTGCTTTCACAGCATCACCTGATCACTTTAGATTTCAGTATACTGAATCTCATCTTACTGTTCTTAATATGGAATCACAGTATTAATACATTAACTTTGAAGACCTATCTTAGAGAAAACTCTTCAGATTTATATATTTGTATTTAGTTGTGTTATATCTGAAACACATGTATCAAATGCTCTCACAAAACAATAATGCAGGGCCGGGCGCAGTGGCTCATGCCTGTAATCCTAGCACTCTGGGAGGCTGAGGCGGGCAGATTGAGCTCAGGAGTTCGAAACCAGCCTGAGCAAGAGCGAGACCCCGTCTCTACTAAAAATAGAAATAAATTAATTGGCCAACTAAAAATATATAGAAAAAATTAGCCAGGCATGGTGGTGCATGCCTGTAGCCCCAGCTACTCGGGAGGCTGAGGCAGAAGGATTGCTTGAACCCAGGAGTTTGAGGTTGCTGTGAGCTAGGCTGATGCCACAGCACTCTAGCCTGGGCAACAGAGTGGGACTATGTCTCAAATAATAATAATAATAATAATAATAATAATGCAGTAATGATGGCAAACTCAGTCTTAGACTATAAATCAAATGGTTGTGTTGAGGGCCAGACGCATTCAAGAAAAGTATTCCTGGACCTAAATACAATCTCTTCCAAACACCTCATCTCTCTTCCCTAACCAGAACCAGTAGAGGGAATGTGTAAATCTCCCCTCTATACATCAAGCACAACATTAAACACACAGGACTTAGTAATAGTTGTTTACAAGTATGTCTCCTTCTCTCTGACTAGGCAAAATGTAAACTCCCTGTGAAGAGGACCGTTTCGATCTCATCTTTTGTACTCTAGTCCCAGAGCCTTGCATAGCACTTTCCATGTGGCAAGTGCCTCTAAAGTGTGAATGAATTAAGTCTCATTCATTTATCCTTTAAATGTTTAATACTCCCTCTTCCAGCACCACCACCACTGCTTCCCCGTCAGTGCCCGGGAGGGACGATGGTAAAGCACTCCTTCCGTGAGATTGCTAAGATATCTGTATTCAGCAGCAGTATAAAACACAGAGTTGCTATTTTAAAAGTAAGGTCACAGTAAAGTTCCTATGACAAACTAATGCTTTTTTTCTCATATACTATTGATAAATGCAAGATATCTGCTTTTAACACACAGCGTTAGCATATAAAAATAATATGCCCTCATTTTAATTAATAGTTAAAATAGATATAGATACATAATCTAAGTTTGAGAGTTTGCTTTGTATATTTTAACTACATTAATCAATTAACTTTCTGAAATTGATGTGTCTATTTGGGTGTTAAAGATAGTACAATATTAATACTTGAAGTTTCTGTCCATTGTCTGATTTCAGACATTTATACTTCATTAAAAATTACTAAAACATACTTCAAGAATCCCTAGTCAGGGAATCAGAATCATTTCATGCCTGGGTCCACCTGTTTACCACGTTGGTATCATTAATGTCAGTTAATTAATAAACTATTTTCTCAATACCTGTTAACTCTGGACTTTTTCCAGTTGACTTTTTTAATACCCAAATCCACATACGACTCAGTGAGCTCTACATTTAATTCTCCTTCGGAGTCACTTGGAAGTATTCCTAGCTTTACAGCAGATTCATAGAGAGAAATTTCATCTTTTAGTTCGATTAATTCTTCCTACAACACAAAATTATTGAAAATAATTTTCATTATTTTCCTATATGAAGAAAACAATCATTCCATCTACACTTCAAATGTTGTTTTAATGATCAGCATAAGGCAGAAAAACTTCAAATGCATTATTAGGATACATTATAAGTAATTTTATAAAGGCCAGCATGAATCAGGTCGTCAGGTAAATTGAATAAACAAATGAATAAATGAATGAGAAAACAAATATAAGTAGTTTCTCTCATACCTCCCTCTCTTACATTTTGTCCTCCATAAAAAGTGTCCCTCGAGCTGAGATGCTGATGGAAACACTTTTTGGCTTGCTAGAATAGGGGATGTACTTTAGTCTGCCAGTGGTGAAAAGGCAAAATACCTTCTTCAGTGGAGGTAACACTGGAACTCTTCTCCAGTATTTTCTTCTCCCTCCAGTGGAAATTTTAAGTAATACTGGAGGAGGATGTGAGAGAACCGTAGTGAAATTTAATGTTCCCCACACCTATAGATGGACTGATCTCTGGACTACAGCTTAGAGGAAGGGATATGCCATGTGAAGGAGGTGCGGGCAGACTGGCAGGAGGGGCATGGCTCTGACTCTGCAGCTAGACAGAACTGAGCTGGAGACTCCCCAGCTGTGTGGGTGAAGCAATTCCCATGAGCTAGGTTGAAGATGGTCCAACCACCTGTCTCATCCTGAGAAACCCAAGATTCAAAAAGGTGATATAACTACTGCCCAATTCAGTTGCCCACAGGGTCTCTTCCAAGCGGTGACACTCACATGCAAAGCCTTGTTCATGTTTTCACTCAAAGCATGTGCCTTTTGTGCTTGCTGCAGCTGGAGCCGAAGCTGAGCCACCTCCTGTACTGACCCTGTGGAGGAAAGAATTATAGGATACACTAAATGTAAGGAGACAAAGGACCTATGCTCTACAGAAGAATTTGAATACACTGAGGCTACAGACAGTGAAGTTCTGCTTTATTGCCACTATCCTTTTAGGTGCATAATAGAGTAGAGCCAGCAGGACCTAGAAGGAATAGGTCTGGTCCAGACATTTCCAAGATTTAGTATGGCTTCCATATGTCCTTGGGGAGTTGAAGGCACGGGCTACTATGACCTTCTTATTAATCAAATCAGCCACATCTACAGACCTTAATACTCCGGAAGTACTATCTACCTACCTACCCACCCACCTATCTATCTATCTATTTATTAGAGAAGAGGCCTCACTCTGATAGATCTATCTATCTATCTATTAGAGAAGAGGCCTCACTCTGAAGCCTATCTATCTATCTCTCTATCTCTCTATCTATCTATCTATTTATTAGAGAAGAGGCCTCACTCTGAAGTCCAGGCTGGCATGCAGTGGTGCAATCATAGCTCACTGTAGCCTCGAACTCCTGGACTCAAGTGATCCTCCTGCTTCAGCCTCCTGAATAGCTGGGACTACAGGCACACACCACCACACACAGCTAATTTTTAAATTTTTTTAGAGATGGGGTGTTGCTATGTTGCCCAAGCTGGTCTCAAATTCCTAGGCTCAAGCTATCCTTCCCACCTGGCCTCCCCAAATGCTGGGATTATAGACTTGAGCCACCACGCCAGTCCAGAAGTCCTTTAACCACTTGGGTACCGCGCTCACCGGCCATGAAACCTTGCCCACAGCCGGCACTCATAGTCCGCACGATAGTCTGTGCTGTGCATTGACAACTAATCCGTTTTGCTCTTGTGTGATGAGGAAAGCTTTAAAGCACTGAAAGCCTGTTTTACTTTACAGGCAGCTTTAGGAAAATAACTATAATAACTCCTACTAAGGACTTGTTAAAAGGCCACAGATTCGTAGTAACTTATTAGCTGAACGTACACACTGCAACTGCAGAGATAAAAGCTATAAAAGTAAAAAGCTTTTGGCTGTCGACTATAGTCGACACTCCTACCGAAGTGGTTAATAGGAGCATAACATTCCAACTCATAGAAAGCCAAAGAAAAAATTCTTCAGAACCCATTTTTCCCCTCTAATAAGAAAACTACATCTTGCTGCCTTTAACTTCTTTCTAAATGCTTTTATTTCCAGCACCCCCAGCTTCACATGTGAAACAAGTATATTAGGGTTGTGCTTCCGAAACTTCAGTAACCTAATATTTTAAATGTACCAGGAGAAGTTCCCATTTAAAAGGGACTTTATTGGGTTTCCAAAGAAATGACCATCTGGCAAATGATTAAGTGATGGAATATGATGCAGCTAAAGAAAATCATATTCTCAAAGCCTTTAATGGCCAGGAAAAGGACTCACCACGTAATGCCAAGTGAAAACAAAGACTACAAAACTAAACAGGGAGGGGCACCTAAACAGAGTGTCATCGAATTTTGCCCCCCACCAAATATACATACACACATATTTAGGTAGCCATTGACTTTAGAACTTGCAACTTCTGAATAACCCACCCTTTCACACACTGTACCAACAGTCTGAATTGCCTTTCATATGCCAAAGTGTGACTTTCACATATCAGTTAATAAATGACCATTGACCTATTTTCAGTGTGAGCTATTCACCAGCCAACAGGGTGGTTTTTCTGTACAGCAGTGTTCATACAAACATTTGGTTATTTTCTTGCCTTTTCATCTAATATCATTTTATAAAAATAAGAAATAAAACTATTGCTGAAATGACAGGAAGTATATGTCTCAAACTTAATACCACAGACACCATACTAGAAATCTTAACCATGACAAGAATGTAATTCTCTGGTCTCAGTTGACTGGGTAGGCGGCTATTCCATTGTGAGGGGGGAAAATTTAAAGAAGTTATACAAAAGAAGTATATGATCAAATATTGGGTCTAAAAAACCAAAATATAATGAGATTTTATAATCATTTTTAGCTTTCAGGGATAGAACCTACTTTACAACACATATTTTATTGTTCAATTTTTGCACATTCAGCTTTAAGATGTTTTCAGAAATGCACTTACAGAGAAGCAGGGTATAGCCTATGTGTGTGCATTCATTTCATTAGAATGAAATACATTCAAATGTTAACAGTAATTACCTCTGAGTAGTAGGAGTATTGGTTATTTTTATTTGGTACTTTATGCTTGTCTGCAGTTTCAAAATTATCTAATAAAAATAAACTACACATTTATCCATATATAATAATATTTTTAAAAAAAGAAAATGAATCTGTCACCAATTGTCTTTTCTGGCTCTTCTGGACTTTTTGTAATTCATGGATCCTACTGTGTTCTCTCTGCATATTGAACCAGCCTTCTGGGAAGACAGTATCCTGCCCAGACACCTACCGGACTGTAGCAAGTGGGCACACTGCTTCTGACTCTCCTCTAGACTTCTCGTCAGCCTGTTAATGATCTCAGTCTTTTCTAATTTGACTGCTTCTTGATTCCTTTCCAGTTGTTTCACATGATCTTTCAAATGAGAGCAAACATCTTCCTAAACAGAAAAAGAGTGCAATAAGTCATTTTCATGATCACTTTTAATAAATATTAAACTAAAAACCATGATATATAATTGGATTTTATGGCAAATATACAGTCACCACATAGCAGCATCACTTCTTTTACAGGGTTAGGTACACAGGACTGGAAGTCAGGAGAACAAACGTGTGTGATCTTGGGTGAGGCTTCAACTCAGTCTGTTTCTTCTTTTGTAATTATGCTAATAAAGGTTGAATTAGATGATTTCTATCCTATTTTTTAATTAATTTTTTTTCTCTAACTTGCTTCAGAGAAAGATTGCTTTTTTTCTTTCTTATTTAGATGATTTCTAAAATCCCCTTCTACTCCACATTCACAAAACACTGTTATTTTAAAATTTGATTTTATTCAAGTCAAAGGAAATGTATTACATTCTTATTTGCATTTTATGCTGTCAGGATAAGTGTATGTACACATATTTAAGGAGACCACTTTGAATCATGCAATTTGTATCCCAAGACAGCAAGGATACAGATAAAAACATGGAAACTCACTCTATACAGCCAAAAGCTCATTCTGTTCAGAGCAGCCAAAAATAATTGTTCTGTCCTCCTAACTTCTTTTAAATTTGATCTGTTTCTCTTTTAAGTTTCTTTTTCTATGTTTTACATGTCTTATTTATCTTAATAATCTCCTTGAGGGTACCTCTGCAGTACTTTATACGTGTAAGGGCTACAATAAACACTTGAAAAATGAATGACAAAGAAAAACACACAGGGTAAATTGTGTGTGTGTGTGTGTAATTGTATGCGGAAATATGGAAAATATAGAGTGCGTATGCAAGATACTCAAGTTTCTCCAATTTGGGAGTAATGAGCCACAGGAGTCCCAAGCCCAGGAAGAACAAATCACCACTGTATCACACCACTGTAGAAATCATCACCTTTCATTCAAATGAGGCTACGCAGGCTGAATTTCAGGCAAATGGTAGAGCGTGGGAGAGGCAAAGGAGTGAATTAAGGTAATTGGTTGAAATTACCTAAAAAAATTTTTAAAGAAAATAAGTAGTAAGAGGAATATCAAGAAAGGGCTTTGCAGTAGAGAGAAGGCCTTAGAGTTGGGGTGCCTTGTTCATAGGCTAACCTAAAGCCCAATAATGCCTTGAAAATACTAACACAAGGTACATACCATAAGGGTACTAACACAGAAATTCCCTTAAGCAGAGCAAAGGGACACTGAAGTCTCCTGTTTTAGCTTAAAAATTCATATGAATTTTGCATTCTACTTCATAATGTAGCTATGTTTGCTTTAAAGTTTTTCTACCAACTTTTTGAGCAAAATGAAGCTTCTGGAAACTGGTCCATGTTTATTCAGCTCTGCAAACCTCCTGGCACACTGCTGCTGACTCCCAGGCCAGCTTGAGAAGCCTGGTTCTAAACTGCAAAAGTAACATGGCAAACACAATCAATGAGCTAATATTAATGACAGTACAATAGTAATAACAGCAAGAGGTGGGGAGATGGTTAATACTTATGTTCTGGGGTGGTCACAATATATTTTATAAGCAACTGGAAACTGGACAAAAAAAAAAGTTTTAAGAAAATGTAGATATGAAAAACACTGTAAAGAAAAGGCAGTAATTTGAGTATATGCAACAATCAATTAAACCATGGTGTTTCCCATCGACAAGTTGAGGGAAACAGATATACTCACAAAACTATAAAATTTTAATACCAAAAAAACAAACAAAAAAAGATGAATAGTTCCATCTTTTCCATGATTAGCTTGAGTGAGAACACTCAGTTCAAGACTGATACAGGCAGACATATTTTGAGAACAAACGAGACAAGTATAATGATAAAGAGATGATAGCTGAATCTGTGGGAGGAAAAATAACTGAACAGAGTTCTAGTGCACAGAAAAATGAGGATTAGACAACACAGAGAGGTCTTCAGGAGTCTCTTAGCCAACAGAAAGTGTTCAAAGTGGAGCCCTTAAATATATCATGAAAGGAAAGGTAGAAAATAGATCAGGTGAGGGTTAAAAGATAGAAACCAAAGTCCAAGATTTCACCAAAAGCTGAAGATTTCAGGAAGACCAGAATGCACAAAGGTATTATCTCCATCAAGGAGGTTATCAGAGATCTTAACATGATATTTCTATGAACAGTTTGGAGAAATAACCAGAACTCTTAGAATACGGCACTTCTACGAATGAAATGAGGTAAAAGGCAGTTTGGTAGAGACAGTATCCAGGAGATAGTTTACTAGTAGAGAATTATATCATTGGAGGAAGACTATGAGCTCTCAGAAGCCCATTTCTTCTTTCTTACTCAAATACACACACACACACACACACACACACACATATATATCAAGGAAAACTCAGCCAAAGCAAAAAGACATTAGGTTGTGAGTGTATATAATCTTTTTTACCCAGAAAAGCTGATGTCTTCTTTTTTTCTTTTCTTTCTTTTCCTTTATTTCCCTTCCTCCCTTCCTTCCTTCTTGGCTCTTTTTTTTCTTTTTAATTATTATGGGTACATAATAGTTGTATACCTCTACAGGATACATGTGATGTTTTGATACAGGCGTATAATGTGAATTAATCAAATCAGGATAATTGGGGCATCAATCGCCTCAGGCATTTATCATTTCTTTGTTTTAGGAACATTCCAATTCCACTCTTTTAGTTAT
>VBSM01001044.1:6004375-6045458 GCA_008086735.1 Cheirogaleus medius | reverse complement strand
GGAAAAAAAAAAAAAACGACATCTATGAGGTCTTTTAAAAGTAGTCCAATCAGTTTTGTCTATAATTATGCACCGCTACATTAAGGAAAAAGACTACGCCCACATGTTACACAGGGAAAATTAACAACAAAATAAATCTTTTATACTTACATCAAGTAGAGATTTCTGAATAGAAACAATATTTTTTTCTAAACCTTCGGTAAGGTTCAAGTACACAGCCCTATAATTCAGAGGAACCGTGACAGGGACATCTGAACAGAACATTTTTTTCCCCTCACAAAAACAGAAAAAGCTATATAATGATTGAGCAGTTATTGTAGCTTTCTTTGTGATACAACAAAATTAACAAAATTGGCATCAATGGAGGAAAATTTATTTGAGCATAGGCAATCAGCTAATGAAAATGCTTCTGGATCCAGAGGTAAACTTATTAACTAGCAAAATCATTCCTATTGTATTTAGAGTCTCATAAGATATTTTAATAATATATATGCACTAACATTTTTAAATAGTTTCATTCACCTTCAAAAAATTTCTCCATCAAGTTCTTTGGGATAGGTGGGTCATATTCCTTGGCTTCTATAATTTTCAGGGCAGAGAAAAGCTAAATGAAGTAAAGATCCACCCAACTTCCAAATAGAGATTCAAAGACCTCAGAGATAGCAATCTTTATAAATGACAAGATTTAATCCCACTCATTAATTTCGAATTCATCAGACTGCTTTTTGGTTACAGGTAGCAATCTTCAGTAGGATATTATTATGTATCAACTGAGTTTAAAAATTTAAGAGATATCTTCCCTAGAAAAAAAAATAATTTGCCACTGTTAAAGGCTTCGATTGAAATAAAATCTGAATCATTCTATAAACTCCTCTCCCTTTCTATTTCACGTTTCTTTCTTCATAAGAAAAAAAAAAGAAAGAAAGAAAAGAAAAAAAAAAAAAAAAAGAGGGCATTTTACTCCAAGAACTTTGTCAACAAAACACTTTACAACTCATGGAGAACACCCAAAAAGCCTAACGTAAAACAGAGAACATGTAAACCTTTTGTTAGGATTTTCAACTTAAATTAACTAAACAGACTGTATTCTAAGCCTATAATCCCCTCATATTCATGAAAGCAAAAGTCATCAAATTACAAACCAGACTCTTCTCCCAAGAGACAAGCAGCAAGTGGAATAGTTAACAGTCATATTCCCTTTGAACAGGTTACTTCATTAAGTACATTTCTGAAAAGATTCTGATATTTAAAAGTATGAGCTATTAAATAATGCTTTCATGCATACACACTAAATATAAACAAATACTAGCTTCACAACTCCCTCTAGTGGACACAAAATATCAAAATGCTTCCATAATTACATCAAACAAGGCAGTTAGAAAGTGGAAGAAAGGCTATGCAATGGAAACCTTGCCTCTAAAATACATGATTCCAAGCTCAATGGAGCTTTACTATTCTATTAGAGAAATACCAATATAAAAACCAAGAGGAACTGAAATCCATATTGCCAGGTGCAAGTTTCTGTCTGCCATCTGCTACTTAAACCACCTACCATTCTACATAAGATCATTTCGAATACATCATCACTAAGTGATCCATCATCAGTAAACACTATCTTGATATCACAGTTTAGCAAGTATTTCTGCCACAACACACCAGCTCCGGAATATATACATACATAAATAGATAATTTTACTAGCTAGAACCAAGCAATAATCAGGAAGCTATGTCTGGTGACACTGAATAAAATGAGTGTGTGTGTGTGTGTGTGTGTGTGTGTGTGTATTCCAGCAGACTTTGAGATTCCCAAATGACTATCTACCTTCAGTTATGGCTTTCCCAATAACTTAGGAGCTTATAAAAACCATTCCTATGACCAAGAGAACAACAACTATATCTCTGTAATATCTAACTATGAAATCACAAAGTATAGTGACTTTATGTGAAACGTATTTTACAAAGTCACATTGTTCTATGATGAATGAGTTAATAAAAGAGCTTCTGAATTTTTTTCTGGCCTAGGTTTATAAGTAAAGGCTTGCTTTGGATGAGGTCTACTTAGTTCCAAGAAGGACAAATATATCAGCAGCTCTGAAGTGGTACAGCAAGAAAGTAATACACTCCAGTAAGTTGGGAGGAATATGAGTAATATGTGACGGTTATGATACCGTATCTCCATGGTGCCGTCACCCTCACTCACTCACACCCCACTCTGCTCTGTCAACTATGTAAGGGATGGAGTTTCATTTGGAACATTGTGAGAAGCTGCGGGTTATGCATCTCTCTGCTATGTGTGTTGGCCCACAGTGGCCCAACTTTTACTAATGTACCACTAGGAGTTATGGCAATTTAGAAATGATTATAATGCCTTATTTTTCTGCAAAATTCTTCGAGGTTTTTTTTTTTTTCAAAATATGGATCTATTCATGGTGGCCTGTGGCTTGAGACTCCACTGGTCAAATGCCCTATAAATATTGAATCACCTATTTACTAAATCCTTTCCTTTTCTAAAGATTAAATACACCTTCTCCATTTGATCTTCAATGCAAACAATGGGAGGAACAGAAATGGACATAATTGTAAGGCTACTAATTAGGATGGTATATAAGTTGGAGTTTGACTATGCCTTATTCACAGAGATATATGGGCAAATGTGGACAAAATCCCAACTAGCATCAAAGCAACAAAATTAAACAGTTTGGTAAAGCACCTTGTAGTAGCAATCAGCCATTCACATTAGAAGGTCAAAATCAAGACTATCCTACCACTTACAGAGAGAGGCTCTCACAAATCCTTAGAGGGCAGACTAAGTCACATGTGGTATATGTGGTATTGAGGATAAAGGCATTTCTCTTACATAAGTGAACTGAACACAAAGTGATTCACTTAGTAGAGAAAGCAATATGCATTAGCCCACTGCTAACGGTTATAACCTAGTTGCAATTCCAAAGCTACCAACCAGGTAGTCATGAAAAAAAACCAGCTCTTTTCTTTAATTTCTTATGGCTGTGAACTGTTCTGCTATTGTAGGGTCACAAAGACTAAGAAGGTTGAAAAGGCGTCTGGATATGCAAGCAAGCTTGAGTTTGATCAGCTAATTTGTTATTTTAACTTGCAGTGACAAAGTTTACATACAGGTGAATTTTTATCAACAATCCTGGATTTTATTCCTGAAAATCTGAAACTCTCTAGCCTCTAATCTCACTTGTTCCCTTAAAGCAATTTTTTTTTAAGTAAAAACATTTAGGAAAAATTTTAGAATCCCAGAAAAAAATAAAAAAGTAAAAACATTTATTATTAACATGATGTTTCTTAATATAACTATAATCATCATGTTAGTGTCAAATTAGCTATATATTCTTTTCTTCCCCTCTGCTAGAAATACTCATTCTTAGATACTTCATTTTTTAGGAACTCTTTTTTCCCTCTGGAAATTCCCTACTCCAGCAAACAATCTATCAGAGGTGATCCCAATGGCTATTTTCTATATTATCTAGAGTTAATTGCCTCCTTAACTAATACCCCCTTTAAAATTTTCACCACACAATACACTGGCAGTAAGCTCTCTCTAATACACTATGCATCTAATAATCTTTTCCAATGAAAAATCACCTGTCAAAATATTTTTTCTTCTTTACAGTAGTGATTACTTAAACTGACCCTCTTAAGAATCCCAGTGGCTAAATCCCAGCCTACTATCCAAGCCATCACAGTCATGAAAACTTCATGTTGCAAGTTCAAAAAGTAACAGAAAATCCTCATCCCCATCCTTGCCATGACAATTGTTATGAGGGACCCTGCCAAAATCCAGAAACTCTCACCAGGGTCACAAACTCAAATGCCCTCAGGGACCTGGCAGAGAATCTACAAGAGCAAAGCAGGCAGGTCTGAGCGCATAAGCCCGTGTCTGTGTGAGAAGTGGGGACCACGGCCAGCTGGGAAAGGAGAGTCACTGCTCAGCTCCAGCCCGCACACTGCCATGTGCAAACACAGGCCAGGTGTGGCCAGGGCTTTGGATGTTTTAAGACAAGCCAGGAACTCTGGAGTGCTCCATGAAATTTTCCAATCTTTAAATATAGATCAATTTTAAAAAGCACTGAGCAACCAAACAACACATGTAATATGGACAAAATCCAGCAAGCTGCCAGTTTTCTATCTCTACCGTAATTCTACCGCCAGCCACACGAGCGATGGTCAATTGGCCCTATTCCTTTCTTCCTGTTAATACTAATGGTCCACAGCAACTATTAAAAAGGATTACTTTACATAGTAGGAAATGGGTGTTATCAAAAATCGTCTCAGGACAAAAGAAGCATTTTATCATAGTCAACCAAGAAATCTGACTCAAACTAAAAACAATCATAACAAGTAAATTGACTTCCACCAATAACACTACTGCTGCTGTTACTATTGCCACCGTTTGTTGAACGGTTACTGTGTGCCAAGAATGTTGCTAAATACTTGATATGTAAATAATGTGATCTACTCCTTTTACTCCTTTCCTGCTATAATCTATTTACCACACAGCCTTCCAAAAGGTCTTTCAAAAATATGATCAGATATCATCCCTAACCACTTAAATTCCTCCACTGACTTCTCATTGCTCTAAAAATAAAATACAAACATCTCATCATGACTTACCATGATCTGGCCCCCGCCCACATCTTCACCCTCCATCCACCACTCGCCGCTGGCTCACATATTCCCAATACCATGGCCTGCTGGCTGTTGCACAGATACACGGGGTCTCTTCCCAACTTCCCACCTTTATACTTGTCGGTAACTTGGCCTAGAAAGCTCTTCCTCAGGCTGCTATAAGGCTAGTTCCTTCTCATCAGTCAAGTCTCGGCCTAAACATTGCCTCCTCCAAGAGACCTTTCCTCACCACTCTATCTACCAATTGCTTTCATATCACCCTAGTTTGTTTCCCTATCATTTATCCATGATAAATTATCACTCAAATGACTTTATTTACTCATTTACTTGTTTACTGTCTGCCTCCACTAGGATGTAAACTACCTGAAGCAAAGAGCCTTGTCAGACTTGTTCACAGCAATGTTCCAAGCACCTAGAAACTAGGCTTCTGCTTCCAAAGCCAACCGTTACCTCCTAAATGAAAAGATCTTTTAAAATGTAACCACTTATCTGATGGCATCATTCACAGTTGAGTTTTGTTGTCTCAAAAAAGAAAGCATTCTACTCATGCACCTTTTACGAGTCCGAATATTAATCAGGTTTTAGTGTTGTTTTGTTTTTTAAAAAAGGAAAAAAAGAATTATAAATCCCTTCAAAATGGTACAAGATGACATAATTTTGATCAGGAAATAAAAGTTGTTAAGAATTGGGTTTTTAGGTTCTTTTTCTGAGTGACATACCTCTTTCTCCCTTTCATAGTCTTCTTTGTCATATTCTTCGTCTTCATTTTGTGTTGGTAGTGCCACACTGCCAAAGTCTAATGACATGGTCCTCCTGTGGGAAGAGGAAGATGTTTGATTTCTAAATATTCCATAAAATCTCCCCAGAACAAATTACATAAGAGATGCCATACACAAAGTCAAAAGACAACAATAGGTTATGAGTTTCATAATTCATGTATGAAAAATACAAATTATGTATGGATAATAGAAAATAGCCATATGATAGCAATTCATAGAAAAGAAAAAATGCAAGACCCAGCACAGTGGCTCATGCCTGTAATCCTAGCACTCTGGGAGGCCAAGGCGGGAGGATTGCTTGAGGCCAAGAGTTCGAGACCAGCCTGAGCAAGAGCAAGAGCAAGATCCCGTCTCTACAAAAAAAGAGAAAAATTAGCCACGCATGGTGGTGCATGCCTGTAGTCCCAGCTACTCAGGAGGCTAAGGCAGGAGAATCGCTTGAGCCCAGGAGTTTGAGGTTGCAGTGAGCTATAACACCACTGCACTCTAGTCCAGATGACAGAGCAAGGCCCTGTCTCAAAAAAAAAGAAAAAAAGAAAGAAAAGAAAAAATGCAAATAGTTAATAAAACTATGAACAGACTTTTCTACCGGTCTGTAAAGTATAATTCAAAACAGTAAGATTTTTGCCCACACAAAAAATAAGATGGTAATAATAATAAAGTAGAAATGTGCTAAACACAAAAATCTTAAGAAGAAGCTCAAACAAAATTTTACATTTGATGTATTAAACATGGCACAGGTAGTATTCTCTATAATTTCCTTCTTTGAATATCACAAATCCAAACTTCATGCTTTCCATAAAGAGGGCCCCTAAATCCTGAGTTAATGATTGCTAACCCAGAAAACATTTACAACCTAGTAAACTCCATAGAGCAAACAACAAAAATGTAAGTGTTACATGTCCTGCCCTTCAACTTGATAAAATCAGGGTCTGGCAAAATGCTCAAGGAAAACAGAAGGGAAGGCTGTGAAGCTACACCACTGTGGAGTTCCAATTCCAAAAGCAACAGCAAGAGCTCCTGGGGGAACAGGCACTACTGTGGCAGACGCAGCAGCAGGAAATGGGTTTTCAACTCCTTATGGTCAAAAAGGCAGCTGCTGATTTAAATTATGCTTGGGATCCTGACACTGCACATAACCCCCCCAGAACTTCAAAGCTCTGAACAATCCTGACCAAAAAAATAGTAGGCAGGTGTCATCAATTACCTGGACTAACACTGCCCTCCATTCAGTCCACTGTCGTCCATGCCAGCGAAATGCACTTGGATGTGGGCCTGAGCCACAACTCATGCACTATACCTTTCAGGCTCTAAAATGTCATTAAATTGGAATTAGGAGTATAGAGACCCAGAAATTCAAGTGGATTTTACCATAAAGAATTTAGCTCCCTTGTGTTACCAGTGGAGAACTATATCACAAACTTTTACTTAAGCCAAGAGCTCCACAGCAGAAGATATTCCATTTCATCAGATCTAACGCACCCTTGATTCTATGACGCAGTTCTATTTGTTCCACTAAGAAAAAGATGTAACCAATTAAATTATGACACATCATTAATTTTAAAATGCAGCGTATCTTGTAGATGTGAAAATGTGAAAAGAAAATGTGCAAAGTCAGAATAAATAAGATATTAAAGATTAACACAAATATGAACTTCGGTGCTAAAAATCCCCATAGGTCAAATTTTTGTTTTTCAAAGACTGAATCATGTTTCTTGGCCAAGGTCTAATTTGCTGTCCACCTTCTAATCTTTTCCTCTCTGGTCCTTACACCTCGCCTGTCCCTTTCAGCTCACATCAACTCAAACTCTTCACATCAACTTAAACCCTTCCAGCCTCTGCTACTTAGACCAGACCTATACCTTTCTACTCTTGTGCCAGGCAAGAGAAGGGACAAACATATTCTTTCACTGAGGGGGAAAATAAATAAGCTTGGGAAATATAACTCCACCTAAAAGAATCCTCTTGTATATCAGCATAAGATGAAGATCTGAATATAGTAAAGAGCCTATAATATATCTGAAATAGTGAAGGGAAAACACATAATCTCATGTCTCTAAGTTCTTTCACTAATGCAAGTGAACTTGATAGCCTACAGAACATTGTACCTAGATAATGAAAATACTAGCCCATTTAAATCCCAGCTCCTTAAAAGAGATGAGATTAAGCTGGACCTTAAAGACATTTTTGAATTTTTTAGGAAGAAACAAACCTTTCTGCTTCTGAATCCTTACTGTGTTCTCTACCTCTTCTTGTATGTAACTATAAATACAAGACAAAATATGGAATTTGGGCTAATTTCTCCTTTATTAGGTAAGAGAAGGGAGAATTTTTTCCAGTCCTTCACATTAACCTGCCATCAATTGATGTTGATTACTGAAAAAGAACATTAACATTTACAAGAGCCTATTGCTAAATATAGCTATTGTAAATAAAGAGCCATTTTTTCTCAGAGCATAATTAATTCTACAAGGGATTTTTCAGCGGAGAGAATGTAAAAAATTGAAATGTATTTTTATGGCATTTTAAATCCAAATCATGTCATTAAAGAAGCAATCTGAAAATATCTGAAAAGACCAAAATCTCCTCCACCTGGGAAGAAAAAGTATAAATAAAATTTCCTCCTGAAAAGAGTACTACCAGAGACCTTAAGAAACGATTTTAGAAATAAAGGGAAATCTGATCTACTTACTGTGGTTTAAAAAAAAAAAAAAAACTAAAAAAAGTAATTAGTATTTCAAATGAAATTTAAAATAAAAGCTAATGTTTTCCTTTAACTTATTAATCACCACTAATTACCACCACTATCAGAGACTTTAATATTCAGAATATAAGAGATGGCTTTAAAAAAAATTGCAAGATGGTAAATCCTGAAACCATAAAGAAAAAACTTGATGAAAATCTAACTATGAAAATAAAAGTTGTCTAAGGCAATGACATTATTAACAAGTCAAATATTATGTATGGAAAAATACATCACTAATAAAGTCAAAAGTTAAAATAATAATGAGAAAAATATTTGTAAAACACATGACAAAATCCCAATATATAATTCTTACAAAGAAATGAGAAAAAGACAAACAACCCAATTTAAAAATGGGCAACTGACATGATAATTCATTAAAAAAAGAAATGTAAATGCTCAGTTAACTTGAAAAGATGCTGAAGTTCATGGAGTTTCAAAGAAGTGCTATCTAAACAACAAAATACCATTTTCAACCACTAGATTGAAAAAAAAAACTGTTAATACCCAGTGGTGGCTATTTTGTATTTTGTGTGGCTCATGAATTGCTGGTGAAAATATCAACTGCTAAAACTATCTTGAAAATTATCAATATTAATATACTGAAAGTGAACAAATGCCCTAGTGAAATTGTTTTTTAATTAATCTGGCAATACTATGCCACTAGTAAAAAATAATAAAATGGTTCTATATTTATTGACTCAGAGAGCTGACCATTTAAAAAATCAAGAGTCAGAATAAGTGTATAGTATGCTTCTTTAAATATAATAGTCTAGTAAAGACTTTCTTCCTAGCTAGATAACTTTTTCTGAACCCATTAATAAGACTATAAAAAGTATATCCTTTTGTTCTCTCAGATCTGTAAACACAGTGCTCCAACTCAGCACTCCTTTTGTTGTCCCTGGTTATGTTTTCTCCCGCCTCCTTGCAACAAGAAGACCAATGGGTGTTTAGTTGGACAAAAGATTACAAAGCAAATATAACATTGCTTTTGCCTCATCTAATAAACCATAACACCCTAGAGGCAGAACTAAAACGTACCTGCCCCCTTGTACATGGTAGGAACACAAGAAATACTTCTTGACTGAATATAATATATGCATGTTACCCTATATTTCAATAAAATTTTTCAATAAAATTTCACCAAGCATCTACTGTGTGCCAGATTATATCCTAGATGCATCTAAAATATGGTACCAGCCACAGGAGCTCACAGTCTTTTAGAGAGACAATGATACAAACTAATACTTACAATAATACATTGTAATAAATTCCATAGTAGAGGAAAGTACAAAGCACAAATTAATTTTGCCTAAGAAAGGAAGGCTTAGAGAAGTTTCACAGAAAGAAAAGACTTTAGAAATAAACCTTAAAGGACACACTATGGGTGCAAGGGGCTAAAGAATGAGAGCACACTCATCAGACAACCTGGGCTCAATTCTGGCTCTTTCATTGATCAGCGGCACCATCTTGAGCAAACGGTTTCTATTTGTTTGTTAATGAAATGGGAGTAAAAACAGAACCTCAAAGATTGGGTATGAGGATTCACAGATAATACATATAAAGTGCTTAGCACTATGTACCAATCAATACAGTTTAGTTTGATTACTATTATGACATTATTACTGATGAATAGGTGTCTCCCAGCTATGGAAGGGTTAAGGAAACAAAGAGATTCAGCATATCTGAGAAAAGGTGAATGTGCAGGCTGTGGGAAATCTTACTTCAAGTAATGCAACCTCCTCTGGAACAAAACTGCCACCTCCCTTCAAGATGCCCCCCCCAATCCTGTTCCCCTATGGAATGAATCACTCCTTTGCACTTGCAGACTGTATTTCTTATGCTTTTCTTATGGCTTCAACTTTAGCCTCTCTTAGTTGAGTGCATTCATCTATCTAGAGAGTACATATAAATTGTCACCCATTATGAAGGTATATAATGAAACTAGTCTTAAATCAGACTCGAGTTCATGATTCCAAGATAGAAAGAAAGGGCTAAGTGCCACAGAGGGGATATATAAGAACTGTCCTAGAAGTTAGGAAATTCTACTTTTGCATACACGCTACCTTCCCTTCTAGAATGGAAACGACCAGAGCACATAGGCTGTTTTAGACCTGCAACACCTGGCTAAGGAGGCCTGGTCGTTCATTCAACAATTTACCAAGGCACTGTTCAAGATTACAAAGTTTAACAAGACATGATGGAGGGCAAGAAAATAGACATATAAACAAACCACAACAACACCTTTTGCTCAGTGCTAATGACAGCACTTTGGACAAATCGATTCGAGATGCCCAGAGGACGAAGCGAGTAATCCTAATACAACACAGTAGGCACCCACAGGCTGAACGAATATATAAACGAATGACCTTACCGAAGAACTCAGTTTGGCGTTAGCCACGGCACAACAAACAGGTACCACGAGACCAAAGCTGCACGGAGCCCAGGATGTCTGGGGCTGCTGGCTTTGGGTGCCAGCACCACTTGCATTCAGTCAGCACACGTGCACAGAGCACCCACTGTGAGCCAGGCGTGGCGCCAGGGTGACCACGGCGGGGTCCCGACGGTACGGTCTCGGGGCCACCCCAGCAACCTGGAGAAGAGACGAGGAGGGCTTTCCATATGCCACTTCTAAGTAAGATCTTGGAGGAATACAGAGGTCTCGATGACACGTCAAAGTCAAATACTGAGCCCCGCAACCCGCGGGCAGTCCACCACTGCGGGACTGGGGAGGGGGTAGGTCAGCCCTCCGGGAAGCCTCAACCAAGATTCCAAGGACCCCGCAATTCCTCTAACCCCAACCCCAAGCCCACCCAAAAATCAGAACTCACCGGAGGACAGGGACGCTGTCACCGCGAGGAAACCCTAGCCTGGGTCAAAGACCAACTTCTACTAAACCCCCTTACCCAGGATCTAATCCACTTGCTTTTTCCTCGTTACAACCGAACCCGCGGAGCTGAGGCCCTTGAAGAGCAGCCGCCTCCTTCAATCGCCGGCTAGAAGCTCGCCTGGTGGGCGGGGCCATGCCGGCTCGGGGCTGGGCGAGGAGGCGGAAGTCTCCGCCTTCCTCAAGCTTGGTTGAGGCGTCCGCCTGCAGTTGCAAATGTACTGCTGTTTGAAAGCGGGCGCCAGAGGTGGCGGGAAATTGCCCCTGTGCGCCCATTGGCGGATTCATGAGCCAATTACAAAAGGGTTTACTCTGGGGCGGGCGGGCTTTCGGTTGCCTAGAGACGCCGAAGCGTCTGGCTTTAGACTAAGAGGGACCGGGCTTACAGGGACCTCTCGCCCCTTTGGTGCAGGACACTGGAGCTGTGAGTCGTGCCTCCCGCGCTTCAGCACACAGACTCCCACAGTTGCCCCACTGAACTCTTGCCTTAGAGGTTTCTGCATTTGCCGTTCTTGTCCTCTAAAAGGGCTTCCTTCCCCATCACCTAACACCCTTAGATGTTTTGCTTCGTTTTCTAGCTTGCTAGGTCCCGCCTTGTTTAAATTCGTGTTTCTTTAATTATAAGATGGCACATCTTCCCGCGTGTCTATTCTCTACTTGAATTTCCTCACACAATTTTCCACACACAAAATTGTTTACTTAGTGTAATATGAGTTGAATAGGCAATGAATCTGGGGAAAGTGAACGTGTGAAAAAGGATCTATCAAGGAAGGTTCCAGGAGAAAGAGAAGGAAAGAGCTCAACAGGCAGGTTGATCAGCATGAGAGTAGAGTGTGAAGGCCAAACCAGAAGAAGTGAAGGATTATTTAGAAGTAAGACTGGAGAAATAAGCAGGAAGGAGGTGGTCCATAAAAGCATGAATCCTGGAAGAATAGGAAAGGCATTCTACAGAGGTAAGGTATGGTGTGCACAAGGAATTAACTTACATGTCCAGAGAAATGCAAGCAGACAGAGGCATTCTGGGATAACAAAGACAAGTGTGGGGAAAGAGAGAAAAACTGCTAAAGATCTTGAACGCTGGACAGGAGATTATTTGTGAAATGCTGGGTCAATGTTTGCCTTGCATGTTTCAAACAGACACACCTGTGAGCTGGGTGAGGCATTTCAAGGAAAAATGTCACATTGTTGATGAGATGGGGTCCCTGCTACTAACAATAAAGTAAAAAGGTGGAGCTAAACCATCATTTCTCCTTTTTCCTTCCTTCTCTTTGATGTCAAAGCTACCAGGCCAAAGCAATGCCATCACGAAAGTGCTATCCAAAATTATGTCATCAGGGAGTGCTATCCTCAAAGGAACACTGAACTTAAAGAAGATCTGAGTTCAAGTTGCAGCTCTCCTACCTACTAGCTTTTGTCCACAACAATTTAACCCTCAGACAACTCAAAGTCCTTGTCTGAAAATAGGAATGATAAGACCTACTTCTCAGGATTGTGGGAAAAAATGAAATAAGATGAGATCATGTGAAAGAGCTTTTAAATGTAGAAACACTAAATATTTTTTTCTATTGTGTTTCTATGTTCTGTGGCTTATTGGACTGGAGTGCACACTGGAGTCTGAGGTAGTAAGGAAAAACCAGGAAGGTATAATTGCCACGACCCAAATACTAAGGTGTTCTGGGAGTGATGGCAGAGAAAGACAAAGGTGAACGTGTGCTGAGGGCAACAGGAGCTCATGGACTAGGACAAACAAGGAGTCTGCCTACCCAAAGGATATGGCTTTGTGAGAACAGGACAAAAATAGGAAGATGGAAACAGGAGTGCTTGGAAAAGAACTGAGGAAGATAGGACCACTGTTTGTAGCTCGTTCATTCAACAATATTTTTTGAACATCTGCTTTGTGCTAAGCACTGTGCTAGAAGCTCATTTAGTATTGACATGTGGGTCAAAATGCCAGCTCTGCTCAATCCCTTCCCATAGAACCTGTGCCTGCTCACAGCCATTATGACCTCACCACCATCACCATCCTACCACCCCCAGTCCCTGCCAGACCTGACTGAATCAAGGGGTAGCACAAGACCCAAGCTGGGCCAATCATATTCCCTTCCTAGATAACCGAAATAAGATTCCCTGGAACTAAGTAAGGTGGGAGCCACATAGAAGAGAAACAGACGTTTATCACACTTTGTATTTTATGGGAAATACGCTGTATCATACATATGGTAGAGCCTAGACTGAAGACCATGAACTTCTGCCGCTGAAAGCCATGGATCTTGCCTGGTTCCTGTACCTTGAGAAGCCGGACAGTTCTGTTTTTCCTTGGATTCTGTGAAACCTGAACCTAAAAATACCTTTTGACTTAAACTGGCTTGGGTCATGATGGAATACTGCTCCCCAAAATTTCATGTCCACCTGGAACCTCAGAATGGGACTTTATTTGGAAATAGGGTCTTTGCAGATGTAATTGGTTGATATGAGATCATTCTGGATCCAGGTGGGCCCTAAATCTAATGATCCGTTACAAAAGCAATCAACTTGTAAATCCTTTGGAATTTGCTTATACTTTTATGGAAATGTGCTGGCTCCAAATTTTTTCTCCTTAAAGAACTCAACATATTATCAAGGCAAGTGTGAAAAATTACTTATGTTTTTTTGAAAAAAATTTTAGGACAATATTTTGGAATATGAGATCATATTCCTCTCTTAAAAGTAAGTAAATAAACAATTTCTATTATTCCTATCCAGTTCTTTTCTCCCTACCAAAAAAACGGATGGGCTGGAAAAAAGTTATGTGGGATAGCAGGCCTTTGCTTCTTTGGCCAAAAGAGTGTGAGAACCAATTGCTTGGATTCAATGTTTAGGATTTTCAATCATAACAAGGTTTTTAATTGGAAAACCAGTAAAATCTATCAAAAGTTATATTGATCATTTGATAAAGATCCAAAGCTACAAGAATTATATTTGCACATGGAATGTAGACCCACCCAAATGCCAAGATATGCTCAGACCATTTCACTTCTGTTTTTTCAAACACTGGGTAGATAAAAAAAGAAAGAAGTACCAAAACAAGATTATAAAATTGGTGTATATTTTAAATGCTTACATAACATGTTTAATGCATATTGACAAAATACAGTATGATATCATTCACAAGAAAATTACAGAATCTATTAAAAATATTCATGTATTTGAATACTTCGATAGTATAGTCCAGTCATGGGATATGTGTTTAAAGTTGTTTGATGTACATCTGTCTTAGATCTGGTTCCCAGATGAAAAATCAGGTGCACATGAGTTTGTAAGGAAGAACTTTCAAAAGCAGCCAGCAATGGAGTGAGGAAGATGGTCAGGGAAGGGGAAAGGCCATGCAAGAGTGTGATTTCAGGAGAAACGCCTGCCCCAGCCTGATCCCCCAAGAACTCTCGAGTGTATGATTGGGACAGTACCAAAGGAACTGAGCTGTCACATTCTTGCCCTAGTGGTGGTGGGGAAGGGCAAGAAGTAAGCTCACAGGCACCCCTGGCTCTTGGGGAAACCTAAGCGGCTCCACTAGCCTGAGTCTGTCCTTGGGATGAACAGTGACAATGCAGTCAGTTAGAAGCAAAACACACAGGAGCCAGGGGAGGGGTAGACTGAAATGGTTTAAGGGACCCCAGGGGATCTGGACAGAGCATTGACTGTGTCTCCTACAACATCCTTGTTTGCTATCCTTTGATCTTGTCAGTGCATATCAGGAGATGATATCAAGCATTTCCATTTGAGGCCTTTTAAGAATGTGAGGCCTCACGGAGCTCATCCAATTGACCCTTCGTAGTCCTAGCATGATAGGACCTAGGACCACCAAGATGATCCTACCACCATGTCCTGTGGAAGCTGCCAAGTGTTAAAGTGGCAATCTTCCTAAAATCTCTTGACATACATATCTAAGTTTTACCCCCAAACTCTTTTAAATTAAATTTTTTATTTTGAGAAAATTGTAGATTCACTTGCAAGAAATAATATTGGGAGATCTCTTGTAATTTCTGCCCATTTTCCACTAATGATAACATCTTGCAAAACTATAGTACAATATCGTAACCAGGATATCCACATGGATACAATCAAAATACAAAACAATTCCTTCACCGAAAGGATGCCTCATGTAGTAGCCCTTTTATAATTGTACTCACTTCCCTCCCTCCTACTGATTCCCTCTTTAATCCTTAGTCTGTTGGGGCTGCTGTAACAAAATACCATGACTTGGGTGGCTTACAAACAATGGAAATTTATTTCTCACAGTTCCGGAGACTAGGAAGTCCAAGACCAAGGCATCAGCAGATCTGCTGTCTTATGAGAGCCTGTTTCCTGGTTCATAGATGGCACCTCCCTATGCGTCCTCATGTTATGGAAAGGCCAAGGCAGCTCTCTGAGGCCTTGTTTATAAGAGTACTAATCTAACCACTTCCCAAAGGCTCCACCTCCTAATATCATCACATCATCATATGAATTTTAGGGGTCACAAACATTTGGACCATAGCAACTCCTAAACTGTTCTCTGTTTCTATAACTTTATCATTTCAAGCATGTTATATTAATGTAGTTATATAGTCTATAACCTTTGAGGACTGGCATTTTTCACTTTTCATAATTCTCTAGAGATTCATTCAAGTTGTTGTACCTCTCAATAGTTCTTACTTTTTATTGCTGAATAGTGTTCCATGGTATATAGATGTACCACAATTTGTTTAACCATTACCCATGGAAGGATCTGGGTTGTTTCCAGTTTGGGGTTATTACAAACAAATCTTCTACAAACATTCTTGTACAAGTTTTTGTGTGAACATAAGTTTTCATTTTTCAGTGATCAGTGCCCAGGGGTGCAATTGCTGGGTTGAATGTTAGTTGTATGTTCAGTTTTTTAGTTAACTGCCAAACTGTTTTCCAGAGTGGCTGTACTATTTTATATTCCCACCAGGAACCTATGTGTGATCTACTTTATCCCCTCCTAGCCAGCATTTGCTGTTGTCATTACTTTTCCTTTCACCCATTCTGATAGGTGTATAGTGATAGATCATTACGGTTTTAATTTACCTGTTGGCTAATGATACTGAACATATTTTTATGTGCTTAGTTGCCATATGTTTATCTTCTTCAGTGAAAAGTCTGCCCATTTTCTAATTAGATTTTTTCTTACTGTTGAGTTTTGAGAGGTTTATATTCCAGATACTTGTCCTTTGTTAGATATGTGGTTTGCAAATATTTTCTCCCAGTCTATAGCTTGTCCTTCATCCTCTCAACAGAGTTTTCCACAGAGCAAAAATTTGTAATGTTGATGAAGTCCAATGTACCAGTGTTTCCTTTTATGGATCATGTCAAATTTAAGAACTTTTGGCCTAGCCTTATATCCCAGAGATTTTCTCCTATGTTTTTATCCTAAAGGTTTAATAGTTTTATGTATTACATTTAAATCCATAATCCATTTGAGTTAATGTTTGTGTAAAGTGTGAGGTTCACTTTTTTGCCTACAGATGTCCAATTGCTCCAGCACCATTTTTTCAGTGGCTATGCTTTGTCCATTGAGTTGTGTTGTACCTTTGTCAAAAACCAACTGGACGTATTTGGGTGGTTCTATTTCTGGGTTCTCTATTCTGTTCCACTGATCGATGAGGCTATCCCTCCACCAATACCATACAGTCTTTTTTCTTTTTTAAGTAGGACTTATTTTACTTATTTATTTATTTATTAGTAGAGACAGGGTCTCACTCTTGCTCAGGCTGGTCTCAAACTCCTGTGCTCAAGCAATCCTCCTGTGTTGGCCTCCCAGAGTGCTAGGATTACACCCATGAGCCACAACCCCTGGCCCATACAGTCTTTATTGCTGCAACTATGTAAGTTGTCTCAAAAATCTAGGATGATTCCCACTTCGTTCAAAATTGTTTTGCCCATTCTAGTTCCTTTGTCTTTCCACATAAATTTTAGAATAATCTTATCTATATCTACAAAATATCCTGCTGAAATTTTGATAAGAGTTACATTAACTCTGTGTATTAATTTGGGAAGAGTTGACATCTTGATTATGTCAAATTTTCCAATCTATGACCACAGTATGTTCCTCTATTTAGGTCTTCCTTGATGTCTTTCATCAGTATTTTGTAGTTTTCAGCATACATCTTGTACATATGTTGTTAGATTTACATGTACTTTGTTTCTTAGCAATGTAAATTATATTGCATTTTAAATTTTGGTGTCTGTGTGTTTATCGCTAATATATAGAAATACAACTGCATTTTGTATGTTTATCTTATATCCTCTGAACTTTGCTAAACCCACTTATTAGTTCTAGGAGGTTTTAGGGGGTTTTGTTTTGTTTTGTAGATTCCTTGAGATTTCATATATGGATAATCATGTCATCTACAAATAGGGACAGCTTTATTTCTTCCTTTCTGATCTGTATGCCTTTTAATTCCTTTTCCTGTCTGATTGCACTGGCTACAACTACCAGTACTATGTCAACTAAGAATAGTGACAAACATCATTGCCTCATTCCTGATGTTAGGGGAAAATGACTCAGGTTATCACTGTCAAGTTTAATGTTAGCTGTTAGTTTTTTGTCAGTGATCTTTAGCTATTCTTAGTTTACTGGGAATTTTTATTATAAATGGGTGTTGAATTGTGTCAAATGCATTTTCTATATCAATTGATGTGATGATGTGATCTTTTTTTCTTTAGCTTGTTAATATGGTGGATTAAATATGGTGGATTAAGTGATTTATTTTCAGGTTCCTTGGGCCAGTGAAGAATCCCAATAGAAGATCAGAGAGAGGGAGCAGAAAAAATTCCATTTATTAATACCCTTAGCTGCCTCTCTGGTGAGTCACCAGGGCTGGTTGCATCCCTCCACTATAGGCCACAGCTCCCAAAAGGCAGCCCTTGCACACAATTCTCTCCAGATTCTGTTAACTTCTCCCTCTCTTTTCCTCTTCACTGGCCCCAGGGCACTTTGTTCTCTCTCTTGGTTTTCCTATACTTTGCCCACACCTAAATAGTCCCTTTATTAAACTCTCCTAGAGTCACCCAATTTGAGTGAGCCATGTTTCCTGCCAGGACCATGATACATCCTACAAATGACAAAGTTTCAAATCCCAAACACCAGGCATATTATGTCAGTTTTCAGAGAGCATTTATTTTTTTAAAAAGTCATTTACAAGTATTTATAGAAAGGGATTTCCACTTTAAGACAGATGAAGATAAAAATGTGAGATTAAAATAGCATGCAGACATTTCTTTTGTTCTTTTGTTTGTTTTAACTGTGTCTGTGGTATTTGTAAGTGCAGTATTTGCATATCTAACTACTATACCATTACAATCAAATACTGATTATCCATGTGCACTGTTCACACCATTTAAACTCTTGCATCTATTTGTATCAGGCATTCTTTCTTGTTATCTGGTTAATACTCTGCACAGCCAAACTGAGACCACAGGCCTGCCCTGTCTCTGATAAAAGTGGTTAGATTATCCATAAATTTCTATTATCCACACCCATGCTGATCCTCTTTATGAGGACAAATGATCAAGAACTAAAAAATATGGAAAACTGATGAAAATACACTATTTCCTAGTTGTATAAAAGGAAACAAACCTATCTAAAAAATCAATGGCAGCAGAAATAAAATTATAAGCTTTACATAAAAATTTTAGAGTTCAGTGTGCTTGGTTGCTGTTGATTTCTGTCTGAAAGACATTTCCCATATTTTATTTAAAATTTAGCAACTATATCACAATCACAAAGATTAAGTTGTATCTGCATAGCCAAAATGAAATAGAATTAAGGCAATTGTCCAGATAACTCAGGATAAAACACACACACACACACACACACACACACACTCTCTCTCTCTCTCTCTCTGTATAGAATTGCCCATATCTCCATATGCAAAGGACTGAAGCAGTTTTCAGCTACTCAAAACAAACCAAATCTGCTTCTACCATCATTAACTATATCATTCCAAAGTTTCAATGTTTTAGACTGAAAGGTTTGGGGTCTAGACTATGTGAATGTTGATCTCAGTTGTGCTATTCATTCTGTGAATATAGACATAAAGAAAAGAACTTAATTTTTTACCTTAACTATACAAACTGGTATCACTATCAACCCCTAAGAGATGAAAAATTTACTTTTCATAGACTCATACTATGTTAGGATTGAAGTAGACCTCTGAATTCACCTAACCCAGCTCCCTCACTTTATAGACAAGGAAACTGGAATCCAAACAGGTTCAGCAACTTGCTCAAGGTCACATTGATGAGCTCCAGCCCAGTGCTTTGCTTAATTGCACTATCAGCTTACCAGTGGGTCTAGATGTGGCAAACCTTTCCAACTGCTTCATTCAATATGTTTTCTCCCTTCTGCATTTTGTCTGATCATATCTAGAAGAGGTGCTAAGCATACATGTAGGTGAGAGACTATGATTCAGTGGCAGCCAATCAAGAGGAAATTTCCCTATACTTTCACATAAATTCTGTACTTTCACTAAGAACAAAACCAATTTGGATATTGAATATGAGGAACTGGTTTTGTTTGCCATCTTTTAAATCCAAGTACTCATGAGTTTTTCTCTTAACAGGAAGAGGGGAAGAATATGATAAAATCAGAAATGACTGGTAGATTTGGCCTTGTGAGCTTGTCACATGCTGTATACAAACCGTCCTAACAGCAAACAAACATTGAGAAATACAAGGCCAGAGAATTTGGGCCCCAACCCTTTAATCAGCAAATGGGACAGACCAATGAAACAGACCAATGCTTTCAGTGGCTTTTGATTTGATTCCAGTGACTTAGACACAGTCTGACTTCAGTGTCATATTTATTTTAATATTGCAGTGAAAAATGCTACTAAACAGAAAATGTGATAAAGGCAGTATCAAGCAAATTGCTTCTCATCTTTTGTAGCAAGAAAAACTTTTTTTGGCAAATGGTTCTGTAGTTATAGAACATGAAGACACATAGAATTAATCTCCCCAATATGAAAAAGTCCCCAAATTATCAAGTTGAAAGGCACATACCACTGCCCCAGCAGTTCATTCAAGTTGTCTTTAGCATGTGAAATTTTAGTTGTGCTTTTAGCTTGTTATCACTGTTATAGGACCTTAAAAAGTGACATCCGTGCATATGTATAATTTCTTTTCAAATGGACCAATCTTCTTCCTCTTTTCTGATTTTCATTTCTAAAGATCAAATTTTGTTCTTTGTTTTATAAAGGACCTAGTCCATGTTGGTTTCAGAAAGACGCGCTTTATAGTTTGTGCTCTATTTTATCTAGAAGCAAAGTTTGAATGAACTTTGTGTCCTAACACAAAATGGAGTTTCTTGATATATCAGTGTGATGGTGCTTCGATATTGTCATTTGTTGGAATTCAAAAGTACCGGATTATTATCTTTTCTCACTGGTTGTTTAAGGCTTACTTCACTTCCAGAAGAGATGATTGGCAAACTATTATCCATATGGTATCTGATAAGGTGGCCGACATTATCAAATACATGATCCTTGGTCCTCACCTTGAAAAGGAAGTACAAATATATTTAGGCTTAGGTTAAATAATACTTCTTCTGAAAAATATAAACAATTGGGGGGAAAATTAGATATATATATATATCCCTATAGTAGATATTTTGATGAATAAAGAAGTTACTTTTCAACTCTGTAAACAATTTTCTCATTCCTCATTACCACTTTAAAGCAACCATCCCTACAGGTTAGGAAAATGGTAAGCGCTTGTCACTTAATCCAAATCAATGCAGTCAGCTTCTTTGTGATGCTATTGTTTGATATACAATGGCTCCAAACCTTGAAGCCATTTTTCACCTCCTCCATCTTATCCCCAACCCTCATCAAATCAGCTGACCAATCCTGCCAGTCTGTGTTCTTCATTCCAACTCCCTTTGCCCTCCTTCTGTTACTTCTCCGGCCTCCATTCTGGTTCCGGCTCTCACTACTTTTTACCTAGAAGCCCCTAATTATTTTCTCTGTTCCTGGCCTTTCCCCTCTCTCTACTGATCCTGCACACGAATGTCAAATTAATCTTCCTAGCTCAGAGATTATAAACTGGTCACTCTCTGGCCAAACACACTGGATGTTTTAGTTTGCTAGGGGATGAGGTGGTCACCCAAAGAGAGTTCTAAGTATTTTTAATTAAAAATAGAGTGCCTATAAAACTCTGGCTTTGTGGCTTCTTTGGAAAAATCAAATCTGGCCTTACTGGGCCTCTGCTCCACATGGCAGCAACTGGCTGGAGCCAAGTGGTGACCGTCCCCCTTACAGAGGACATGTGCTTTCCAGTCCAACACAGCCCGCCGCACCGTATGCTCACTCCTTCTCCTGTCCAGCTTTATTCCCTTACAGTACTGGCCCGGCCCTGCAGACATTCATGAGCATTCTGTTGCTATGAGTTTGTCTACTTTAGATACCTCGTATATGTGAAATAATGCTGGTATTTGTTCTTCACAATTTGTCCTGCATTGTATGACAGGATTTCCTTTTTTATGGTTAAATAGTATTCCATTATGTGTATTAGTATATACTATATTTTTATCTATTCAGCCTTTTATGGACCTTTGTTTTCACTTCTTAGCTGTTGCAAATAATGCTGTAATAAACATGAAAAGTCACTTCAATATCCTAATTTCAACTATTTTGGATAATTACCCAGAAGTGAGGTTGCTAGATCACATGGCAGTTTTATTTTTAATTTTTTGAGGAACTTCCAAACTGTTTTCCTTAGAGGCTGCATGATTTCATATTCCCACCAACAGTACACAATGGCTCTAATTTCTCCTCATCCTTACAGATGCTTGTTATTTTCTGCTTTTTTATAATGGCCATCTTAATGGGTATGAGGTGACATCTCACTGTAGTTTTGATTTGCATTTCCCTAATGATTAATGGTGTTAAGCACCTTCTCATATACTTGTTGATTATTTAAATCTCTTCTTTGGAAAGATGTCTATTCAAATCCTTTGCCCATTTTTAAATTGGGTTATCTGGCTTTTTTTGGCTACTGAATTGTAGGAGTTCCTTATATATTTTGGATGTTAACACCATATCGGATGTATGGTTTGTAAATAGTTTCTCTCATTCTTTACCTTGCCTTTTCACTCTGTTGATTGTTACCTTTGTTGTACAGGAGGCTTTTAGTTTAATGTAGTCCCACTTCTCTAGTCTTGCTTTTGTTGCCTGTGTTTTTGGGGTCTTATCTAAGAAATTATTGTCAAGATCAACATTATGAAGTTTCTTCCTCCACATTTTCTCCTAGGAGTTTTATAGTTTCAGGTCTTATGTCTAATTCTTTAACACATTTAAGTTCGTTTTTGTGTATAGTGAAAGATAGGGGTCCAATTACATTCTTTTGCATGTGGATATCCAGTTTTCCCCATGTCTTGTTGAAAGGACTGTCCTTTCTCCATTGTGCAGTCTTGGCATCCTTGTTGAAGATCATTTGACTGTATGTGAGTGGGGCTTATTTCTATGCTCTCTATTCTGTTCCATTGGTCTATGTCTGTATCAGTATGATACTTATGCCAATATCATACTGTTTTGATTAATGTAGGTTTGTAATATGTTTTGAAATCAGAAAATGTGAGGCCTCCAGCTTTGTTGTTCTTTCTCAAGATTGTTTTGGCTATTCAGGGTTCATTGTGCTTCCATATAAATTTTAGAATTGTTTTTTTCTATGTCTGTAAAAAATGTCACTGGAATTTGATAAGGATTGCATTGAATATTTAGATTGCTATGGGTAGTACAGATGTTGTAACAATGTTAAATATTCCAATCTATGAAGACAGGATGTCTTTCCATTTATTTGTGTCTTCTCTAATTTCTTTCATCAACATTTTGTAGTTTTCAGTGTACAAGTCTTTCACTTCCTTGGTTAAGTTTATTTCTAAATATTTTATTCTTCTTGGTGCTAGTGCAAGTGGAATTGTTTTCTTAATTTTCTTTTTGAATAGTTCATTGTTAATACATAGAAATGCAATTGATTTTTGTATGTTGGTTTTGTATTTCCTGCAATTTTACTGAATTTGTTCTGAAATTTTTTTGTAGAGTTTAATATTTTCTACCTATAAGATCATATCATTTGCAAACAGCGATCATTTTACTTCTTCCTTTCCAATTTGGATGCTTTTTCTTTTCTTTTCTTTTTCTTGCCTCATTGCTTGGGCTCATCCTGCTGGCATTATGTTGACTAAAAGTGGTGAATGTGGGCATCCTTGTCATGTTTCTGATCTTAAAGGAAAAGTTTCCAGTTTTTCACCATTGAGTGTGATGTCAACTGTGTACTTTTCCTATATGGGCTATTATGTTCAGGTAATTTCCTTCTATTCCTAATTATTTTTAGTGTTTCTATCATAAAAGGGTGTTGAATTTTGTCAAATGTTTTTTCTGTATCTATAGAGATGATGTGATTTTTATTTTTCATTCCTTTAATGAGGTATAGCACATGGATTGATTTTTATATGTTGAACTGTTCTTGCATCCTAGGGATAAATCCCACATGGTCATGGTATATGATCCTTTTAATGTGCTATTGAATTTGTTTTTCTTTTCTTGTAGTATATTTTTCTGGCTTTGATATCAGGATAATTCTGGCCTCATAAAATGAGTTTGGAAGTGTTCCTTCCTCTTCAATTTTTTTTTGGGGGGGGTGTTAAATGATCCTTTATTGAAATATTTTCCTTGTACTTTTTAACTAGCTAGGCACTCCGCGGCACCACTGTTGATGTCAACTATGATGTCATGTGGGTGGCGGCCATCAACATTGCAGCCCACAGACTGGGCAGTGCCCAGGATCTCTTTAATGGTTCCAGAGCGTTCTCTGGCTAAAGATCAGTGCCGCATTCTCTGGCTAAAGATCAGTGCCGCAATATTGACAATCTCATCAAAAGTGATATTTCCTCTGTGTTTAATGTTTTTCTGTTTCTTTCTGTCTCTTGGTGGTTCCTTGAGGGCTTTGATGATCAGGGCAGAGGCAAAAGGTACCACTTCAATCTGGGCCTATCTGTTCTGAATGGTTTCACTGTAATCCTCAGACCCTTCCAGTCACTGGTTGCCTTGGCGATGTCATAACCAACCTTTTTTGGAGACAGACCCAGGGGGCCAATCTTGGGGGCCAGGGCAGATGTGGCACTGACTTCGTCGCTGGTGCACCTCAGGTACACGACTTTGATCTCGTTGGGGTCGAACTTAGGCGGCATGGTGGAGGCGGCTGGTGTCGTCGGGACGACTGAAGAAAGTTGCACCTTGGCCTCCTCTGAGCCGAAAACCAAAAGCCCTTCCTCTTCAATGTTTTGAAAGAGTTTGAGAAAGATTAGTGCTAATTCTTTTTTAACTCTATGGTAGAATTCACTAGTGAAACCATTTGCTCTTAGGCTTTTCTATGTTGGTAGGGTTTTGATTACTGATTCAATCTCCTGACTAGTTATACTCTGTTCATATTTTCTATTCATGATTCATTCTTGGTAGGTTATATGTTTTTAGAAATTTATCCATTTCTTCTAGGTTATCCAATTTATTGGCATATAATTGTTCATAGTAATCTTTTACAATCCTTTTAATTTTGCAACATTGGTTGTGATATTTTCCCTTTCATTTCTAATTGTATTCATTTGAGTTTTCTCTCTTACTTTTGTTAGTTACCTTAGCTAAAGGATTCTTAATTTTGTTGATTTTTTTTAAAAAAAAAACACAATTCCTAGTGTCATTGATTTTTTTCTATTGTTTTCTCTTCTTTATTTCACTTATTTCTGCACTGATATTATTTCCTTCTTTCTGTTAAATTTTGGCTAAGTTTTTTCTTCTTTTTCCAGCTCCTTGGGGTGTAAAGTTAGGTTGTTTATTTTAGGTCTTTCTTATTTTTTTTAATGTAGGCATTTATCACAAGAAACCTCCCTCTTGGCACTGCTTTTGCTACAGCCCATGAATTTTGGTATGTTATGTTTTCATTTTTGTCTCAAGATATTTTCTAATTTCTCTTTTCATTTCTTCTCTGACCCATTAGTTGTTCAAGAGTGTGTTAATTTCCATATATGTGTGAAAATACCAATTTCTTTTCTGCCATTAATTTCTAGCTTCATTCCATTGATATTTGGTATGATTTCAGTCTCTTCAATTTGTTAAGACTTGTCTTATGTCCTAATGTGTGATCTATCCTGGAGAATGTTCCATGCGCACTTGAGAACAATATAGATTCTTAACTTCAATTGCATACAAATACCCTACATGCTTATTTCTCCTCCCTCACACTTCATGTTATTGATGTGGCAAATTACATCTTTTTTGTCTCCATTAACATTTGTATCCATTAACATATTTTTATAGTTATAGTCATGCACTGTATAATGATGTTTTGGTCAACAAAAGACCACACATATAACAATGATAGCATAAGATTATAATAGAGCTCAAAAATTCCTATTGCCTAGTGATGTCATTCTAAGGAATTAACTATGGGAGTTGTGGGAACTGAGACAGGAAGGTATAGCTGAAGAAGAGGCAAGCAAAAAGGAAACTACAGGAGAACACCAAAAGGTTTTCATTAATAGAGAAGAATGTTCATCATGGATTATCTGCTTACAAGTAAACCTATAATGAAAAAAGAAACAAACCTAGCAAACCAGCAGGGACATATCTGTGAAAAAAGTGACGCCTCCTCAAGAAGAACTTCAGACAGACCCTTAAAGAGGTATTCCAGAAGAAGGCATTGTTATCACAGGAGATGACAGCTTCATGTGCATTATTGCCCCCGAAGACCTTGGAACAAGATGTGCAGGTGAAAGACAGCAACACTGGTGATCCTGACCTTGTGTAGGCCTAGGATAATGTGTGCGTTCATGTGTCCATTTTTAACAAAAAAAAAGCTTAAAAATTTAAAAAACGCCTTTTTAATAGAAAAAAAGCTTATAAATTAAGGATATAAAGAAAAAATATTTTGTACAATTGTACAATATGTTTGTTTTTAAGTGTTATCACAATAGTCAAAAAGTAAAAATAATTTAAAAGTTTATAAAATAAAAAAGTTACAGTAAGCTAAGGTTAATTTACTATTGAAGAAAAAAATCTTTAAATAAATTTAATGTAGCTCAAGTGTAGTGTTATAAAGTTTACAATAGTGTGCTGTAATGTCCTAGGTCTTCACATTCACTCACCACTCACTCCTGACTCATTAAGAGCAATTTCCAGTCCTGCAAGCTCCATTCATGGAAAATGCCCTATAAAGGTGTACAATTTTTTTATCTTTTATATTTTTACTGTACCTTTTCTATATTTAGATCTACAAATACTTACAGTTGCCTACAGTATTCAGTACAGTGACATGCTGTACAGGTTTGTAGCATAGGAGCAATAGGCTACGCTATACCATATAGCCTACATGGGTAGGCTATAGTACACTATAGTATCTAGGTTTGTGTAAGTATACTCTAAAATGTTTGCACAAGGATGAAATCATCTAATGATATATTTCTCAGGACATCCTCATCATTAAGTGATGCATGACTATAGTTTTTATACTTTTATCTTTTAACTTCTATAACCAGAATTAAAATTTATTTATACACCACGGTTACAGCATTACAGTATTATTTATTTGACTAGATATTTACTAGTGAGCTTTATACTTTCATATGCTTTTGTGTTACTGTTTAGTGTCCTTTTTCCCTTTAGCATTTCTTATAAGGCAGGTCTAGTGGTAATGAACTCCTCAGCTTTTGTTTATCTCAGAAAGTCCTATAGTTCTCCTTCATTTCTAAAGAATAGTTTCATCAGATATAGTATTCTTGGCTGACAATCTTTTTTCATCAGCATTTGGAATATATCAAATTCACTGATAGTCTTATGGGGGTTATGAGAAACCTGCTGATAGTCTTTTACATGACAGGTCTCTTTCCTCTTACTGCTTTCAAAATTCTCTTTGACTTTCAACAATTTGATTATAATGCATCTTGTTGATTTCTTTGGGTTCTTCATAGTTGGAGTCCATTTGGCTTCTTGAATCTGATGTCCATTTTCTTCCCTGATTTGGGAAGTTTTGGGCCATTATTTCTCTAAATAAGCTCTCTGTCCCCTTTTTTTCTCTCTTTTCTCCTCTTTGAACTCCCATAATGTATGTATTGGTCTGACCAATGGTGTATGATAAATCCCTTGTGCTTTCATCACTCTTTTTAAATCTTTCTTTCTTTTTGTTCATTTGTCTGGATAATTCCAAATGTCTTTGAATTTGCTGATTTTTGGTCTTCTAATTGATCACATCTGCTCTTCAACCCCTCTAATGAACTTTTCTGTTCAGTTATGGTATTCTTCAGCCCCAAAATTTCAGTCTGGTTCTTTTTTATATTTTCTTTCTCTCTGTTGGTTTTCTAATTTTGTTCATGGATTGTGTTCTTGAGCACATAGAGCATTTTATGATGGTTATTTTGGTTTCTTTGTCAGGTAATTCATACAACTCTGTTTCTTTAGGATCAGTTTCAGGGGATTTACTTTGTTCCTTTCTTTGGACTATGTTTCCATGCCTCTTTGTGTGTCTCATAATTTTGCATTGCAATGCACACATTTGAAAAACTGCCACCTCTCCCATTCCTTATAAGCTGGCTTTGTACAAGGGAAGAGCCTCACCAACTTGCTCAGCTAGAGATTCTGGGACCTCTAAAACCTTTTGTGAGGGGTGTGACTTCTCTGGGCCTGTGTGTTCAATTTTTCAGTTAGAGAGGTTTGCTAATTTTTTAGGAGCTTGTAATCTCTTTCTCCCTCTGTCTGTGTCACTGAAAGTTCTCTGGTTTTATAGCAGCAAGCCACCCCACTCTCCCTTGCTCTCAGTGGCCACCGAACTTCCAAAGTATGCCAGCTTCCCATGAGTGCCCAAAGTCAGGCAAGGCACATACCAGTCCATCAGGCATCCCTCCAAAAAGCCAAAATGCTAGATGCACACATGATTCCTCTCCTTCTTGAGGGAGAAGCACCAAGTTGTGCACCTTCTCCTGATTGCACTGAGGATTGCCAGCTGCAGCAAGCTACCCTGTACTCTTCTTCATTCTCAGAAGCTTCTAGACATCCAAACTGTGCTGGTTCCATCAGTGTTCCATGTGAGACAAGATACAAACCAGTCCCTCAGGTATCTCACTGAAAATCTAGAACATAGGATGCATGCTCTTCCCTACTTTCCCTCATGTCCCCTCATCCATGTTTCCCCTTACTTTCAAGGGAAAAGTCATAATATAGGGCACCTGTCCTGGCACCAAGCTATGCTGACTAGGGGAAGGGGCTAGTGCAGGTAATGTGAGATTGCTCTTATTACCCATTTCAACATGGCTGTTCTCAGCTTTATGCTCACTTAAGGTACTGCAACTTCTTAACTGGATTCTGTAATTCTCATAAACATGTTTTGGTTCAGAGTTTCTGTGGGGGAATTAGGGCTGGGACTTCCTATTTTGCCACCTTACTGATGTAACCACCCAATGGGCTTTTATTGCATCATTCTCCTTCTCCAAAGCTGCCAATGCCTCTCCATTGTCTGACAAGTTAGGCATTTTGGTCTATATTCCCACTTTACGTGATAGCTCTAACCTACCTTTCCAGGATCATTGTCTACCTACAGGCATCCTCTGTCCCAGCCACACATCTTCTATTGACTTAATACCATTCTATTACCGTCTGCTCCAGTGGTTCCTTCACTATACTCCTAATGTCCCCTTTTTGAAATTCTGCCTTCTATCAGGGTTCACCTTACATGTCAGAATCTACAAGTAGTTTTCTCGGTTTGCCTCAACCAGATTGACCTCTCTATACTGAGAAACTCCATATGCTTTGGTTGAATCATTCTTATCTCCTTCAGTCTTACATTATAATTATTTAAGCACCTATTTTATGAAACTATCAGCACCCTGAGAGTAAAGACTACGCATGTGATGCTAAACAATAGTCAACTGTGAATCCCTGTACTTCCATATAGTCGGTTTTCATTTAATTCATTGAATTGAATTGAGAAGGGCAGAAAGAGGCTGTCCTCTACTTGATACTCCGGGGTGGCCTCACTCTGACCCTTCACTAGCCTCTACTTAGCATGTCCTACACCAGCTGGAAGGTCCAAGAAAAAGCAAATGCTTCTTAGCCTTAAACACCAGGTTTTTGATGTCATTCAGAGGATCCTTAATAGAACGACATCCTGCGAAACCTGTAATGAGAAGTCAATGATACCTTGCCTTCAGGATCCACCAGGAGAAGATGTTTTGCCTGGCCTCCCTGTAGTCCACTCAGCACATATTGGCCAGGGGACGTTGCACTCTCTCGAACCAAAAAGTCCCCATCCTTCAGCAAGAGGCTCTCTGCCGCCTTCCTGCTCAGCTTGCCGTGGTAGCACTCTTCATTCCACAGCTGCTGCTTAATGTGTGGCAAAGAATGCGAGCTGGCAGTCTGGGCTGTGGCACCTGGCTGAACAGTTTCCGGTGGCTCTGAAGGCAGAACACAAAGAGAGGCATCGCCAGGTTACCTCCTCATCCATCCATTCATCCATTCACTCAGCAAATACAGCTGGAGGTCCTACTGTGTACCAGACACTGTTTGAATAACACTGTTTCTGGAACCAACGAGGCTTTTTGTTTTCAGACCTCCCCTAACTTAATGGTGGATCCAAACGTTGCCTTTGGCTTCTGTTACCAGGAAAGTCTTGCCCAGGTGCAGGAGTTTTTCTTTCAGATGAGAAATGGAACCAACCCAGGAGAACTGCTTTTATAACTGCAGAGAGAGAGACCCTTTATGTCCTGGGGGGGGGGGCTGCTTGTCAAAGAGAAAGAGGCTTGTGCTGTGCTGTATCTGCATTATAGATAACTTCTACAACATTTCCAAACTCTTTGAAAATAGCTATGATAACTTTGAGCTATTAATACTTTTTAGCATTTAGCTTTTTTCTTTTTTCACTTTTTAAAAAAATATCGAATTACTAATGTGCTTCTAGACATTCTTCTGGCCAAAAACTTCAAAGCTTTGCTAAACCTCATAAGCATTCCTATTAAATGACCATTCTGTTTTTTGTGTCATTCACCTGCCTGGACAAAACAGAGTTGATGAAGTAAAAGAAGACAAATCATCAGGGAGGCATGGCCTGAGGCAGCTCCCCAAGGCTCTGCAGAAGTGTTGTCCAGAGTTGAGAGCACTGAGAATGAGAAAGTATATCCAGTTAGCACTTAATAGTACTGTTGATACTGATAGTAATAAAAAAATATTGTGTAGTTCCCATTTATTGAGTATGATAGGAACTACTAAATGCTTTACATAAATTATGTTGTTTAACTCTCAAAATTAGACAGGCAAGGAAATAGATTTTTGGAAAGGTTAAGTGGATTACTCACAGTCACACTACTATAATATGCTGTAGATCTGGAATTTGAGACAAGGTCTATCTGACTCCAAAGCCCAGGTTCTTAATCATCAAACTCTAAGTATTTTGCCTTGGATATGAAAATCTCTTACTTTTCAAAACTGGTCTAGCCACTCTATTTCTGTCGTACTCACAAAGGTCCCTAGTAGACAGCAAGGCTAGCAGGATGCTATATCCTTCCAGCATCCCAGGAAGTAGTAACATAAAATTCTTATGTTTGAATCCAGATAAAAACTGTATTTTTAATATGGCAAATTTACCAGGAAAATAACCATAGAAACTAGACTTTTGTCTTTTTAAATGCAAAGCCTCTTTTGCATAGAAACCAATCTTCATCTTTATTAATGCAAAGGAGTGCTTATATGTCCTTATGCAAGAGTCTCACAAATGAGAAATTCTCTTGACTATGAGTTGTATAACTTAACCATGACATGAAGTCATTGGTGTTGGCAACCAGTGTCCTATAGACATAATTCATTTCTCCTACTGTGTTACGGTGTTGTCCCTAGTTAAGGGCTTCTTTCTGCATAATACAGTTATGATTCACAAATATATCTTTTTAAACACATGTTTAGTCTAAATCTAATGGCTGGAAATATTCTCCTCTGCAAATAAACAAGTCTTTCTATTGTTGCCAGAATTAGCCTGACAAAATTTGATAAATAATGCTAGTAGTTGGCCTTAGTGCTGCCTGCTTTCAGGCACAATGGAGGACTTCCAATGAGTAGCTGTGTGTGTTTGTGTGTGAGAGAAAGTGTGTAAGCGTGGGAGGGATGCATGCAAGTGTGTGTGTGTGTGGGCGTGTGGGCGCATGCATCATAATGCGTGATGGCTTTTGGTTTGTTCTGAGATTCTGGTGAAGAGCTTTTGGACAAGGACAAAACAAAAGAAAAACAGACATTATATCATCCTGAAAAGAGACAAGAGATCATGGGCCAGCCAAAGGATATGGACAGTGTTTCCCTTACATAATTTCCCAAATGAGCACAAAGACAAGATACACTGTGCTGGGAGATTTCCATCATCCAAACATTTGTCGAAAATCTAATTCTTCTAAAAGCCGAATATGTGATAATTTTTAAAATTTTGTTTTAATGTTAAAAGTTATATATGTTAATGTTTTCAAATCTAGGAAACAGAAAAACAAAATAAATCACCTATGGTCCTGTCACTAAATACAACCACTCTTAACATTGTGGTACACTATCCATCGCTCCTTTTTAATGTAAAATGTACTTTGAGAATGATAATCATAATCTAAATATGATTATTTATATATAATTTCCATACAATATTTAATAATTGTTGGATTGATATATTTTCTCAGAAGTAGTAGTGATGGTTAAGGAAGCAACAAGGAAGGCCAATCTAGATTTAAGTTGAGACCAAAAAAAGTGATAAGAATCATGGAAGAAAGTGATCATCTCAGAGTTCCTATTAGTAGCTACAGACATATTGTTCAGAATCAGTACTTCAGGAAAGCACAGGATAGATACGGATATCCACACCCGTATTTATCTGATGGGTGAAACCTCCAAAAGGAAGAATACAGCTTAGGGAGAAGAAAAAAATGAACATGCAAAATCTGGATTAAACAATTGCAAGTAATCCCAATGAGAAAGGAAGGATGAGACATTTAAAGAAACCAATGGGAACTGTAAAGATGGCACCCTGATTAATTCAATTTTTAAAAACACATATAAAATTATTTTTATAGTATTAATTATTATATTAGCAAAGGACTGGGAAAAATTGAGATGTCCATCAATAAGAGACTGGTTACATAAATTATGATTCATTCACACAATAATAGAGAGCAATGGAAAAGAATGAAGATCATGTACTAACAGATAAATTTCTAAAATAAAAGAGTAAAAGAAGCAAGTATAAAAGGGGATTATTGGCCAGGCGCGGTGGCTCATGCCTGTAATCCTAGCACTCTGGGAGGCCGAGGCAGGTGGATCGCTCAAGGTCAGGAGTTCGAAACCAGCCTGAGGAAGAGCGAGACACGTCTCTACTAAAAATAGAAAGAAATTAATTGTCAAACTAAAAATATATAGAGAAAAAATTAGCCGGGTATGGTGGCACATGCCTGTAGTCCCAGATACTAGGGAGGCTGAGGCAGTAGGATTGCTTGAGCCCAGGAGCTTGAGGTTGCTGTGAGCTAGGCTGATGCCACGGCACTCTAGCCAGGGCAACAGAGTGAGACTCTGTCTCAAAAAAAAAGGGGGGGGGGAATTATTATAACTTTCATTTACTTTTTGAAAGTGGTATAGATAAATAGATAAAGTAGAGAGATACTTAACTATGCATTCACATTATGGAAGTAATCAAAAGAAACTGTTAATATCTAGATAGTTGGATATAATATTAGAACATGGAATGGGACCTTTGTTCTTCTCATTTTATACCATTCTTTTTTATCTGAATTTCTTCTGCGAGCATCTGTATTATTTTTTTTGAATAAAAAACCCCTGTTTTTAGGACAAGATGTATACAAAAGTCAAGATAGCCACATTACTAAGGACACAATCAGAAGGATCCAGACTTGTGAGAAAAGCATCAGGGTTGGGGAGCAGTCCTCGGTTTTCTGGAGCCTCTCCTTTTCTCCCTACAACGTGTTACCATGACTCCACCTCCTATTTTCAAGAGAACTGTAAATACAATCAGTTCTTCTTATTCGCAGTAGTTATGTTTTATAAAGTTGCTGCCAATAATGAATTAGTGAAAACTGAACCATTGCTCCTAGGGGATATACAAGGTTAGGTTCTTATAAGCCTCAAGTCTCACAACATTTTCATCAGTCAATACATAACCTTGTTTTATGTGGGATTCTATTAAAAACATCTTGTTTAGTATATATTGCTGATTCATTAACACAACTCACAGGAGTTTGAAACCAGCCTGGGCAACATAGTGAGACCTCATCTCTACAACAACAAAAAAGAAAAGAGAGAGAGGGAGAGAGAAAATTAAACTAAAATCTGGGTACTTTGGAAAGTTCAATAAAATTAATAAACCTAAAAGAGGGCTGATCAAATACAAAGAAGATAATTATCAATAACAGGAAAGAAAGAAAAATTATCACTACAGATCCTTCTGGCAATAAATGGACAATAAAGGCATATTGTGGAAAACTTCACGTGGAACTCACTCTAAGTGAATAAAGTAGAATCCTACTAAGTTTTTTAAAAAATTATTTTGCCAAAGAAATCACAATCCCTTGTGGCCCCTGAAGCAAACTCTAACCCCCCATATCCACACCAAGGGGAAATAGGCTAAAAGTGGTGACATCCCCAAGACAGGCACATTCTCCAACATTTAAGTGTGCACACGGAGGATAGTGGTAGGAACAACCCAGATGGCACAGTCCGGGCCCACAGATGACAATGGGTTCCTCTCATAAAGCCGAACTGGGTTCCAAGCAAACCACTTGCTCCACTTCCAGCTCAGGGAGTCTTCACAATTACTGCCGGGCAGGACCTGGTTATCGCGTGGACCGGTGACTGCTGTCGGATGCTGTTGCACTCTTCCCTCTGTGCATGTGAGTTTTTACTGTAAGTACCTTATTCCTGTTCCACCACTAATTTTGGGTGTGGAGGGTGGCAGACAAGTGGGCAGATAATAAGGATCCCCATCTAATCTTGGATACTGTAACTGTATGGGGTATCTACAATGTCTCCCTTGGGGAGAGGGCAAATATGTTCTATGTAAAAAGAAGAGCTGATGAATATGTGAGTGGCAGAAAGGTATTCTATGGTAGAAACAGTTGCCCACCAATATCTGTCCTCCCTTTCATTGCATTCTAGGACTCCTAAGCTTTAGCTGGACATGACCTAGAACGTTTCTAGCCTCCCGTGCAGTGAGGTATGGTGACCTGTGTAAGTTTTGCCACTGGTAGGTGGCAAATGATGTCTGCCACTTCTGAGCCATCTCCTTCAAAGGGATATGTATGCACTCCTCTTGCCTTTCTCTTTTCCCACCGGCTGAATACAGACGTGCTGGTGAGAGCCAATGCAACCAAATTGGACCAACGGTGGAAGCTAGATGTGGAGAATGACAAAGCTGCCTTATGCCACCAATCTCTGAGCTACTAAGTGAAAGAAATAAACTTCAGTCCTTTTTTTAAACTACGGTATTTTGGAGAGTTTATTTGTTATGGCAGCTAAGACCGAAACTAATAATAAATCAATAAAAATTTAGACAGTACCAGAACTAATGATTTTCTTCCGCCATGTCCGACAAGAATAAAGATTGTGTCAGGCTTCTCTTGTGTTGGCACTGTGACAGGAAGACCTGAGAAGCCCCAGGGCATGCTTGAGAGATATTAGTTAGTAACTCTGGATTTGCTTTTGTTCGGTTTGGTTTGGTTATACTGAGACGATCAGCAAGGTTTTGTCTGGATAAGGGAGGGTAAGTACACCTAAAGAGGCTAACGAGGATTTTGAGGGAGGAAGGAAGGAAACAGGAGGAACCACTGGGGGGAAAGGTTAAAGGTACATTTAAGACATTTTATTTTAAAAGTACATGTAAAGTTATCCCTACTCCATCTCTTTGATACATTTTCTTAAATCAACATTATTTATGCTTTTGGAGTTGGATTTAATTTTCTTAGAGGGAGCAATGGCAGGCTGAAATTAACCCCAAAGGGGCAGCAAGATGTGCAGGAGGGTTTCGTACATGAAATCCTAGTAGGAAATATATATATAGAGAGAGAATACCAGAGGCCTAAATCATTAATGTTGCCACCAAAGCATGAAGAGGAAAAATGGTGAAAAATGAAGGCTGGATTCAGGTAAAATACATTTTGACATTATAATTTTGGACAAGGCAGGCCTTATTTATTTTCATCTAATGATGAGAATTTTGTTAATGGATTAATTTTGCTTTTTCATGTCAATGAATTGTCTATGGCAAAAGGTAAAGCTTCTTTGCTTGCATTATAAATGCTTCTAGCATTGAAGTCTTGATTATAAAGGAACTGGAGTTGTAAATCAAATAACACGTAATGCCAATGATCATCTAATTTGGGCCACCCACTAAATAAGGTTTCTAATAATATGTTGTGGTTCTGAAAAGTCCAAGAAATGAAAGGTATCAAGTATAAACTCTTACAAAGTTACTTTTAAAACCTAGGGTCCAGAAATTTGTTTTTTCCAAAATCTATCCCTGTAACAAATGTTCCCTATCCTCACAGGATATTTCACATTGAACAGTGGGGTAAGCATATTAACTGAACAGTTGAATCTGAATTCATTTCATATCCATTGTCCATTGCACAAGATGCCCTCCGAGGTAGACACAGACATGCACTGCCCAGATCCCCCTTTAAGGAAGGACCAGTTGTCCCAGGTGCCAGCAGTCAGCCTCCAGCTGACCAGCCCTTCAGGCTTTGCCTCAGTTGCCCAAGGGCTTGTCCTCCCTAGTGTGGCCCACATCCAAAGAGAGCGATAAGCGGGGATAGAGAGGCTATAAGTGGGACAGGCTGAGGCTTGGTCAGGCCTGCCCTGTAGTCCCTTCTCCCTCTCTCTGCAATCCTACTTCCTCCCACTTGCTTCCTGATATTTGTCCGATAAAGACGCTGCATGCCAAGCTCCATCTTAGTGTCCGTTTCCAGAGAACCCAACTTGGATGAATTGGGTGCCAAGAGTGATCTAGAAAGTCTGCAAAAAGATGGATCATTTGCCATTGGCTGACAATGAGGACCTTTGTTTCTTTCTTTCTTTTTTTTTTTTGAGACAGAGTCTCACTCTGTTCCCCAGGCTCGAGTGCCATGGTGTCAGCCTAGCTCACAGCAACCTCAAACTCCTGGGCTCAAGCGATCCTCCTGCCTCAGCCTCCCGGGTAGCTGGGACTACAGGCACATGCCACCGTGCCCAGCTAATTTTTTCTATTTTTAGTTGTTTTGGCTAATTTCTTTCTATTTATAGTAGAGACGGGGTCTCGCTCTTGCTCAGGCTGGTCTTGAACTCCTGAGCTCAAGCGATCTTCCCGCCGAGGCCTCCCAGAGTGCTAGGATTATAGGCATGAGCCACCACAACTAGCCAGGACCTTTGTTTCTTAATCTAGAGAGTTAAGGTAGTCCAGTCAAGCCCAGGCTAAGCAAAATCTCCTTTTAAATTTCATCTCGCCATTGTAGCCACACTAGCTAGAAAGTTGCCTTTGGCAGTTCTGTAGAAACTTCCTGGGCTAGTGAAAAGACTTTCTCAGTGACTGGTTCTCCATCTTTGGAGCAAACCAGGTTTGACACCAAGCCAATCTCTGAACCCAACAAGCTTCAACATCTTTTGAAAAGCAATTTTTGTTTATTTATTTTTCAGCTTATTTTTTCAGGCTTTTTTTTTTGGCTTGTTTTGCTTTTATTTATTTATGTTCCTGCTCATGCATTTGCCCCTGGAAGCAATTTGGCATCAAAATAAAGTTTGTCTTATTGTATTTTACCCATGGTATGTGGATGAAGAAAGGAGCCATTTTATTTTAGTGCTTCATAGATGACTTATTAATGAGTTTTGAAATGAATAAAATTAATGCCATCGCTAAACACAACAGAAATAGTGGCCATTGTTACTCATGCAAATAAACAAATTCAAAATTATCTCCTGGCTTTGACAGCCCTTCCTTCAGCAAAGCACACAGCAGAAACCAAAAGTCGGGAGTAAATATAAAGTATTTGAAAGGATTATTCAAAACCAACATGGCCCAAACCTTGAAACCCAAAACATCTCCACATCTCTACTCTATATTAACTACAGTGAGGGATTGACGTAAAGAAAGAAAACTTCTAACTTCCTGAAAATGAGGCCAGAAAATAGTCTTCTTTACAATGAGAGGCAGTGTAATGGGTTAAATAGCGGCCCCCAAAAAGATAAGCTCAAGTTCTAATCTCTGGCGCCTGTGAATGTGAACTAATTTGGCAAAAGGGTCTTTGCTGATGTAATTAAATTAAGGATCCAGTCATCTCATCTCACCCTAAATCCAGTGACCATTGTCCTATAAGGGCGAGGAGAGGGAGACTTGAGACACAGAGACACAGGGGGAAGGCGACGTGAAGACTGATGCAGAGATGGGAGTGCTGTGTCTACAAGCCAAGGAACATTAAGAATTGCCGGCAGCCACCAGAAGCCAGGAGAGACACATGAATGGATTCTCCCCCAGGGTCCCCAGAAGGAGCCAACCCGGCTGACGCCTTGATTTTAGATTTCTGGCCTCCTAAACTGTGAGAGAATACATTTCTGTTGTTCATGTAAGACACCCAGTTTGTGGTCATATGTTACGACGGCCCTGGGAAACTAATGTACAGAATGAGCAGCTACTTACTTCCACAGTGCCACAGGCTCCCCAGTGGCTGAGCTGAGCTTTGATTTCGAGCAGAGCCAAGTGTACTTTGAAGAGCCTGCGTATTAATGTAGCAGGGGTCGTCAAAGAGATCCACTCGACACGTGTGCTTCATTAATGAGGCATCTCGCTGGGATGGCACCCCTCTCTCATGGGCATTACCTGCAGTGATTAGTAGTGATCAATGTATTATGTTTTGCTTTGTAAACAGTAAATACAATCATACTGGAGTCTAAAATTGATAGGTAGCTAAAAGCCACTCCTGCTCCATATAAGAATTGAATATTAACTGTCAGGTTTGACCTATAAAATCAAGATGAGCTCGAATAACTAAAAGTAGAACTACCATTTGATCCAGCAATCCCACGACAGGGTACCTATCCAGAGGGGGAAAAAAAAAAAGACATTCTATTAAAAAGAACTCTGCACTTAAATGTTTATAACAGCACAATTCACAATTGCAAAGATGTGGAAACAACTCAGGTGTTCATCAATACATGAGTGGATTAAAAAATGTGGTATATGTATACCATGGAGTACTACTCAGCCATAAAAAAGGATGAACTATGTATTGTATCACCCTGGATGGAGCCGGAGCCCATTCTCCTAAGAAAAGTATCACAAGAATGGAAAAACAAGCACCACATGTACTCACCATTAAATTGGTACTAACTGATCAACACTAATGCGCACATGTGGGAAGTAGCATTCATAGGGTGTCAGGCAGGTGGGAGGGGGGAGGAGGGGATGGGTAAATCCACACCTACGGATGTGGTGTACACTGTCTGGGGGATGGGCATGCTTGTTGGGCAGTGCAAAGGCAATTTATGTAATCAAAGCATTTGTACCCCTGTGATACTCTGGAATAAAAAATTAAAAAAACAGTAAGCATCAGTCTTTGAGGGAAAGCCACCATCTCATTGAGCTCCTGTCCCCTCTCTGCCCCACCCTTCAGCTAACCCTTACATCAACAGTAGACAGGAAAAGCAGGAACATCCAAAAGAGGAATGGCCAAGGAAGGAAAAGTCCAATTGTCTCCGCAAACAGCAGGAACCCGCACACAACACTGCTCATGGGGGTAGCCAGGAATCAGGAAAACACACATCATTTTGAACATGAATATCTATTATATTATTAAACTCCTTTTCAAAAAAATTTGATTAATTTAAAAGTCTTACTTTATGTGGATTAAATTCATTTAGAAATAAATGAGTGAATAAATGAATAAAATAAAATTCTTGAGAGCGGGAAGTCTGGCTTCTCTCTATGCCCAAAGTTTTCTCTTGCCAAGTTCACCCTTGCACCAATTGCTGATGTTTAATTCTGTTATTCGATGGGCAGACCTCAACCCTCAGGTTATCTCCTCCTCCCCTCTTAGTCTGTTCTCTCCCCATTTATTCTATTCTACATATTTAGCCAAAATGGTTTTTTTTTTGAGACAGAGTCTCACTCTGTTGCCCAGGCTAGAGTGCCGTGGCTGCAGCCTAGCTCACAGCAACCTCCAACTCCTGGGCTCAGGCAATCCTCCTGCCTCAGCCTCCCGAGTAGCTGGGACTACAGGCATGTGCCACCATGCTCAGCTAATTTTCTATATATTTTTAGTTGTCCAACTAATTTATTTCTATTTTTAGTAGAGACGGGGTCTCACTCTTGCTCAGGCTGGTCTCAAACTCCTGAGCTCAAACGATCCTCCCGCCTCGGCCTCCCAGAGTGCTAGGATTACAGGCGTGAGCCACCGCGCCCAGCCAAAATGATCTTTTTAAAACTTCAAATCTAATCATACTTCTCAGAGGTTTAAAAACCTTTTAATTGTTTCCCATGCTCTTCAACAAGCTGCAGGCCCTGCTCTGTCTACTGGGCTTCCCTTCCACCCCTCTCCTCCCCAGTCTCTGTCTACGATCACATTGGCCTTCTTGCAGCATGATCTCCGCCACAAGCCATCTCCTCTGATTGACGTGCTCTTCCCTCCCCTTCTCCATCACTCTCATCCTTCAGATGTCAGTTTAAACATCTCTTTCTTCAGGAGAGCCTTGCCTGACCTTCCAGAATGGATTAGGTCTCTCTGCTTTCCTAGCAGTTTGCACTTAACCTTTGAAGCCCATATCACAACAGGAAGTAATTCTATCATTTATGTTATTATTTGTTTACTATCTAGACTGCATCTAGACTATATAGTCCACCAAGGCAGGGATCTGTCTGCCTTGTTCACAGCTGCAACCCCTGCACATGCCTGGCACATAATAGACATTAACAAATAGTTACTGAGTGCACCATATTGCACTGCCCGATGGCATGAAGTACTCTGTACTGTACAGAGGGTTCTGCCCTAAGAATGCCAGGGTAGAATAGTTTTGCTTTACTGTTTAAACAAATTCATTTATAGTTTTAGCCATATGCGCTACAAGATCGCCATGAGGCTGCACCTCAAGTAGTGACATTCCATTGCCTTACCAAGACACAACACTAGTCCTTCTATTGCTTCAGCCATTAAACTCCTCCAATGTGGTCCACGAGGAACCAACCTCATATTGAATTTCACATCATGGTGAACTCATAGCATAGAAACCTAAGTGTACACCAAGTAGGGGAAGCCCAGTCAAAAGACTACTGTCTTACTACCTGCTCCTCCTTTGTTTCTTGTCTGTTTGTCAGCTGTTACGTGTTAACCTGCATGCGTCATACTCCATATGTGGGGTATAGTGTGAGAGGCGGGTGGGGTTTCTACAAAGGGAGGGGTCGACAAGGTGCTTTGTTTGTTTTGTGCATTCTGCAACATATATGACAGTTTCCATTTGCTTGGTTAAGTGGATTTATAAGTTACATTATCTAGTTTAAACTAGATACTTTTTAGATTTGATACTTACTTTCACAAATGGAAAGTCCCTAAAAGAGCTCTGCAAAGAGATTAAGAATTGAGAATAATTCTTTTACCCTAGTACAAGCTCCTCCTTAGCTGCATTAAGAGCTTATAAACAAGAACGATCTAATCAAGTTAGAGCTTTGGCCCCTCCAAAAGTTAAAATTATCAAGATTAAAAAGTATATTTACATCAATTTTGTCAATAAATGCTCTAAATGTATACCAGGCCTTGAGATGTTATCTAATGATAGTTAGTATTCAACTGTTCTAATTAGCAAGACTTTAAAAAATATTTATCAACTCTAAAGTTTCTACATTTGTGTGTTTTATACATGCACAATATTATTAGTATATGTGTATATAACTTACACACATATTGAATAATCATTTATTTAGGAGAGCCTGCTCATAAAAATTTACTGA
>VBSM01001044.1:5975989-6004275 GCA_008086735.1 Cheirogaleus medius | reverse complement strand
AAAAAAAAAAAAAAAAAAGATGGTCCACCTCGTACCCAAATTTAAAATCATTTCAGGCTAAAGTGTATGGCTGCTGAGAGCTTAGCCACACATGCCAGCCATTATGTATACCAAAAGTTTTTTGTGCCAAGTAGTACTCTGAGAACCTATCCAACCTGCCTAAGAGAAGATTTGTGGCAGAAAATAAATACATAAACAGTGTAGATATAGTGTAAGTAACAAAATTTTTAAGTGCAAGCCCTTAGGGTTTGTGGAAATTTAATGTCTTTTTGATAAAAAATATCAATATTTCCATTTTAACTTGAAAGTTAGGGAAACATTATTCTGTTGCTAATTATTTTTTTCCAAGAGTTAACCATTACGGCTAAAACTAATTCTATAAAAAATATATCCCAGACCTCAAATTTTTATTACAAAGTATGTTCATATGTTGGGATCTGCTTATAGTGACTTAGGGCATATATATATCACGCAAGAATAAGGGATTACATTGTGTGTTGATTGAAAGAAGAAATTAAACCAAGATAATCAGAAACAATAAACTGAATTCTATCATAAGACTACACTTACAAAAAAAGAAAAATCTTGAATAAGGTTGAAATGATATCACCATATATCCACCAATTCCTTCACAAATTTATGCTTTGGGGGAAGGGTACTTTTAAAATATATTTTAAAAATCAAGTTGAGGGTTCTTGAGAAAAAAAAATAAAAGAAAGGAAACCATGCCCCCTTTCTCCAGTGGTAGTATTGTCATTTAGCCCATTCAGCATAATTCTAGAAATGTCAAGAATTTTCATTCAGTGAGCCCCCTTCAGAAGCTGGGTGACTGAGGATAGAAGGATGTGAATATAATGACTATTTAACAGAGAGGAGGGAAACAAGCTGGGAAGGGAGGTATCTGGACAAGGCTGAAAGTTCTGGAGCTCCTCAGCACTCTGTCACAGGTTCAAGACTCCTCTTTCTCTCCTTCCCCCATACTCTCCCTGTGCCAGTGACTCAGGAACTACTCTTGGCACATTGACTTCTGGTGCTCATTTATTCTCTCTCTCCCTCTCCTTCTCCTTCTCCCTCTTTTCCTCCCTCCCTTCTTTCCCCACCTCCCTCTTTGCACCTGAATAATTCCCACCCATCCATCAGATCTTGGTTTGGGTGTCACTGCCTTAGAGAAAGCCTCTGTAGCCTCCCAGATTAAGTTAGGTTTCCCTATTGTTTGTTCCCATAACACCTTGGACCTTCAAACACTCATCACATTTGTAAGCGTTTTGTTTAAGGTGCATCTTCCTGGTTAAACTGCAAATTAAATGAGTGCCAGTTGCGTCTCTATCCCTAGCACCTAGCACAGTGCCTGACCCGTGGGAAGTTCTCGATAGCCATTGAGTGAACTGTTGAATAAATGAAGAATATATGAATGAGATAAAACAGGACATAGAGGTTCTTCCAAGTGAACTTCAGCACAGGGAGAAAATGGTTACGATACTACAGGGCATGTTCCTGACTGCTAATCCTTAGGTTAGGAATTTCCAGGGTGATGGAAAGGAGGCAAAGAGGAATTATAACTCCTAGAGAGTGTTATTTTAAAAAGAGAGTCATACTTACCATTAATTTAATTTGTTTAGTCACATTATTAAGAATTGGTTTGAAATTTTAAAGTAACTTTAAAGAATGGCATGGAATTTTAATTTCTATCAAAAGAAGCCATGATTTTAGAGAATTTAAAATACTACCTTAGCTCACTACTCCTTTTTACAGAGTGGAGGAGGGTGGTAATCATAGCTATACCAGAAACTATAAATCCTCATTTATGTATCCCCCAGTATATAAAAAATAATAAAATTAATAGATTACATTGTAATAATTCTATAAGAAACATAGAAGTATCCTTGGAAGTTGACTGCCTTGTAGATGGCAAGTTCCTACTAATTTAATTTGAGTCCTTAAATATGGTTATCCAACTCTATTCACCACCGCATTATTTAAACTGTTCAGTCACCTCCCCTCCAAAGCTGCAAAACTTTCTTTCCCAAAGAAATAAATACTTTCAACAACTCGTAAGAATGAAACGTCTAACTGGCAGTATAAACTATATTTCCAATCTGATAATTGATGTACTACAATTGCATTGTGGAAAAGTTTTGCCTAACATCAATGATTACATGTAGTAATAAAACATTTAATACCCTGGCAAGTACGAGGTGGAAAGGCTCCTAATTGAGACTCTCGTATTGCAGATATTCCTTTGTTTGCTTTGGCAAGCTGGAATAAAGGTCTTATTTTAATCTTAATGGATTTGACAGGCATCAATTTTCACATTAGTTTACTGTTTGATCTTCTTTGAAGTCGAACTCCCTTGAGTGTTGAGCAGAGAAAGCACCTTTCCAGCAAGAGAGCTTTCATGACGTCAAAGCAGCAAAAGACCCTCTAAAGCAAAACCTTCAGCACAGTGGATCACACAGAGCAAAGGAGAACCCTGAGCCTCCCTAGTGACACTCATGGGACATTCTGGGCCTCTCTGGGAAGCCTGCAGCCAAAGGATTATGTGTTTAGTTATACATACCTGACTTTTTTTGTAAGAACAAGTGCCACACATGCCCATAAGACTTAAAAGGAAAAAGGAGAGTGGCAGATGGGGAAGGGTATTGCACCTACCTATTGCCTTGCTTTGTTCTAAACAGTTCTCGTATACACTGCTGCACTTGGAGTTTCCAGGCTGTACAAACAACAAATGGTAAAACATTCACCAACACAGTACATATTAATAAACTTTTTTCAAGAGCACTAATAATATTCCCAGAAGACTATCGCAGACAACTTCACTTTCTGACACAGGAAATGTCTGACAGGTAAGAAAAGGAAACTGAGATTTGGGGTGAGAAGAGTATACGTTTTCCATAGTTCATTGCTTTGGAGCTGCAGAGGTTGGTCTGATTGGGCTGGGGGTTCCTAAAGGCTTCCAATGTCCTGTGTCTTGAGGGTTTCTGCTTCTGCTTGGGAGGTCACATTCCAGGCCTCAATCCAAGTCTCAGCCAGAAAGTAATTTTCAGGACATTAGTATAAACACTGGCCATGTAGCCAACCTCTCCCTACTTCGAATTGGCAGATTGGAGCCCTACTCTACTGGGGTTTGGGCCAGACTCACTTTTCATCCCTAAAAATCTCATCCAATCAAAGGGCTTCGGTCATCCCTATATATATAGCTCTTTTGGGCAATGGAATGGGGATTCACTGATGCCTTTGAGAAGGGCAGTGCCTTCAGGAAGATTAACCTGGCAGTGCTGTGCAGGCGGGCTTGAAGACATGAGACTGAGGACAGGAAAGGAGCTTTCACGATCATCTAGGCAAGTGAAGACCAGAACTTAGAAAGGTGCAGCTGAAATGGAAAAATTTGGGGTGCATTCAAAGAATATTTTCATGGTAGAACCCTAGCTTTTAAAGACTGAGTAGATATGGGGCCCAAAGTGTGAAAAAAAAAAAAAAACCAAAAGATTGTGGCAGGGTGACAGTGCCTTTAATAAACATGTAGAGGAACTGAGTTTGGAGTCAGGAAGAAAATGCTGAATTCAGCCTTAACATAAGTAAGCAATGTAAGGCAACGTGGCGTTACAACTGCAGAGACAGATAATGGCTGAAGACAGAGAAGGTGGAGGAAGTTTGTACACAGGGCGCATGTCGGAGGCAAGATAAGGGCCAAGGTCAGAGCCTTGGAGAGCGCTTACATGGTCGTAAGGTGGGGCTTGGGTTTTCAGGGGAGGAGACGGAAGAAAACATGACATAAAAAGAAAAGATGCAACTTTCTTCAAAACGTATCAAAAATATGATGGATCTATGGATGGTATCAGCTAATACAGTAAAATGTTAATTGTGGAATCTGGATGCATGTGAGTGTTCACTCTATCATTCCTTCAACATACAATTCTGTATGTTTGAAAATATTCATAATAAAATGTTGGAAAATTATATATATATAAAGAAAAGCAGCAAGAGAGATGCAGACAGAGAATAAGATGTAAATATTTTTGAAGATAACAGAAGAGGTGTCAAAAAAGAAGAGACAGCCAACAAGTGTCAAATGCTGTAGACAGATGCAGAATATTGAGAAAGGAAATAGATTTAGCAATTAAACCATGGGTGATCATTGTAAAATTAATTTCTATCAAGTTGTCAAGCAGAGTCCAAATCTTACAAGTACATAGCAGATATTAAAGCAAAAAGATAGAGACAATGCTTTCTAGAAGTTCGTGGGTGAAAGGAAGATGAGAAGGAGGTGGGACATTATTATTATAGTTAGGTTAGGGGAGTCCAAGTTTATTTGCATGCAGAAGGGAAAGAATTGATAAGGAATAAAGATTGATACAGAGGTTAATGGACAGAACAAGGGCACAGAGCTGGCAGGAGGGGACTGAATCAGGAGCACAGGGAAAATAGTTTTGGAGACAGTTGCTAAGGAAGAGAAGCAAGGAGAACATAGGAAGACTTGGAGAGGGGAAAGGCTGAAGTTGAGGATAACATGTTGGATTGCTCTAGTCTTCCCAGTGAAGTGAGATATGAGGTCATCTGCTAAGGCTGTGATTGGAGGATTAGGAGTAAAAATGATCTAGCACAGGCTCCAACAATGATTCACTCTCTGGCCCTATATTTGAGGAAGATGGGACTTTTTCTAAACTAACATTTGGAAATGCTCAAATTGAGTGCTCTAGTGATAAGGGCAGAATTGCATTCCTGGTTCCAATAACAATAAAACATTACTTACCAAATAGCACAACTTTTCACAACGTATGGGGCAGTAAGACATTTTTTCTGTGGCCTGAACTTTGGTCCGTACATCTGAAACACCACCTGCAGGTGGCTGTTTCCCTGGAATTTCATTGTAATACTCATGATCTTCTCTCTTTTCAGCGTGGCCATCAATATGCACCTCCTCACTGTAAGGGGAAAAAAGAACCCCCCAAGATGCTGGGCAGAAATTCAAATGCTTCTGCATTTGAGTTGCAGGGATGCAAAGGGACCAGACCAAGCAAATCATCTGCATTCGTGTTTTAGGTTTATAGCTGTGCTTAAGTGATGTCAAACATCTGGATGGACTCAACCAGATGGCTGAGTTGTTTATCTTTCTGTAGACAAAGTAGGGTAAGCCAACAAAAGTGCCAAGGGTGATGCTTTTGTGTTTTCCTCCAGTGATAAATAATCATAATCATATTCATAAATGAACAAGTAAAAGACATTACTGTCATAAGATCCTAAAAATACAAAATATTCCTGGGTATCTCCGGCATGCATTGATTGTTCCATTTTGGAAATGTTTTGCTCAGAGAAAATTTAGATATTGTTCTTTGGGTAGAGGCCTGGCCCAGTTTATTAAACCAAGATGAAAAAAATAAGAGAGCAATAGCCAGCTATCTTGTCTGCACAAATCTGGAGGAGTATATGGCATTAATAAAAAAATATTAGAACCGTATGTGGCAAGTGGGTAGATTTATGTAAACATGAAATTGTTTTTTAAAATTGAAACAGGGCAAACAAACAGACTTTTCTTCTAAACTGGAATTAGTAAAAGTTTCTTATAAAAATAGAATACATCAAGTCTTTGTGGACTGAGCTGATTCCACTGACAACCCACACAGTTTTGTCAGGTTCATTACATGTCAACAAAATGCACTAAGATGTAAGTGCTATCCTGGGAAAAAATCAGCATCAGAGGCTTTTGGTAACCCCTTCTCCTTTGCTATCCTCGGCCACCTCATAAAAGAAGCTCTCCAAACCCAGTGTTTGTTGATACACAAAGTGACATGTTAAGGGAAAATGCATTTTAAAGTGCTCAAGAGTTTCGTTTCTCAGGCATGAACCATGCGATCCAGACACATCAACACATTCCATGAGTGGTGGAGCCCAACAGGCCTGAGCGGGGTTCAGCTCTCACTGCAGACTTTCTGTGCCTCAGTCAGAACAGCCAGATCCTTGGGACACGGCCAGTTCTACCCCGGCCACAGTTTAGCTGGAGCCAATCTATTTACATTGCAAACCGGCAAACTAACAGGAGTTCCTACCATAGACATTTAGCTCTTTGTCCTTTATTTTTTTCTTTTTTACTGATATACAAGGGATCTGGAGTTGAAACAAATCTGAGAAACGTGTTGATGTTTATGATTTTGTGATTAAAACAATTAATTCATAGCTCTGCATAACCCCTGAGAAACAGGGCTGGTCCCTTCTTTTCGCATCTCCTTTAATCTTGTTACAAAGCAAGAGGAAATATCTGAATAAATATGACTAGAGTATGAATAGAAAACGTCATTATTATTTTGTGCTGAAATTGTCACTACTTGTCAGAAAAAATTACTGATTTCATTAATCAATTTTAAAATGCTGTATTAATTTTAAATATATATATAGCAAGTCAAATAATTATAGAACTCTTGGCTGACCTTTCACAAGAAGTATTCAAAGAAGGATTTTTCAAGTACTGTTTAAACCGGAGTTCAAAAGCCTGCCCTATGGTACTTATGACATCTTGGGCCATCCCATTGCGGCATTCCAGTATGTGACAGGCTGCAAGAAGACATACAAAAAAAAACTGTAAAAACTCTCAGCAAGAGAAGATTATAGAAAGTCAACATACTTCCAGAACATGAACTGATAATTGAGCAGGTTTATGAACTCTCTTTAGCTTTGAAATGGTATAAAGAATACCTCATATTTATATGAAACAAAGAGAAGAAACATATTCAAATGTTATGTCTAAATATCTCAAAACACTTATGAATTTTGGTCTCAAGGCTGGTACGTCCGGTCCACATTTTTATAAAAGTAGACTGATCTTGGCTACTAATGTGACTAATGTTTAGTGCTAGCCCGCAAATTCAATGCAGGAGATGCTTAGGGCCGCATTCTAATGAGAAGATGAGGTCTGAGATCTTTGCATGGCATGTTACAGAAGATGGAAAAAATACAACTTTCCAAACTGCCCCCTCCCAAAAGTGGGGAATGAGTTGCTGGTAAAGACAGGGGCCTTGGAATACCTTCTTCTCCAGCCACCCCTTTGCCCTGCCCTCGCTATCATAAAGCAGTGATAAGTGTGGCAATCCCCATCTTCAAATCCCACTGAAGAACTATCTCCAATGAGCATCAAAATCAAGATGTGGTGAAGATGTCATTATCAGAAGATATTAAAGTTTTTATTGTATACTTTCACTGAGAAGCAGTTACTGAGAGGGGGCTAGTTTTCACATGCAAAATAAACAAGTTGGGGGTGTGGCAGGCAGCTGACAGAATATCACAAGTAAAGAAGTTAGCAAATCTGCTGCTGCTACCCAAAACAGGAGTTTGTGTTTAGGGAGTACAAATTAATCTCCCCACTATCTGTTGTATCATTCTTGCCTTGGCTACAGTATGGTCTTACAATATGAAGATTTAATTGATCGAAGTTTCATAAGGATGATGTAGAAAGAGTCCTAAGTATGACTTAAACATAGAGGTAATAAATCTCATGAAAAATTAAAAAAAAAAAGGAACATTTGTATATTTGTATAGCTAGAAAAGTTGAAGGATGAGGAAAAGCTCGATAATGGTTTAATATACACAAAAATGTTATAAAAATCGTCGGCTATTCTCTGAGAATAGGAGAGAAGAGAGGCCATGGGTTTAAGGGAGTGCATGGAAAATTAGATTAAATACCAGGGAAAGCATCTTGGGTCTTGGAATTTTGAAACCAACATTGGAACACATGACTAAAAGGGATATCTGAGGAGAGGAGAGATAGCTGTTTTTGTGAAATGATTTAACTGTGTTAACTTGGAAACATGATTTTACGTTTTGCATTGTCTTGGAAAGAATTTCATATTTATTTAAAGTAAAAGGGCAATTCATTCACATTTGATAGAATTTGTAGAGCTGATAGCAGTTAAGTTATAACAGAATCTGTAACAGTGTTTCTTAGCCTTACGCTGATAATCATCTCATGGAATCTCAGATATTCCCATTCCAGAATTGATCTGTCTTTTATTTAAAGGATTTATATCTGAATACTTCTGGAAGGGGTGTGTGTGTGTGTGTGTGTACACATATGTGTGCAGTTGTGGTGTGGTAATATTATTAAATCAAACAATGCTAAGATGTCTAATCTCCAAAAGAATTATTTATCATTCTTATAAGGTTGTCTCTTTCAAGTACAACTTGGATCCTGAAATAGACTTAGGTACTTATTCTAATTTTGAAAACCCAACTAAGAATATCTATTAATGTATATTCTTTCTACCAGAGGAAAATGTTTGGTCTATCTTTAGATAGTCACTTTATGTTATCCTTATTTTTTTCCCCTACAGTAGCTTTACATGGTGACCAACACATGGGGGGTGTTCCAAAAATATTTATTGAATGAATAAATATTGATTTCCCTTAATCATATCAATATTTCTACCATATGAAGTTCTCTTTGATTTTTTTTTGAAGTGGGACTTGCAGTGAGTCCCTACAGTAGGTCACGTTCTTATAGCCACTGAGTTATGTAAATGATTGCTTTGGTCATCTGTGGAAATAGTCTTCTCCTTCCTGGCCAGACCTCATATCCCAAGACCTACAAAGTGCCCTTGGAGATGTATCTTCCAGTTGAGCCAAGACAAGTTGTGTTACAGTATAAGAAAAGGTAATTCACTTAAGTTCTTTTGTTTTTAATCTCATAAATTCCTAGCCCAATTACAAATGAAGTCAAAATCAGAAGTCATATCAAAATAGAAAAATTTTTATAATTTTATTTTTTCTTAGGATTAAGGAGGTGTTGAGAGATGAAGATGAGGAAGATAACGAAAGAGGCAGGAGATTCAAGCATGCATAAATAAATAAGAAAAAACTAAACTGCACTTCCAATGAGAGAGATAAGAGAATAAGGACATTGAAAAGAACTCTGAAAAATTCAGCTCTGAGTTCAAGTTCCAATTAGCCATCATCTTGTGTGACCCTGAACAAGTTAAGGCATGTGGGCACACAGGAATAAATGAGTCAACCAAACACATCAACCAGCCTCTACCACTTTTAGCACATTTCTAAAATGTTTTATCTAACTCAACTTGTCTAATTCTAATCATTTGAGGTTTTGGTGTTGTTCATGGGCTCATGCTACTAACGTAATCCATTTTGCTTTGGAGAACCCTGTTACTGCCATATTACTTTTTTTTTTCTTTTCTTTTTTGTCTTTGTTTTTTTTGGGTTTATTTATTTATTTTTTTTTACAGACAGAGTCTCGCTATGTTGCCCAAGCTGGACTCAAACTCCTGGCCTCAAGTGATCATCCTGCCTTAGCCTCCGGAGTAGCTGGGACTACAGGCGTGCGCCACAGCACCCAGCTTGAGAAGATTAAACAGAAAGAAAAAAAAAACAGTGGTGCCTGTCTCTCTCCAGGGAAGAAGCAAAACTGGACAAATAGGCTGACCCTGTGCAGATGTTCTGCCCAGTCTCACCACCTTCAAGGAAAACATATATTTTGATATTTCTATTGTTACCAGTCACAGACATGCTGCTCTGTGGAAATGGTCTTTTTTATCTTGGTCATAGGCCAGGATAGAGGTGGACCTTGAATCACATATTAATATACTCATTTCTCAGTATTAGATCCATCTCCAAAAGCTTGGCCAAGAATTGCCCAATCTTCAGCTAATGGGAGAAAAGAAAGACAAGTACCTGTATATAAAAAGACCCATATTCCAAAAAAGAGTGTGAATTTTCAGTGATATGATAACTTTGCCATCGAGGCCAGGGCTTTGCTTCCCATGTCTGGAATCAGACACAGATCTGGGTTGTTTTCATTCCACTTCATAGCCAGATAGACCCTGGGTATCAGGTACTACGTTAAGTAAGATGTAAAAGAATCTGAGATTTTTTAGTTTGTCTTTTTCATTTGGTTACCTAACTAGGTTGTCATGGACAAGAGGATGAGAGTTATTCTTAAAGGATAACAGGTCCTTCTTTACTAATTTCATATTTGTTTTTAATAGACCAGTTTTTTGTTTTTTGCTTTTGTTGTTAGAAAACTAGAAATTCACAAGCTTGTGTACTCAGACCAACCACCAGATGGTGCTGTGGGATCATAGCAGGGAGTCCTCCACACCTTGGGAAGACATAAACTCAAAGGAGGAAGCCAGTAGTTGGTCCACAGCTGACTAATGTCACCAGGCAGTAGGGCATGTGCTTTATAATCATAAACATAAATTAAATAAATGGATTCATTTCAGTTGGTATATGGGGTTTTAAAATTTTTCTTTGGAGACTCAGAACCATGGCCTTCCTATATCCTATAATCCAGGGTTAATAAGGGCCTCTTCACAGACTCGATTCAGAGAAAATATTAAAACCTTCCTGGACTGCTACACGTTTGGAGTAAGAGTATATGAATTTTCTCATTTACAGCAATTACAGGGGCAGGCTGTATTAGTCACTAAGTAAATTCAAAACATTCTTACTGGAACTTACCTTTTCTACAGAAAAGGCCTTTTATAAAATAAGGTGTCCACTATTGGGTCCTACCCAAGATGGGAAAAAGTGGCAACTGCCCTGATTTGAATGCGATATTGCTGAGAGTGAATCAAGCACCCTTGAGACAGAGGGAACATTCAGGATTATCAGCTTGAAGCCTGGTCTCCTCCGCCCATCTCCACTCCTGACAGCCAAACTCCCCTCATCCCGGCAATCTGGTTTCTGTCTTTCCCCGTTCACAGAAATTGTGCTTTCCAGGCTACCGCTGGACTGAATGGCATTTTCCCACCTTCATTCCCCTTAACTCCTTTCAGTGTGTGACCATCTGTGATATCTCCTCCTACAGAAATTGCTCTTTCTCCTTAAGTAATACTCATCTCCTGATTTCCCCTCTGCTCCTGACTACTCCTCTGGCATGTACTGTTTCCTTCGACTTTTCCCACTCCCCAAGATCCTTAGCCCTCTTCTCTCTGGGTTCTGCCAAGAAGGGGCAGTTTTCCAAACCTGCACCTGCAGGTCCACAGGCTGCCGCCCTCTCCCTCCCTCTCTCTCAGAGCCACTCCCGGGGCTTCTGTCTGCCATTTGCCCTGGATGTAACTCTATAACATTACCTTTCTGGTTTCACTATTTTTTTTTATTCAAGGACTTAGAACTTTTTTCTTTTTATAAATGTATTATAATAAATAGTCACTGTAAGGATTTTAGAAAATAAAAAGGCACCAAGAAGAAATAAAAATTACACAAAATCCCACTGTCCAGGGATAACCACTATGAACGTTTTGGCATGTATCTTTCTAATATTTTTTCTCTGTGTATTTATTCCCCCACCAAAACTACCTGGCTTTATACTATACACCAGGGGTGGGGAACCTGTGGCCTTGGGGCCACATGTGACCTTCTGGATCCTTGAGTGCAGCCTTTGGACTGAATCCAAATTTTAGAGAACAAATCCTGTTAATAAAGGGATTTGTTCTGTGAAGTTTGGATTCAGTCAAGGGGCTGCACTTGGGGATCTGGAGGGCCACATGTGTGGCTTTGAGGCCTCAGTGCTTCATAATCTGCTGTTTGTGTTTAATAGCTTCATGAATATTTTCCAGATGTCACTAATTCTTCTATAACACTAGTTTTAATTGCTGCATAGTACTACAGTCTATGGATCCATTTACATAATTTATTTATGAATACTTTATTAATTTTATTCATACTATTATATAAATAATATATTGCTTAATCTTTGTGAATGTCCCAACTATTTCCTCTGAAGTAAAATTGCTGGTTCAAAGGCATTTACATTTTTAAGACTTTTGATGCAAATTGTCAAATTGCTCTCCAAAATGTTTGAATTTATGCTCTTATCAGCAGTGTGCAAGGGTAACTACTATTCTAAACTACATTTTATACTCTTTGATGTTTGAAATTTGAAGATAAAATATACTGTTTAATTATAATTTGTGCGTCTTTGCTAGTGAGGCTAAACTTGTTTTTCAAATGTTTCTTGGTGCCTTTGTAATGTTCTTTTGTAAAGCTGTGCTCAGGACTGGAATCAGTCCACCCATTTACTGGCTGGGTAATGTTAGGAAAACCACCCTACACTCCAGTATTTTCTTCTATAAAAAAGGAATAATATTATTATCTACCTCCTAGGTTGTCGTGAGGACAAAATGAGATAATGCAGACAAAGTACCCCTGACAATGCCTGGCATATGGTAAGTATGCAATAAACGGTAGCTGTTTTTCTTTGCCCTATTTTTCTATTGGGTTGTCTTTTTCCTATTTATAAGAATTGCTGTTCTTTTAGTGGCAATATTACTCCACATCACACAGGAAAATAATAGCAATAGCTACCACTTATTAGGTACTTACTATAAGCCAAGCATTGAGATATTTGCATTGCATACAATATCTCATTAAATCCTCGGGATCATTTGATGTCCAGTAATGTGACACCTCCAGCTTTGTTCTTTTTGCTCAGCATTGCCTTGGCTATTTGTGGTCTTATGTGTTTCCATACAACTTTTAGGATTGTTTTTTCTATTTCTGTGAAGAATATCATTGGTATTTTGACAGGGATTGCATTGAATCTGTAGATTGCTTTGGACAGTGTGGTCATTGATGAAGGAGAAATACATTCTTTCCCAGATAAGCAAAGAATGAGGGAATTCATCACCATTAGACTGGCCCTACAAGAAATGCTTAAGCGACTCTTACACATAAAAGTAAAAAGACAATAATTTCCGATATGAAAGTACATGGAAGAACAAAACTCAATGGTAAAGTAGAAACACAAATGGAAGTAGATGTTATTATTCCCACTTAAAAGACAAAGAAACTGAGGTTTGAAGATGTGAAATAATCTGCCTAATGTCATACAATGAGAAGGTGGACGAATCATGATTCCAACCCAGTCTTTCTGACTCCAGCATTGATCTTATTTTCTATACACAGGCTGATGACTAAAGAAAAAAAAAAACCCTGAAACCTCTATCTGGACTGTTTCTATCCCTCAAATCCCCTCATGACCTCAGTTCTTATAAGTGCCTCCCCAAAATCCCCAAGCCAGGATGCTCATGGATTCATACAAGCAAGCGTAGCTTTGACAAACTACTCAGGTACCAGAACAAGGCCTTTCAAAATGACTGTGTTGCATAATTTTCTCTGCCTCTCTTGTTTCACTTTAGCAAAGGGAGATTATCTGCAAGCACGAGGATACTTCTTGTCCATTACTCTTGGCAACCACATTAATCTCTGAACTCACCACCATTGACCCAAGAACAATGACATGATATTCAGAGATATTCAGTGACTGATGGCAAAGTCACTAAACCTCCAGATTTCCTGATGTATTTTTTTCTTTCCTTTCACCCTGTCCTTTTCATGTTAAAAGAAAAAGCTTTGTTGTTCAGAGGACTTCCCCAAAATAGCAAGCAGTTATGCTTTGAGGAAATCCAGGCAGGGATTAAAAGTAGTTGCTCTTTTCTGGTATCCTTTGTTGTGCTCTGTTCCTACACCCCCACTGCACCTTCACTAGTTCCTTTCTCTCCTACCCACTCTTTGATCATTATCCATGATCATTATTCAGTTTACAGTGAGCCAATTTTAAGAGCACTGCATAGCATTTGTCTCCCGTTCCTTCCCTTCCATCTTATTGCATCTTCTTTTGGCAAGCACGTACCGAGCATCTACTACGTGCCAGGCTCTGTGCCAGCAGCTGGTCCTCATTTCATTTCTGAGAATCACAATACCTTCCAAATGGATCTCCCCTGCCTTAAGTTTCTCCATGAATCCATCTACTACATCCTGCTGCCAAATCAATCCGTCTAAACTCTGCTTTTTTGAACAGTACTCTCCACACATTTACCCACAGGATTAAATCCCTACTTATTAGCTCTCTTCTGTCTGCCCTCTAGATGCCTTTTAGAATTTTTCCTTCCTCCACATACATTGTGTGCTATTCATTTGCTCCCCAGCATGCTGTGTGCATTTCCACCTCCGTGTCTCACAGCTCTTTGAATTTCCAAATCCCACTCCACTCCCCACATTAGTAAATGCTCTGGGGCAAACTCCATCCCTGGGGTGGCAGAGGATGCTGACCAACCAGTAGGTTCTAGCTAAGGAGGAGAACTGACCTAACACTCATGCCTAAGAGAGGTCTGAATGTCCCAGAGTTAGCGATGAAAAACAATGCTAATAACCACATCTGTCTAGAGAGGTCCAACTACCAAACAATCTCAAGCCCATGACCCAAAGCATGGCTGGGAGATGAGTTGCCTAGGCAACCTTGCTACATCCTGGGACAAGAATTCCTTCCAATCAACTCATTCTGCCACTCACTCAGTCAGTCAACAAAATAGTTTTTGAGCATCACCTATGTGATGAGTGCTGAGGGAACAACAGTGAGTAAGAGAAACAGGTTCCTGCCCTCATGGAACTTTTCGCCCAGTAGAAAGGACACATTAAACGCATCAACAAGTGCAAGGACTAAATAAAATAATAAAAATGTGGAATAGGTGTTGATGAGAAGAGAAATAAAAGTTTTATGATGCAGCAGAGTGTGATATGCTACTGGAAATAGGAGGTGTGACCAGTCAAAGAAGGTCCCTCTGAAGTAGAGACATTTAAGCTGAAATCCAAAGGATGAAAAGAAGCCAAACACTCAAAGTGACATTCCAGGTATTTAAACAGCAAGTGCACAGGCTCAACACACACACACACACACACACACACTTCTCAAGGCCAATGCAGACTTCACTCCTCACTGGCTTGGGGTCTTCATTTGTCCACTGGGGATGTGGCAACCATCTCCTTCTATCATATCCAAAACAGCTTCTCTTTTAAGTGCACAAACAGATAAGCCTTTTGGTTTGTGGATCTCTCAAATGATTTAAATCCCACCTACATATCTTTTTTCTACTTTGCTCTGCTACCAAGGCTATTTATTTCCAACTCAAATTTGCATAATATTTCTAGAATCCAATATAGCACTCCAGTGATACTCATCACTCTGTATACTGAAAACCACTCTTTGTTACTTTTTAAAGTTGGTATATCAGCTCTTAAAAAAAAAAAAAAAAAACTAGAAGTTGCTTTCCATACCTCGTTGATTAACTGGATCTTTAGCTACGTAGGCAACATAGTCTGTAGTATCCTATAAAAGAGGGAAAATGCATTTAAAACCAATGAATTGTACTGTTGAAAGAGAAGAGTGCATTTAGGACATGATATTGAGGCAAGGACTTAAATACGAATCTTGTTATTTAAAGAGAAAAGGAAAGCATTGTAAAAGGGAACGTAAACAAATATACACTGTATACTCCACATTCTCTGCTCCTTGGGGAAAGAAATTGAAGATTAGAAATTTAGAGGCAGACTGTGTCATTAAGAAAAAAAGAGAATGTAGATAGGGAATATGTTAGGCCACATTCTTTAAAAATGGCTATGGACTATGACTCTTTCCTGTGTTGAAAATGGAAATATCAGGGATTATGCAATCACAAAGGTGTCATAAACTAGGATGTGGCATCCTGATTTCCCTGTTGTCCAAACAGATACCATGTATATCAGAAAATAAGTTGACTAGAGAGACACGCTGGGTTTTGTGGTTATCAGCTTGCTTGTGTGCAGCTCAAGAAATAATAAATCAAAAATACAAGGCATTTGTTTGATCAATATAGAGAAAGGAAAAGCCATTTTTTAAAAAAAGAGAACCCATGAAAAACTTAAGTTCAAAAAGAGATGTGGTGCTGACTTTGTGAAAACAAGCAAACAAAACGCCACTTGGTAATTCCAGCCTTTATTGAAAACATTAAGCTGATGAATGATAAGATTTTAATAATTAAAGATGCTTTTTGTTATCTCAGGTCGCAGGAAAAAAAACCACACAAAACACCATTTGCAGATTAGAAGTATGACTCTCTAGAGGGAAGATGCAATCAACCGGCAGGAAATAAAAGCCCATGTTTGTGATACCCTCAAGGACAATCTTAGTAACCCACAATGAATCATACCGGAAGCATATCTCAGGGTCAGCATAACTCATTTTGGGTTATTTTAAAAAAATAACACACACCTAAGTAAATTTCTCTTGTACAAAAAGAAAAAAGGTTTGAAATATCTTTTAAATAAATAAGGCCATATCTATGGGCTTTGTTTTATACTAATTTAGAAGAAAAGTCACAATTGCTAGGGACTTTACCACTCTTACTAAAGTTGCAGAGGTGCCATGCTGCCTGGCATCTCAGATGTTGGGAAAGAGGCCACAGGACCTCTCCAGACCTGCTTCCTCCCCGTCGGAACAGTCTCCAACATCCTTATAGTTCCAAAATTCTATAAATGTAGATATTGGGGACAATATACAGAATGCTAAAAGTAAAGCACCAATAGCAGGGGAAAATATTTTTAAATGTATTTAATTTTTGGCATACAATGCATTTTTACACGGGAAAAGCATATTTAGCTATAGAAGCATTACCAACAACAGTCTTCAGGGCTGATAGGAGGAAGACACATAAATGGTTTTTGAGAAGAGAGTAAAGATGAGGGTGAGCCAAGGCCGGGGGGTGAGGAAGAATACTCATTATTTTGGAAATTTTGGAGGAAATGTGCTATGTTGGGCCAGAGAGACTTTGAACTCAGCTTCTCACCCTTTGCACCCAGTTAGCTGTGAAGCTGTAACTTGTGAGTATCCTAAAACAAGACGAGGATGAGTTGGTGACAGTGGTAATAGCTACTAGCTCTTGTGACTGTGTGACAGGTGCTGTGCCATCACATGACATGCATCATTTCACATCATTCTAGGGATCCTTCATTTACATATGAGGATGCTGAAGCTTAGAGCTGTTACATAAGTCAAGTCTTCAAGACTCCAAGACCTGGCACTACACCATATTTCCTCCCTGACCTGAGGGTAAAACTTCACGGAGACAATTTCTAATGCCAATGCTTAAGGTGGCTCCAGATTTCTATTTTAAATTTGAATCAATAGGCTTTCTCTCCAGCTGCAAAGAGCACAACCGTCCCACTCAATTCAGCAGGTCCAAACTTTCCCACAGGGACTACAAATTCCTTACTGTTTGTTTTTGGTAGGAATGGTGCTTTGGTGAGTTGAAAGAACTAAAGGCACGTGAAGACAGTATGAAAAGAATTAAGATTCTGGAGAACAATACAGAAATCACACAGGGCACGTCTAGGGTAAATGAGGGTTTGCGCACCAATCCTAAAACAATGGCAACTCTTGAAACTTAAAAAGGAAAAATTTATGGCAAATACCAATAATTATTTTTCACACTACACTTATAGAGCAGTACTTTAAATCTCTTAAGTATTTGAGTTCCTCCATGGATGACCAAGGGTTAGGAAGGAAAGAGACAATGCTCGCACTTTTCAGCCTGGATTTAGTTGACCCTGTCTGCTAACCAAACTTTGGTGTCGATGTTGAAGCCAGACTACAAAAAGCTGGATGGATTGGAGTCCACATCCACTATTGGGCTCATGAAGCAGCTACTACTAAGCACCACACACCCTGCGTGCCCCTGTTTGCTAGAGAATCCACAATTAGCCATCTGTGGAGTTTTTTTAGGGAAAAGGTGGAGCTCTTAAAATTTGGTTTACTTTTAAATCGCGGCATCATGAAACTAGCATAGTCATTTGAAAATAACTACACCCAAGGCTAAAAGGCAAGGAAGTAGTGAAGCCTGAGGGAAAATTGAGTATCTATTAATAAAAGGAAAAAAAAAAAACCCACAATGATTTGAAACTAAAGGCTGCTTTTCTTCCATATGCTTCAAAGACATTCTGAAGGTAGTTTGTTTTATTTGGTTTGACAAGCTTAAATACTTTGATTTACTGGTAGCCAATGTGAAGACAAGTAATTGTTGAAGTATTTTTAAGAATGAGCTAATTTAAATAGCATTTAGCTATATATTTTACACACAAGAAACTTACACCAACACCTGAGCTGCGTAACTTGGTTAAATGTTTTCGATGTCAGTAAGTAAAGCAATGATTACACAGAGTGACTTCAGAATTTTATTTCCTTTTAGGATACATAATTACTTTTTTCCCTTTTAAATATTTAGCATAGAGTTTAAGACAAATCAAAACTTTGCAGCTATACCAGCTGACAGATTTAGTTTTTACCACCTTCCATACCTTTCTTGGGTTTCTGGGTTATGTGCTCTATCATTTATGACCCTAAATTTTATTCCTCAATTAGAAGTGAGAAACTAAATGTGGTAGGTAGAAAAAAATCAACTGTTAAACTGGATTTTATGGCCTCATTTCTGAAGGATATAATCTTTAATTATTAATATAGTTAATATAATTAATATAATCTTTATTAATCCTTTGCAGAAAAGAAGGTAATACATTCTTGGTAAGAAAAAGGTCTGTGTATGTTCCCCATATGTTTCCTTGACATTACTGAAGTTTAGCCATTATGGAAGTCATACTCCGCATTCTTGGAACCTTCCATATGTTTATAGGCACAAGACAAAGACCCATAATGTCACAGAGGAGCAAAATTGTCCTCCTATCCCCTCAGTTTAGGTAGATTTATTTCTTGCTCACTCATAGGCTCCCAGCTTCAACGCCCCTCTCCTTTTGCCCTAGTCTAGGAATGAAGCAGTAGAGAGTCAAGGAATGACACACCATACTGCAAAGCAGCCTTTAAGAGAGAGTCCTGCACAATTTGCAGGAAATAAGCACCAGGTGGTCTCTTGGTAGAAAGGAACTGCAAGTTCTCTCTCCCCAGCTGAGGGTTCCCTTGATGAGTTTCTGCAACCCTGGTTGCTCATTCTAGATTAGACTTAGCACCTTACTTGATATACCAAGTCCAATTGCTTAGTGAGTCTGCCTGGAACTCTGTGTTGAGAAGAGTTCTGGGGGAGGACTGGCAACACATACATGACATGCTTGCTTTCTATGGCCCAGATATTATCAACAAGAAGCTTATCACATGATAGCTCCATGGCTAATAACACCATGGAGTACTATTAGTTCATCTACTAATCCAAATATTTTTAAATTCAGTGACAGGAAATATTTTGTCCAAACTAAATTTTTGATTACCTGCTGTATGTAGCTATTCACAAATTACAATGATACATTTGGAAAAGACATGTAGTGGCTAATATGCTTTACATGGAAGTTCTTTTAATTCTTGCAAATAGAATGTTTATGAACTATACTTACAGGGTCCCCTCCAGAGGCAAATGAAATAGACTGCATATGATGATTTGCAATAATCTGAAAAACATAAACATGTATGCTGCTATAAATTATCATTCCTAGGTGTACATATAGTTTAACAATAGACACACATTTGTTTTGTTTTTGCCTGCTCAACATGCCTTTGGAAACCACCCCATTCACATTCTATAATAATCTCATTTAATTCATGAGGTTCAGGTGAGATTGACATGCCCCTCTCACTGCCCCTCCTCACCCAGGTGGAAACATGATCCAGGTTTAGCTAATCAGAAAATACCATCTCTCTGGATACAGCAGAGACAATTAGTGTCTTTTAGAAGGAACTAAGATGGATAATAAGAGAAAAAGCATCTCTCTGCCATTAAAGATTATATAAGCCCAAAGCTTCTGGGGCCATCTTTTGCTGCCATGTGGGAAGTCTGCTAGAATATGATTCTTTCCCTCTGAAAAAATCAGAGCTGAGAACTAAAAATAGAAAAGAAAGTCTGGTGGTACATTTGTTTCATCACTTTAACCAACACATTTCACCCTCTCCCTTTATATATTTTTTTCTATTTATTTATTTTGCATAAGTTAGCTTCAATTTGGTTTCAGTCATTCACCACCAAAAGTATCCTGACTGATGCACTAACATTAAGATTTCCAATACGAAGTAAGAATAGACAAGTGAACTGTTTTCTTCTACTTGAGATTCTAGGATTGCTTGCTTGGAAACCACAGCATAATGACCAATTTCCAGAGATGCATTTGTCATACTGTTTTGAAGGTTCATTAAAACACCAACTATGCACCTATTGACTAAATCTTCTTTTCAGAAATGTGTGACAATCTACTAAACTGCTCGTATAAGATGACCAAGCAATTCTACTCTTAGATGTATATCCAACAGCACTGTGTATATATGTGCAACAAAAGATATTCTCAAGAAAGATAGTAACTGCCTGGTTCATAATGGTCCTAAATTAGAAACAATCCCAATGATGACTATTGTGACAGCCAAACAGTGCCATACTACATAGCAACAACCTGTTTGTTGAGTATAAGAAGCCAAACACAAATAATATATATACATGGTTTAATTTATATAAATTTCAAAAACAGGCAAAAATTATTTTATTGTATTTGAAGTTAGGATAGTGGTTACTTCTGGGGCATAGGAAGAGGAAGCAAGTGGTTTTCTGGGTTGGAGCAAATGGTATTTTTTGATATGGGTAGTGGTTATACAACTATGTTCATTTTGTGATAATTAACCAAGCTACACACTCACTATTTGTGTACTTTTCTATATTTATATTTCAGTAAAGCAAAATCAATATCCAGAGATCAATGTCATTCTCATATATCAACAATAGCTAATTAGATACTGTATGGGGGAGATATATTTTATAAAAAAAATAAGTATAAAATTAATAAGGATCATGTAATGCTTTTTGGAAAACATCAATGAAGGGTATAAATAAGACCTGAACAAACAGAAAGATATGTATCACCTTTATGGATGAGAAAATAATACTATAAAGATGTCAATTCTCCCCCAAATTAATCTACAAATTCCATGCAATTCCAATAAAAATGTTTACTTATGTCATTCATGGAACTTTTCAAGCTGCTTGTAAAATTCATATAGAAGAATAAATGTGCAAAAAGAGCTAAAGAAATTTTCAAAAGAACAGTTAAAATTTCTTTTATCAGACAGCAAGACATATTATAAAGGCATATTCAAGACACTTCTACAATTCACATGGAAGAATAAATATGTAAGAAGAGCTAAGGCAATTTTTAAAGAACAAAGTCAAGATTTTCCTTATCAGATAGCAAGAAATATTATAAAACTATAGAAATTCTAAGAATATGAAGATTAAAAACAGACTCATGTATTCACGAACTTTGTCTATGATAAATGGGGCACCAAGCAGCAGAAAAAAAGGACAGGTGATTAAATTAGCAGGGTTGGCTGATGTAGATACTATATGGAAGATATAAATAAATCCTGTTCTCATTTAATAAACGTTTGTTTCATAAAAGATCTACAAATACATTAGAAGGCAGATAAAAGATTATATTTGTGATCTTTGAAGCAAGAAAATCCATCTTAATAGAAAGAAATAGACATACAGAAAAAAATTCAAATGTGATTACATAAAAACTAATTTTAAAACTTTTGTATAAGACTCCTCAAACAGGACAAACATTCGAGATGTCTGTAAGGAATGGCAAGAATTAAAAAAAGGGCAAACAATAACAGGCAGGGAGAATATATTTGTAACATGAAAAACTATTCATATAGAGAATTTATAAGGCATTCCTACTAATCAATAAGAAAAAGAAACCCAAAATAAGACCAGTTAATTCACAGAAAGAATACAAATATTCGGTAAACATACTGAAAGATTAATCAATCTCCAAGAAATCAAAGCCATGGAACATAAAACAAGATACTATAAAATTGATAAAATCATTAAAGTTCAACAAAATCGTGCAGGTGTAGGTATTCTCAAACTGCTGGCTAGAGCTTAAATTTGTATAGCACCTTTGGAGAGCAATTTGACAGTATTTCTTGAAATTAAAGTATGCATATCCTACGATTCCACCTTTCCACTTCTAGGTATTTATTCTAGAAAAACACTGGCACATGCGGCTGTTCCTTTACACATAGTTTATAAAATAAAAAACTAGAAATTATTTGTCCATTGTTAGGTCAAATGTAGTATATTTACACAAATGAAATTATGTATATGTTACACGTATTGCTGGGGCTTTTTAAAGGAGAAGATAGTTGCATAAAATATGTTTTAAAAAACCCCACAAAATAGTATTTTGGCACGAGTACATAAAGATCCATGTAAATGAAAACAAAAAAGATTTAAAGAATACAAACCAAACCGATAATAATGGGAAGCTACCTCCTGGGAAAAGAAATGAGACCACATATTTCTTCACTATAACTTAAAAAAAAAAAAAGGATGTCTGTTATTTGTGAATTTAACATTTTTTAAATGATGAAAATAATAAAAGAGTAGAATGAATTGGTTTTTAAGATGCTGATCTGTGGCTGCGGATATTCATTAGCGCATAGATAAAAGGTAATTAATTGGAACCTTGGAGCAGATGCGATTGCCTGGGAGGGAAGGAGGAGGGCGGGGTGGGGGAGGAGTATTAAGCGTTATTATAGAGGCCACCTAAGGTATTTTCCAGTTTCTAGCATCATAAGCAACAATACAGCTAAGTAACGCAGGGACTAAGTTACGCTCTCGCATGAAGAGTGCCTAGGTCTAAAGTTCCAATCGATGGAAACGCAGCCCGCCGAGCCACGCTGACGTTCCTCGAGGAACATTGCGCGCCTCCCGCCATAGGGGCCCGCCAAGCCGGAGGCGGTGCCTGAGGGACACGCATGCGCGCAGGGTTACGCAAGCGCGCGGCGTTTGCGCAAGCGCAACACCGCGCGGCGGCGTAGCTCCTGTCTTGCTGGAAGCGCTTTCCGAGAGAGCTTGAGCAGTTTGCACAATGTCGGAAATGGCTGAGCTGTCCGAGCTGTACGAAGAGAGCAGTGACCTGCAGATGGATGTGATGCCTGGCGAGGGTGACCTGCCGCAGATGGAGGTAGGCAGCGGGAGCCGAGACCCATCCCTGCGTCCCTCCCGCAACGGGGCCCCGCCACAGCTCGAGGAGGAAGGCCCGATGGAGGAGGAGGCGGCCCAGCCAATGGCGGCGCCAGCGGGGAAGCGGGGCCTCGCGAACGGGCCCAACCCCGGGGGGCAGCCAGGCCCAGACTTCGAGAGCGAGGACGAGGGCGAGGAATTTGATGACTGGGAGGACGACTACGACTATCCGGAAGAGGAGCAGCTGAGTGGTGCCGGCTACAGAGTATCAGCGGCCCTAGAAGAAGCCAACAAGATGTTTCTGAGAACATCCAGAGCCAGAGAAGCAGCCCTGGATGGCGGGTTTCAGATGCATTACGAGAAGACCCCGTTCGATCAGTTAGCTTTTATCGAAGAGCTTTTTTCACTGATGGTCGTCAATCGTCTGACCGAAGAACTCGGCTGTGATGAAATCATTGATAGAGAGTAGTTGAAAGCTGTTAAAAGAGGAGGAAACTACTTGAGGAGAGACCCAACTTTCCACTATCTTTTGGGTTCCTTCCAGATAGTCCTGTGCCAGTGAAAAACTTGATCTTCGAAAAAAGAGTTTTTGTTTTTCAGAATAGAAGACAGTAGGACAGTGACTGCACAGTTGTGAAAAAGGAAGAGGATCATTGAGGAAAAAGCATCTTAGGACTGTTGAAATCTGTTCTCAAGAATGTTCTGAAACACCTATGGCTTTGACTTTGTTATGGATCCAGATTATTTTCCTTGCATTGGGGAAAATATTTGTTTCGCTGTAAAGGTGGTTTTGCAAGAGTAAGTCATGACCAAGACAAACTACCAATACAAGAGCCCACTGATACTAGTTAATGAGAAAAAGATTATCCGAACAGGACACAAGATATCTTTAAGTTGTTTGGACTGAAAGCCTGTTAAGAAAACTGAAAATTCCACTTTGTGATCTTCTCAAGCACTACTTAGCAAAGGCTAAGTTTTCAGTGTAAGATAAATTGAGTATTCTTCATTATCCCAAAAGGATGAGTAAACTCAAAAATTTGTATTACATGTGTTATATCTTAAAATGTGTTTCCAAAAGCATCTGAAATTTTGTACATGTTTCTTGATCATTTATAAGAATACTGTGATCTCTAATTCTAGAAAATCCATTGTCATGACTTTTTCAAAGTCAAAAATTAAGACATAAAGTTTCCAATCTACACATCAAAATGTATGTGAAAGTACAAAGAAAATTTCTAACACCTTGTATATTAGAGAAATTTTGTTTTGCTCACTTTTTCATTTAACTTGACAGGTGAAAGACTTTAGTTGAACTTCATATTGTAAGAACTGTTAGTGAAAATTGTCAAAGGAAGGCCCTATATCTAAAAAGACTTTATGAACAATTATGCTGTTAACCTTTAAGAGTTTTAAACCTGCCCAGAAATTCACATCAGTATCTGAAGTTTCCCTCTGTCTCCTCCTCTAATTAATCTTGTTAATTCGTTCTGCACCAGCATTGGAGATAATAAAATTTCTTGTTCTGTGTAATTTGTTTGGCTAATAGTATTGCATATACACTTTCTCCATGTACTACTTTTTATTGTATGTATTGCAACCACTTTATGATTTAAACTTAGCCAGTATTTATAAGGGGAAATGATCCAGCTTCAAATACCTGATTTACAGATTAATTTCTGGAAATTAAACTTAATAAGTTATTGTCTGTAAGAATTTGCCAATCTAGGAAAACCTGTCCTATCAATGAGCATGTTGCTGTGGTTATTTTATTAAGATGCTGAAGTTCTATGAGAGTAATAATCACATCAGAGGGCTATGCTCAGCAAAATGAGCATATATTAGCAGGTTTTATCATGATGAGTAAAAAGGTTCCAAATGCTCCTGCTCCATGACCACAGTAAAGAATGTTATACCGAAGGCAACAGGACAACTCAGAGCCTTACTTTACAGCCATCCTCTCTTTTGGTGGTGGTAGGGGGTAGGAATCTGTAAAAGATAGGACTGTACCTATCTTTTTAAAAAGATAAGTTAAAAAAAAAGCAAGGATGATCATAATTGCTTAAACACTAGCTTGGTTGGGAGGGAGAGATGGGGGAAAGACTAGACAGGAAGTAAAATGTTGGCACTTAAAACATCTTAATCCTGCCACCTCTCCCGTGTCTCACCTCTTCCATTGCTTTCTCAAATAGCTTGTAGCTGCAGTCCCCTGAGTCCATGGATAATTAATTGCATGTGCAGTGGAAAATAACTAGTCTTGGGGGAAGGGAGAATGCAGTGCACAATAAACTGGCCAGTTGCATTTTTCTCCAGATAAAAATGCCAGGAAAGATAAATTCAGAAACAATCTGAGGTTTACAAACTGGGAGATTTGTCACTGTTACTGTTTGTAAGTGTTCCTCTCTGGTAGTGAGCTGGGGGGAGGGGGTAAAAATCATTCCCTGTTGCATTTGAAGGCTCATCGTGGAAAAACCTGGGCTATGCAACTGACTCTGATGGTTTGATGATCTTAAAAATACCCAGTAAACTGAAATTAGTGTTTATACTTACTGAAGATAGAATATTATAACATTTTAACACTCCTTTTAGCTGTGTTAAATCACTTATATTTCTTTTTATTATTACAGTTATCACAGACAAACCAGACTTCTTGATTCAAATTTGGGCTCCACTTACTAGCTCAGTAGCTGGGTAAATTACTTAATCTCTCTGGTTCACTTTCTAAACTGAAAATAGTGATAATTGGATGTATCTTACAAATTGTGAGGATTAAATGAAGATGTGTGTTTGTGTGTGTGTGTGTGTATCCTCATTTAAAGAACTAAAGTAAGGAGTCTAGGGAAATTCTAATACTGATTTTGCAATAAGGGGAGATGTGGAGTGGGGATAGGGAATTTAAAGAAGCTTATGAATACATAGTGTGATTTGGGAGAGTTTTTCAGATCTATCCATATATATTATAAATGTTTGCTTATATTACATATCCCACAGTGGCTGCCTTCAGGCCACAGATCTATGTGGCTCATGCTTCTATTTAATATTTTAATTTTTAAATTAGAAACCAACATCTCAATACAGTGATGGCAGCTAAAAATCCAGATTGTCACTTTTTTTGTATTGTTTTTTACAAAAGTGGAAGATCTGGCTGCTCTTGACCTATGTAGTCCGGCATGGCAAAAAGCATCTGAGGTACATTTAGGGAACATAATCTGTTTGCTAGGTTCCCCAGTGTTGTCTCTCTAACATGGAGGCCAAGTAGGATTCGCCATTTATCACTGGGCCTGCACCACTGTTTTTTCTTATCCCTGGACAGTTTGTGTTACGTGTCTGGCCTCTAAATATCTGAAGTTGCCTCTCTTGGAGACTAAAGGATGTCTCCATGTTCTGCGTGTTTTACCTTACCTATTACCTTTCTGAATTCAGTCACTATTTTAGAGTTGGTGATAGTTGTAGAAATGAGTAAAGAATTAGTGGGAATGAAAGCTACTGACACATTTTTGTTTAAGGCCCTAAAATACTATATTAAAGTATGTCAGGAAAGTCTGTTGCTTGAATTTTAAAATAAGGAATATGCTTTCCCAAATGTATTTTCTCACCTCAAAATATGGTAATTTTAAAAACTTAATAAGCATTGTGTATTTACTATTTTATATTCTGCCTCTGAGGGTCTATGAAATATTTTCTAAGAGTTAATTGTTATATTCTTAATGTTCTCAGTGACTAAAGATAAATGTGAACTATCTGACCCATAAATGCTGTCATCTATGAATATATCCATAAACTTGAGCCAGTTTATGTTTTCAATCCAAAGTATATCTTAGTAATAAAGTGGGAGTAGAGGGTGGGGAAGGCATTAGTATTTTTTTTTTTTTTGTATTTATCTTAGAACTTCTAGGGGTAGCTTTCTTTATAAATCCTTTTTTCATGCTGTATCCATAAGGTCTCCTCTCTTCCCTGCTGCCTTCATCCCGTTCTCCTTCTTATGGAGCATATAAAGCTTCTTGAGTTGGAGCCTCCACTGTGGCATATCTCTTCCCCACACCCCCCAGCCATTTCCCCCAGGCCTACAGAATAGCTCAAAATAATTATTAAAAATCAGTCCTTGGGTCTGAGGTCAGTGAGATAGTAACTTTGGTCCTCACTCCAGTAGTGGGCTGGATACAACCCCGTTCCACCACCAGTGTAGAAAAGATGCGGGCTATTCTCACAGGCACATCATTGCTAATAGCTACTGGTAGTGAAAGCCATCCACCGTCTCTATTCTATTCTGCCTGAAAGATTATGGGTGTGTAGTCATATCAGCTCTAATTGCTGTGCCCTGAAAAAGGGTAGTGGAAGGGAAAGAGAGACTGAGAATAAACTATATCCCACCACATACACCATAACCCTGTTCTTCATAAATTTCCCATTCACTTCAGGCACCCCATGGAAAGGGCCATTTAAAAAAATGATCATTAGATTCTGTCACCATGATGGCTCCAGCTTTGCCTACTCTTCCTCCCTTACAAAACTCTGAGATAATCCAAAGGCTCCTATACTCAGTGAGATCTGGTAATTAAAAGCGTTGAGCCTCTCAGGCCGGCGCGGTGATTATACCTTTTATCCTAGCACTCTGGGAGGCCGAGGCGGGAGGATTGCTTGACCTCAGGAGTTTGAGACCAGCCTGAGCAAGAGCGAGACCACGTCTCTACTAAAAATAGAAAGAAATTAGCCAAACAACTAAAAATAGAAAAAAAAAATTAGCCGGGCATGGTGGCACGTGCCTGTAGTCCCAGCTACTCAGGAGGCTGAGGCAGGAGGATCGCCTGTGAGCTAGGCTGATGCCACAGCATTCTAGCCCAGGCAACACAGTGAGACTCTGTCTCAAAAAAAAAAAAAAAAAAAAAAAAAAAAGCATTGAGCCTCTGTGGTACCATACATGTGGGTGAAAGGTGAAAACTAAAAATAAACTTTACATCTAGAGATGTCTTAAGGTCAAAACATCTGAATGACTGAATATTTCACCTGGAACCCACATGTGTTGCATTTTCTAAGTGCAGCCCAAATTGTTATGCCATTATTATACCAACGTTATCACCTCTCTTGGATAATCAATCAGGACCCAACTAAACAGGAATATATTTTAAACGTTCCAAATTAAGCATTTTCCTCTAAGGTGTTTTATACTACTGCATAAGCAATGTATTTTATTCTGCTTTTGAATTTAGAAAATAAAAACAGTCCTCACAACATGTACTTCTATGTAACTGATAAATTTTCTAATTTTATATATTATAATATAATTACCCTGTTAAGTACTGAGTATATGAAAAGGTCTTTGAGAAGGAATGTTTGAGTAAATAATAATAGGTACCATGTGAACAGCACTTGCTAAGTGATTTATATCCATTATCTCATTTAATCTTCTAAATAGCCCAATGAGACACTGTTAAATCCATCCTCTCAGAAACTCTGTAAATAGGTACTTTAGGCCGGGCATGGTGACTCACGCCTGTAATCCTAGCACTCTGGGAGGCCGAGGCG
>VBSM01001044.1:5952340-5975889 GCA_008086735.1 Cheirogaleus medius | reverse complement strand
AAAAAAAAAAAAAAAAATAGGTACTATAATCCTCATTTCACTGATGAGGAAAACTGAAGCTCACCGTGGTAGGGTAACTTGCTAGTGAGCGTCAAAGCCAGAATTTCAACCCATACGTGATCTCAAAGCCTCTTAGTGTGTTTATGTACAAATGAAACCTTTCATGAGGCCTTGATCAACAACATTCTATACAATGAAATCTTAAATATAAATAACCTTGAATCACTACATATAGACGAAAAAAATAAGACTCTAATAACACATAAAAATAATCTGATAGAAGAAGTTTAAAAAATTAAAAGAAAATCAGTGTCCTAGCTTTGGTACATATTTAGCCCAATGCCTGTGTATCGTTTGCATTTTTTGCAATGATGTTTTTTGAGAAACGAGGTTCACAATGAAAACTCAGGCACATCATTGTATCATAAATTATCAAGAAAGGAAAAATTGTTTATAGAGTAAACATTTTAGACAGCTTCTCAACCGCAATAGTTGGAAGAAAATGTTTTCTGCTTAAATTTCAATTAGCTAGAACATTAACCCTAACATCACCTTTCCCCTTTATCCCTCATCTGCCCAACACACCACAGTCTGTTAGTTCCGATAATGGAATTGCTTTTCCTTTGGAGAGGGTTGGTGGGACTAAGCAATGAATGGCTCAAAGATATGAGCTTCCAAATGGTATTTACTATGTTCTTTGCACCACAGTTTTTTATACAAAGCCAATTAGTCAGGGGCAAGTATATAGACCGTTAAATGCCCCAGTGATGGGTTAGTAATGCTGTTGTTCTAACTATTGTTATGTGTAAATCTTGGGCAATTTTTTCCCCTTGTGCCTTATTAAATTGTAGGCATACTCTGAAACTCTATTCTCTTTATTATCCCCAGACTTCTCTAGAAAAACAGATGATATGTTAAACTGTAAATGACATGCATGATATTACCTGTTGGTTGTCAAGATTCATCAATATGAGGCTGCATGTTGAGATGGTCAGTTTTATATTCATTCCCGAAAACTGAAGATTACTTTTGCCAAGAACTGTTGATAGGAACTTAACTGGAGGCTTTAAAAATAAAAAAAAACAACACTTATGAATTTTGTTACAGAATGAATGTTCATGTTTTTTAAATGTTAAAAATGGGTCAAAGCCCATACTCTTCTATTTTACTTAACACAAATCAAATGAGATGGAATGATTTTTTGTCAAATAAAAGCTTTAAAAAATTACAATGCAGGAAATTGTTTATTGAATGGTAACATTTGGGCTCTCAGAACTTTTCCCACACATTTCCTCCTCCCCAAGAGTCGGGTGTGGGGGACTGCTTCGTGTAAACAAATTCCTATGAAAATTCAGACCAGCTGAACTCTTAAGACCTTTTCAATACAAATATAAAGAAAAGAAAAAGTTGATAATCCACTGAATCTAATGCCACTGAAGGGACTGGTGAACACTTTCCAACAAAGTAACTGCTTCCTACCCTGAAGCCATCCCTGTTCCTTCATCACCTTTCCCTTCCTAGAATTAAAAAAGCCCCCTACCAGCCTAATCTTTACCTTCAGACAACCACAATGGCTGAAATTCTACCATCAGCTACTCTTTTAGGTTAAATCATTATTTTCAGAAGGTCCCTGTTGTTAAAATCAACAAATATTACTAGGAAGGGGTTAGCCTATTCCACGTAAGCTCATTAATAAAGACAGCTTACCAAAAAAAATTTTTTTTTGAATCAGAGTCTCGCTCTGTCACCCGGGCTAGAGTGCCGTGGCATCAGCCTAGCTCACAGCAACCTCAAACTCCTGGGCTCAAGCAATCCTCCTGCCTCAGCCTCCCGAGTAGCTGGGACTACAGGTATGCGCTCCCATGCCCAGCTAAATTTTTCTATTTTTTATAGAGACGGGGTCTCGATACATTGCCCAGGCCTGTCTGGAACTCCTGGCCTCAAGTGATCCTCCCACCTCAGCTTCACAAAATGCTGGGATTATAGGCATGAGCCATTGCACCCAGCAGAGAGATATAAATACTGTGATGGATGTGTGAATTAAGTCTTGAAATCCTGTGCTAGAAACTGGGCCAGTTGAGGATGGAAAAATAGTAATTCCTCAGCATATGGACTGATACTTTGAGGCAATCACTGAAAACATAATTTGTTTTTTTTCACAGTTTTGCTTTTATATTACTCTCATTTGATTCATTATGGAACCACACCAAACTGTTAAACATACATTGTTGAAATTTAATGTATAGTTTTAATTCCACGTACATTCTACAATGTAGTGCAAACAATGTTATCTAAGGAGCCCCAAACACTAGGTATCACTCTGTCATGAAATTGACTCTTGCTCTACTTTCTCTGCTCTGCACATGGCTCTTAGCAAGACAAGCCACACAATTAGGGGACTTTGTGTTCCCCACAGTGACTGCATTTAATAGCAAATCACTCATTTGCTTCTCGAGCTTCTTTCCGTGCTGATTTTTAAAGAATTACTATTAAATGCCAATTAAATAATAATACTATCTCATAGTTGAAGAGCACTTTGTTATCGTAAAGACCTTTTATATAAATCATCTTAATTTTGTCCCCTCAATAACCTTAACCTGTGAGAAATACCCAAAATGTATTTATTGTATAGGGGACAAAGTCTTTCATTCCATTATTATGAATGACTTAACATTTAAATGACCCGAGGAACAGAAAGCACAGCAGGGTGGAAAGCATACAGGACTGGCAATGAGGCAACTAGGATTCAAGTCCCAGTTGTGCTATTAATCAGCTGAGGGAACTTAGGCAACTCCTAGAAGCCCTCTGTGTCTTTGTTTACAAAGCAAGGACAATAACATCACTTCTAGCCATTAGAGATCTTGGAAAAAATCAAATTCAGTAATAATGTATATGCAAATGCATAGTATACAGTGAAGTGCTAACAAACTGTAGTGATTATAACTACTACTTTTTAAATTTTTTTTTTTTTTTTTGAGACAGAGTCTCCCTCTGTTGCCCTGGCTAGAGTGCAGTGGTGTCATCATAGCTCACTGCAACCTCAAACTCCTGGGCTCAAATGGATCTTCTTGCATCAGCCTCCCAAGTAGCTGGAACTACAGGCACGAGCCACCACACCCAGCTAATGTTTCTATTTTTAGTAGAGACAGGATCTCACTCTTGCTCAGACTGGTCTGGAACTCCCAAGCTCAAGCAATCCTCCCACCTCGGCCTCCCAGAGTGCTAGGATTACAGGCATGAGCCACAGCACCCAGCCTTAAATGAATTTTCCTACAGGATTTCTCCTTTGAGAAAAAGAGAAGGGAGAAGCCCCAGGCCTGGGCCTTTGTGAAAGGTCACTATGGGGTGGGAGGGGAAGATCACAGAAAGAAGAGGCTGAGGATGGATACTTCCCAACTTTTACTAAAGAGTGGAGGCAGGCTGGACAGAGGTGAGTATCCACATTTTATAAATGAGAAATCTCCTATGACAGGGAGACATTAATTGGCCACAGCTGGGTCAATCTACTGGTCCTGACATACCAATATGGCTCTTCTGACTCCACTTTCTGACACAGTCTCTCAGAAACATCCAGTTCTTTTGGTTATTCATTAACTTTTAGACTTCAAAACTCATGAGATATCGCATAAATGGATAAATCCTAAGCACTTCAAGCTGCCTATGGTGAAACAGCCCACAGACCTACTGGAATCAAATGGAGATCCTGGTCATATTCAACTGGCCTTAAATAGTTTTTGGCTCCCTCATCCTAGGGGAGGTGGAGGGAGGGAGATGGATGGAGCTAGGTGGAGAGGCAGATAGCCTTGTGGTTAAGAGTGTGCATCCCAGAGCCAGACTGCATGGGCTTGGCCTGGCCCCTCTACACATTGACTGGTCACTGGGCAAGTTAACCCCCAGGGACCCAGTTTCCTCACCTGTGAAATAGGAGCAGATAATAGGACCCGTGCCTAGGTTTTTTGTGATGATTAACAAGGTACAAAAAACACAGCATACCAAAACTTATGGAACACAGTGAAAATAGAGGGAAATCTATAGCTTTAAACCCTTATATTAAAAAAATCAGAAAGACCTGAAATAAAAAAACCTAGTTTTACAACTCTAGGAAATAGAAAAAGAACAAACTAAACCTAAAGCTAGCAGAAGGAAGGAAATAATACAAAGATTAGAGCAGAGATACAGAAATTGAGAATAGGCCAATTGCAGTGGCTCACGCCTGTAATTTTGTGGGAGGCCAAGGCAGGAGGATAGCTTGAGCTCAGGAGTTCAAGACCCATAGTGAGCAATATAGTGAGACCCCATCCCTACTAAAAAATAGAAAAAATTAGCCGTGCATGGTGGCACATCCTGTAATCCCAGCTACTCAGTAGGCTGAGGCAAGAGGATCACGTAAGCCCAGGAGTTTGAGGTTGCAGTGAGCTATGATGATGCAATTGCACTCTAGCCAAGGTGACACAGAAGGTTCTGTCTCAAAAAAAAAAAAAAGAATAGAAAAACAACAGAGGAAATCAATTAAACCAAAAGTTGGTTCTTCAAAACGATCAACAAAATCAACAAACCTTTAGTTAGATGGACTAAGAAAAAAACGAGAGAAAACTCAGATTACTAAAATCAGAAATGAAAATGGGGACATTTTTCTGTTTTTCTTTACAAGTGTACTTTCTGGATATATGATAGCCAGGTTCGTTTTGCTTTATTTTGGAGTGTGGAATCCCCACTCCTGAAATGAGAAACCTTAAATGAATGAGCCTGTTTGTTGGGATCATTCAGTCGAAGCATACTATTCACAGAGACTATGAGAAGCAGGAGGAGGCTTGAGGCTGCTTTGGAACCATGAGTTCTGTCAAAGAAACCAGTAATAGGGCGTTCAGGGACCATTTGTGAGAGTTTTCCATACCATTTGGCTCCTCTGAGTCACTCTGGGTGGCACTGGGTTCAGCTCTATGTAAAATGATAAAGAACGATGACAGAAAATGAGGCAGGGTGGCATGGAAATAAAGCTCTAACCCGGGAATCTGAAGATCTGGCTTCTACAGCTGGCTCTGACCTCAAGCCAAATACTGTGTCTTCTCTTGGACTCGGTTTAGCAGCAGGCAAAATGAGAGGGTTGGACCAGAAGATCTCTAAAATTCCCTTCCCTCCTAAATGATCTACAATTCTATGATTTATATGGTTATCTTAAGAGCCTATGCACCCCCCCTTTGCACTTTTCAAAGCAACCAAACCTTCTGAGTTAATAGCGTAATAGCAATAATACTAGCTACCATTAACATAGAAAGCCTAATATATGGAAGACACAGTTAGGCAGTTTGGAGACATCACTTCGTTTAATTCTTACATGACTCTATAAGGTAAGTGCTACTGTCTCCCATTGTATAGATGAGGAAACCAAGGATTCAGGAGGTTAAGTGATTTGTCCAAGACCACACTGTTGTAGTAGTAGGTGGCAGAGGCAGGATTTCAATCCAACTGCGTCCAACATCACAACATTCACTTTCTTTCAGTATGGAAAACTACTCTTCCCAGGTGTTATTATCTCACCTCTACCACTACCATGTTCACATTTGAAAATAGGCCAGGATGTATAAAATGTTAAAATGCAGAATACACACATCATAAAATAGTGAAATTAGAAGACACCAAACCAGTCATCCGGTTCAATTCTCTAACTTCACAGGAACAAGAACAGAGTCTCAGAGAGAGGAGATGCCATGCTCAAAGGCAAGAAAAGAGCCAGGCCTGGCAGCCCACTGTTTCTGACCTGAAGCCCAGGCACTTTCTCCACCTGCCACTTGAGGTATCACCAATGTCAGAGAGTGTCAGGCGACTCAGAAAAATCTGAGGGACAAGAGCAACTTTGAGTGCAGCTCTAATTATCATGCCACCTAATAAAGCCCAGGCTGGCCCTGAGGTCATAGGGTGGAATGAACTATCAACTCTTTTGATGCTATCTTTGCCATAGTTAGAGAAACATAAAACAAGAAAACCACATCAATATTTATTTACCTTTCGCTTTTTAATGGCTCCATTTGCCCCAGGGACAGCTTCACACAAGCGACTTATTGCTTCCCTACAGAACAAAAACCATGTAAAGACTTAGCATACTAGCTACATGCAGTAAGTGTTCAAGAAAGGTTAGAAATTTTCATGACCGAAATGTACACATACATAATGGTAAGTCTTACATAAACGACCATGCCCCAGCCCCACAGGAGAAAACAGTGTGCTTACTCCTTCTGCAGTTCAAACCCAGGAAAACCTAGCAACACCCTAATACTGAAAAATTGCTTTCCAACACATAGCCCAACTATTCACTTTAGTTATTTCCTTTTTATCCCTTGGATTTTCAGATTTGATTTTTTGTGTGGTTGATTTTTAACCAAAAAGGAGGGGCAGACTTTTGTTGTCTGGGAATACTTCTCAGTTTTACCTTTAGCAAAATTCTCTCTGTGATGTTATGAATAAAAAGCTTCATAGTATCTCAGCACCGAAGACAATTAAATACAAAAGAACCTGACACTAGAGGAAGTTTAAAAGGATGGGGAGGACATTGAACTTCAAGGTAGTCTCAAATGGAGCCTTATTGACTAAGTTACTGCTACAAGCCATTGAGCTTTCATGTAATTTCACAGAAGAAAAGAAAATCAATATCAAATTTCCTCCTTTGCTTATTTTTCTGCTCTTACTATATATTGCACTTCCTGAGAGAAAGGCACCACTAAAATAAGCAGTTGCTCCTTAATGGACGTGGTGAAGGAACCGGAGCCCTCCTCTCCAGAAATGCAGTTATAACTAAAAGCTTTTGTCTCCGGGACTCTGAGCATTCCTAACGGCCCAAGCTTTCACTCTGCGTAATCTGAACCTTAGCCTTGTGGCTTTCAACACATAGATTAAACTTTTCACAAGGCAAATGGAAATCTCTAAGCCCCTTCTGGGATTCCCCGGAGATCATTGTTTAAATTAATAAACTATATTCTCTCACACACACAAACACACACGGAATACTGTATTAGAGTTTTATATATATTATATTTTGTAATATTTTCTGTTTTAAATTAAAAATATCAGATATTTCTAATTACTGAAGGAATGGGGAAGTCAGAGAGAGGAATGCAGACCCCCCCCCCCCCCCCCCCCCCACACACACAAAACCAAACTATAGCCACGATATGCTGCAATGCACAGCAGTGTTCTTCTAGAAGGCACTTTGGAAAGATAAGCAGAATCCCCAAAGATTCTACACATCATTTTGGACTTACATGTTTGAGCTGAGATCCCTTTTTTTCTGTATAAACTCTTCTCTAAGGTATTACCTTGTCTAATTTTTTCATAATTACCTGAAACCAAAGGAAAGAATGGATCTTTGGCTTAACATATTTTGTCAGGATTTCATATGCATTGTTTCTCTAGGATTCCAACCTTTGTTCTCTGGAGTCAAATAAAAGGATAACACAGAGAGTTGGTGCTCTTGTTTGGTTGGTTGACTGATGTTTTGAATCATCTTAGTGATTATTCAACAATTGATAAGACTCATATAATTCATCCAAATTGGCCTCTGAGGCTGCTGAGATAACTAGTCCAGGCACCTCAGTGTACTGACAATATTTAATAAAGAGGTATTATAAGAAAAGGAAGGTCCTTTACTCCATGAAAGCCACCTGACTGTTTTGGTCTAAAAAGCTGCCTGGAAATGGTTTGAAATGGTAGAAACAGAGGTAGACATTGGTGCTGCCAAGTGTAATAATAATAATTATTAGAATTATTACTAAAATTGTTTCTTTTTAATTTAGCACCTTGTAGTTTTACAAAGTGCTTTCCCAGGCATTGTTTTCTGGATTTTCACACCGATTGTCAATGTCTGCTAACAAAAAGTAACTTGGTGAATTTAAATGGAAAGGAATACTTCAGAGCATGAAAACCTACCAGAGAGAGTTTAAAAAGATGAACCTTCCTGGCAGAGTGAGGATCAGAAATTCCTGACAGAGCGGAGAACATGGGCGAAGATACCGAAGCATAAAGTATCATGATATGAGGGGAATTACACAATTACAAGTACTTTGAAATTGCTGGAGTATAAAGCGTGGTAGAGCAAGACTGAGTAAGTTTAGAGAGGAGATTAGAGTCTGAAAACTTTTTCTGAAAAGAGCCAGAAAGTAAATATTTTAGATTTTGTTGCAACTACATAACTCTGTCACTATAGTGCAAAAAGCAGTCTTAGACAATATGTAAACAAATGAGTATGGCTGTGTTCCAGGAAAACTTTATAGAAACAGGCAGCTGGCCAGATTTGGCCCACGAGCCACAGTTTGCCAATTCCCTGGATCAGATAATTCACACAAAAAAATGAGAGAAATAAGTCAGTTTTTAAAAAATGGGAAAATATTCACATTCATTATAATTTTAAAATTGAAATTTATAATTATAATTTTAAAATTGAAAATTAAAACAGCTACAAGATACTTCACTCACATTGAATTAGGAAAAAAAATACAAAATCTAGTGTTGAGAAAGATAGGAGTTATTCCATCTGGGGCATATGTATCCATTGCTAGGGCCCTTGATTAGTAGTATCAAAACGATCTTTCTGCAGAGTAATTTGGTAAAAGACAAACGTCATAAAATTTATCAGAGCATTTGACAAGGGGGGAAGAACTTGTACTAAAATAGCATCAGGTACGTATCTAAAAGAAACACTTATTTGAGAGTAAAACACCAACCCAAAGGCTTGTGATACAGAGATAAAACATATCAGAATAAATACTGCCACTTGAACTATAGAAATGTGGGGGGAATCTATATAAATTACTGTGAAAAAGTAGAACTTGCAACAGTATGTATGCTTTGGTGGCAGCTATAGAAAATTAATTCTGTATAAAGTGATATAGAAAGCTTATAAAGAGTGACTTGGTTTTAGGTGGGTGTTTGTTTGTGGTTTGTTATTTCCTGTTTGTGATTCTACTGATGTTTAGATACAGACAAGGTAAACAATGTTATGTATTACTTTCATTGTGCAGTAGATTGGACAAATCATCTTTTAAAATATTCAGAAGAATGCAAAGTAAGTTCCTTCAACAAGAGTTTTGCTCATGTGAGGCAAAGGTGTTGTAGAGATATGAAGGCACATCACAGATGTCTCGATGGAGAGCTGACACCCACGGAGAGGCAGCATAATGTTCATGTTACAGATAATAACAATGTTCTTCAGTTCTATCTCTGCTCCCATCCAGGTTAGCTTTTAACTCCTTCATCTTTATAGCCACTAAATCCAGATTTATTTTTTTCAGTTTTTTGGTAGACTCGCCTGTTTCTACTCCCAAAAGTTTCATACAGAAAAACAATCTTGACCGGGTTTAGCAACGCTTTCACATTCGGATCCTTACTTTCAGAATGATGCATCTTGCTGCTGCGGGGATCCCTGGTGTTAACGAAAGAGCAGCTCCTCTTTCTTAAGCACTCTACGGTCAGGGCCAGAAGTAAGCACCTTATGCATATCATTTCATTTAGTCGTAACAATATCGGTGTTTTATCTCCATTCTACAAATGAGGAAACTACAGTTCAAAGAATTTAAATAACTGCTTCCAAATAAGGCAGTTGGTAGTGGGAGAGACAGAATGCAAATCCAGTTCTGACTTCAAAATACATAAGCACCAGGGGAGGAACCATACTGCCCGGTGGATGAAGAGGAGGGAGTCCTAGGCTCTAGGGACCACCGGAAGTAGTATTAATATATGGGCTGTTCTTCCCTCTCTCACTGCCCTAACACAGTGAGGGGTTACCTTTTGGCCAATGCTTACACCAGCATGGCTGGGGTAAACTGCCAAGGGGAAGGGCAGAGTGGCAAGGGTCAGCTCTGGAAAAGGCTCACTCAGATGCCCCTTCTGTCCCTTTGCTTTCTGTACGTTGGCTGTTATCCCCTTCTGGAAGAGAAGCGCACCCAGAGCCAGGCAACGCGCCGGCGTGGACGAGCACGCACTGTGCGCACTCACACACTCGCCTGGAGCTTCAAAGTCAGGTGAGGCACCTGGGGCTGGCTTCACAGAACCTGAAAATCTCTTCATATCCAACTCTGCTCAAAAGAAAAAAGAGAAACTTGTGCTGATGGACTTGCTTTTAAAAGTAGTTATTAGTTTTTTTTGGATTTGAGACTCTAAAATGAGCCATGGCTCTTTCTCCAATAAAAGATCTCTTTGTACAAACTTTTCTATTCAATTTTAGTGGGTCCACCCACGCCCCCCCTTCGACCCCAAAGCCCCAGAAAACCTTCAGTGGACTTCTTGGGAATCACACATGTTAAGAGCCACTGCTTTAAAATAACCTCTGAAATCCTGCTTTCTCTGCTGATACCAGTGTTAACAAATCTCCCGAAATCCCAGCCAGGGACAACAGATAATATGCCTGCATTTTGTTGCTTTTCTTCACAAAGATCTTTTCTTCCCCTACTACTGGGACCAAGAAATTAACTCTAACCTTTTCAAGAACAAATAGTACTTTCAGTGCTTTTCTGGAGTCTCAGCCACACCCTCTGGCCTGAAGCAGTTGACTTTACAAATGCTGAGGAAAAAGAAAACAGAGTTGGGAGCAATTTCTCTGAGGGCTCCCTGCATTCTCCACAGCAGCCTGCATTCCTGCAGAATCCTTTTGGAGCCGACTGTCCATGAGACTTTCTCCAGCTAGCAAACAGTTGGCAAATGTCCTCTCTTAGAGGAGCAGAATTTTTGGAGTTTAAATGGCTAAAGATTTCCATCCTGGGAGCCTGTACTAGGAAGAAAGAAGGAGAACCGCCCCAGAGCACCAACAGTGGCCACTTTGTTTATTGTTTCGCCACATGAGAGGGAAGGGGAGAAGTGGGCTGATGTAAGAGAAGGAGAATGCAGTTGAAGATTTGCTTTAAAGCATGTAAAACCCTGCCTACACCATAAGACCAAAAAAAGATATTTTGTCTGTCTTAGCAGAGCCCAAACTAATCATCCAAACAAAGCCACTTTTCTTCACCAACCCTTGGTCACTACAGTGCTTAAGTTATAATTTTTCTGTGTCTTTAACCCTTCAACAGTTAAACTCTGGAAGCGGTGTTGCCCGACACAGACACACACACTTTTTTTATTTTTTTAAGTTTAGGAAGGCAATATTACAATTTAAGACAAAGGGAGCATTTAATAGGGAGAGGGCTGCGGGACAGATTTTTTTCCTAGTGAATGTCAAAATGCAGTTCTTTGGTAAATAGGAAAGGCAGCAAAATGTGCAACATGAAACCAGGCAAAGGGCCCAGCTGGAAGGATTAAAGGCAATCGTCCCAGCACCCCCTGCCTTCTCCCCCCCAACACACAAGTCACGTGCATGGTCTCTCTCTCTCTCTCTCTCACACACACACACACACACACACACACACAGTGAAGGAGTGGTTTCAGTTTTGTCCAGGCAAATAGAAAACAAGAATAAATAAAATTTTAATCACTGCAAGAGCCTTTCCAAAATAAAAGTCAAAGATACTCGGACAAAACCAATTTACCTGCATTTCCCAAAGAACTTTATTTTGCCTTTCATCTGCAACATGAATCCTTAAAGAAATCAGTTAACAAAGTCGAAGGGACGAATTGTCAACCTGAAGGTCTCAAATTGCCTTCCTACTATGAGTGAAGAGACTTGGGAGTGATTCAGACTCCACATCAGAGTGGTATTATGTTATTCCGATTGTTCTAGGGAAACCAGTCCCATCTTTTTTGAAATCTTTGCCTTCAGGACATCAAGGCTCAGTGAGCTATGTGTTCAGTTTTGTTCAGCTTGGTGAAATTAAAGACATCGAAGAATTTGTGAAAGCCTCAGACAGGACAGTAGAACATGAGCCTGCCTCCACAGTGATAAGCACACAATGAATGCAGTCAATGCCCATAGATCAGTTGAAAACAGAAAGCTTCAAACTCCCTTTGTGCTATTATCAAGGGGCATCACCCATGCACTCTAGGAGGGTAGACTCAGCTCATAAAATATATCCTTTCATTTTAGAAACAGGCACCTCAAGTCCCAGGATGGACAAATAAAACCTTTCAGTTCTGCCCACAACATTTACCCCCACCTTGATTTAACACACTACTCTGTTCACCTGAATTATATTTAAAATCTGATTCTAAAGTACATTGGCTATCTGACCCAGCTCAGCAATCCTAAGACATGAGCTGTTCTATCTACTCTGTCCTTTGGCTCTGATGCAAATGTGAACCCATTAATTACACCGGAATGAGGCAAAAGACCATCCTGTTGCAGTATCACATCTCTCCTACAAGTCTCCATAGTTAACGGAAATGAAGTGCTGATTTTCTCCTGTCTCCGCAACGATTTCCTATAATAGAATCACGTATTTCAAAATTTGAACACCTACAGCCACAAAGTGATGCTTCTAGATTTTAAAAGTGTTTAAACCTTATGAAAATGACAATAAAGAAATAGAGTTGGTTTCATACAAAATACACAGGAATTTGTAAATGCAAAAGATTGTTCTCCTTTACTCTGGGATAAGCTGGGCTTATTTAAAAAATTCTGTTTTAGACAGAATATTCAAAATACTATGAAAGTGTTTCTTTTAGAGTTAAAGAGTGTACTGACACACAATGTGATCATTTAAGAGTCAAAGCTCATTTTTAAAATGTATTTTTTAATTTACTTTGTATATGTTCATGGGGTACAAGTACAATTTTGCTACATTGATGTATTATATCGTGGTGAAGTCAGGGCCTTCAGTGCATACATCACTGAAGCAACACACATTGTACCCACCAAGCAACCTCTCATCACTCCCCTTGGCCCCTACTTCTCTGAGTCTCCATTGTTCATCATTCCATACTCTGCTTTCATGTGTACACATTATTTAGCTTCCACTTATAAGTGAGAACTTGTGGTGTTTGTCTTTCTGCGTCTGAGTTGTTTCACTTAAAATAATGGCCTCCAGTTCCATCCGTGTTGCAGCAAAAGACATGATTTCATTTTTTATGGATGAATAATATTCCATTGTGTATATATGCAACATTTTCTTTATCCAATTCTTTGCCTATGGACACTTAGGTTGACTCCATATCTTTGCTATTGTGAATAGTGCTGCTACAAACATAAGAATGCAGGTGTCTTTCTTATATATTGGTTTCTTTTCCTTTGGGTCGACACCCAGTAATGGGATTGCTGGATCATGTGGTAGTTCAATTTTTAGTTATTTGAGAAATCTCCATACTGTTTTCCATAGAAGTTGTACTACTTTACATTCCCACCAACAAGGTAGAAGAGAGTTCCCTTTTCTCTGCATCCTGGACAACATGTTATTTTTTGTCTTTTTAATAATAGCCATTCTGATTGTTGTAAGATATCTCATTGTGATTTTAATTTGCATTTCTCCGAAGATTAGTAATTTGGACATTTTTTCATATTCCTGTTGGGTATTTGTTTGTCTTCTTTTGAAAAATGTCTATTCACATCCTTCGCCCACTTTTTAATGGGATTATTTATTTTTTTGTTGTTGAGTTGTTTGAGTTCCTTGTAAATTCTGAATATTTGTCCCCTGTCAGATGTATAGTTTGGAAATATTTTCTCTCATTTTGCAAGTTATCTGTTCACTCTGTTGAATATTTCCTTTGCTGTTCAGAAGCTTTGTAGTTTATTAAGTCCGATTTGTCTAATTTTGTTTTGTTGCCTGTGCTTTTGACATCTTAGTCATGAATCCCTTGCCTAGACCAATGTCCAGAAGGGTGTTCCCTAAGTTTTCTTCTAGCACTTTTATAGTTTCAACTCTTACATTCAAGTCTGCAATCTATCTTGAGTCGATTTTTGTATATGGTGAAAGATAAGGGTCCAGTTTCATTCTTCTGCATATGGCAATCCAATTTTCCCAGCACCATTTATTGAAAAGGGTGTCCTTTCCCCAGTGTATGTTCTTGTCAACTTTGTCAAAGATTAGTTGGCTGTAAGTATGTGGCTTTATTTCTGGGTTCTCTATTTTGTTCCATCGAACTGTGTGATCTAGGTCTATTTTTATACCAGTACTATGATGTTTTAGTTACTATAGATTTGTAGAATAATTTGAAGTCAGGTAATGTGATGCCTTCAAAAACTCATTTTTGTAAAAGAACCAAAACAGATCCAACTTAATTACCCACTTTTTTCACCCCATTTTACTCTCAGTGTTATATATCTACTTCCAAGAATTAGGCTTATCTTCAAAGAAGATTTGGTACTTTAAAGATATTTAAAACAGTTTGTCATAGAGGTGTCTATAGTATTGAGCAAGACAGGAATTGGTGTAATGAGTATGTGACTTCCACCACTGTTTTTTGTTGTTGTTGTTGTTGTTTTTTAAATAACTCTGGTTCTTCTAAAGCAGCAGTCCTCAGCCTTTTGGGCACCAGGGACCAGTTTCATGGAAGACAATTTTTTCATGGGGGGGACAGGGCTCTGAGGCCTGGTCCCTAACAGGCCACAGACCCAATGGGGGCAGGGGATTGGAATAGAGGCGGGGAGACACAGCTCAGGTAGTGATGTGAGTGATGGGGGGCGGCTGTATAAATGAAGCTTTGGCTATACAGATAAAGCTTTGCTTGCTCGCCTGCTGCTCGCCTCCTGCAGTGTGGCCCCCTGGTTCCTAAGTTTCAAGGAAGACAATTTTTCCAGGGATGGGGGTGGGGGCATGGGGGAGCTCTGCAGCCTGGTCCTTAACAGGCCATGGACCAGTACCAGTCTGCAACCCAGGGGATGGGAACCACAGTTCTAAAGGCCATTTGGCAAATATGCTACAGATTTTATCTGGGAAGTCCATTTGTGTGTGTGTGTGTTTGTATGTGTGTGCACCTCTAGAAGGAATGAATCACCAGCCTAGCCAGTTAAGTCCACCATGGCAAATAATGGTAGGACAACTTTGCCCTGCACACCTGCCAATAATCCATAACCATTTAGGTAAGTGGTTATGGTTATCAAGCTTTAAAGTTCTTAAGAATCAACTGGGTACTGGTTAAAAGACAGATTTCTATGGCTGTTCCTAGAGATTTTGATCCCGTATGTTTGGGGTGGGGCTAGAAATATGCAGTTTAACAAACCTCCCAGGTAATTCTGAAACAGAGTTCATGGGCCACACAACTGATTAAACCTTCTATTTGGACTCATTGCACAGGATGACTAGTTCTGTACTCTATAGCTTCCACCAGATGGTTACATTAGTGGATGCTAAGGAATTAAGTCACCTGTTCCTTGAGGCTATACCACCTGTACATTTGATAATATTCCATTTTGGGGAAAATTTGCTTTCAACAAAGTCACTCTATATGCTGGGATAGATATTTGGTAAAATCTTCTCCTCTCCCCTCTATCCCTATCCCCATCTCCTCATGGAGAAGGGCTTTAACCAGAGGTCATCTGGAGGTCCTGGACATCTAGCTCATATCACCCCTTGCACACATAGGTGGTGAGATAGTGGCCTGACTTCTATATTTCATCTGGCAGCCTGGAGGCAGAAAGCCTAGTCCATCTGCCCCCAAAGTGCATTCATACTCTCAGCAGTGGTTCTCACCCTTGGCTGCACATTGGATAAACACTGGGAGCATTACCGAGTACTGAAAGCTGGGTCTCATCTCCAGTGATTCTGATTTAATTGGTGAAGGATGGGGATGGGGGATTGGGGATTGGGAGTTTTAAAAGATCTCCCAACTGTTTCCAACAGAGCTGAGGTTGAGAATGACTTTATAGCAGCAGTTGGCAAACTTTTTCTGAAAAGGGCCAGGTAGGAAATATTTTAGGCTTTGCAGCTCATATAGTCTATGTCACAACTACTCAACTCTGCTGCTATAGCACAAAAAGCAGCCATAGACAGTACATAAATGCAGGGCATGGTTCTGTGCTGTTAACACATATGGATACTGAAATTTGAATTCCATATAATTTTCACATGGCACACAATATTTTCTTCTTTTTTTTCCCCCAACCATTTAAAAACATCAAAACCTTAGCTGGCAAGATAGCAAAATCAAAATCAGGTAGCAGGCTGCATTTAGCCTGTAGACCATGGTTTGCTGACTCTTGCTCTAGAGCAGGGATGGGGAAGTTTTTCATGTTGGAAGGCCACTTTAACTTACCTGTAATCAAATAAGGCCACATTCAAGAAACTTCAATTAGATATACTTAAAAATGTACATTATTTTGTAAAACTCTAACTACTATGTGCTTATTAATTTCAAAAAATGATAATTATTTGTTAATTTTAGAGTTAACTAACCTTTTAATGACTTTGTCGTGTCTGCTTTTTGTTGGAAAGCATTTGAATATTTGGTTGCAGCATGGAGGTCTGCAGTTTCAGTTGATCCTCTAGATGGGTATCAGTCATTTGTGACCTTAAGGGCATCTTGATTTGGGTTGGGTAGGAGAATGTGGATATGCAGCAACAAGTGGTTGAAAAGTAAGAAAGCATTTTGGGGGGCATGTTGCCGAAGGCATGGGTATTCTATTGTATTTTTCCATATTTCAGTTCGATCATTCTTGGCATCAAACAATGACTTTAAAATGTCATCTACTGAGAGCTCAATCAATTCCATCTGTAGTTCTTTAGGTACCCTGATGATATCAACTAGGTGAGGCTGAAATGCTAATTTGAGTGTGATGTCATGACTCTCAAAGTCAGTGAAATTTTCCTTGTATTCTCCAAATAATAGGTCTGTAACAGCTGCATATTCTTCAAATGATTTGCATATATCATCCTGCTCATCGATGATGTTTGCTAATTGGGGAAAATGTTCATCCCAAATTTCCTTTTGGAGCAGTGTTTTGAAAAAAGATAACTATTTTGAAAAAAGCTATATATTTTTTAAATGCTTGGATTTTTTGCTACATATCATATATAGACTTAGTTTTGCCTTGCAAAGAAATATTCAAGTCATTTTGATTTGACATGATATCACACAGAAATGCTGCATTCCAATAGAAATTGTCTTTCAGTAATTCACATTGCTGATTTTGTTCTTCATAAAATTTAACTATCTGTTATCACAGAGGTAAAATTTTGGTTAACACTTGTCCCTGTGATAGCCAATGCACTTTAGAATGATACAGCAAATCCATACTGAATACCTCATCATTCAACTTTAGCATGTTACTGACAATGCTCTGTTGCATTCGCATCAATATAGTTAACTAAATACTTATAACTTGTTGCAAAGAGTCACTTAAAATAGTAGCTTTAGCATAGAGATTTTGCTGATGTAAGATACAATGAAAAGAAATGAGAGCATCTGGATCAGTTAATAATTTTTTTATCTGTGCAATAAACCCTTCATGTTTTCCTGTCATGGAAGGTACACCATGGAAGGTACACCACGTCTGTACATACACTCACTAAATTTACCAAATTCAATCCAACTTCATGACATTTATCTTGAACGTTGTTGAAGATATCTATTCCCTGTGTTCTGTTTACAAGAGTGCCCAAAGCAAGTAACTCTTCGTAGCAAAGAAAATACTCTGTTATAACCCAAATGAAGTATAAAACCTGTGCTAAGTCAGTAGTATCAGTTGATTCATCCAAAGCAACTGAATACTATGTAGTTTCCTTATGAAGTATTGCATGCAATTTTTCTCTTAAGTTGAAGGCTAATTCATGCTGCCAATCAGTTATGGTTCTCCTTCGAAGAGGCAGTTGTTTGTATTTTGGAACGTTATCGGAGTCTAAGCATCCTATAACTTCGACAATGCATTCTTTCACAATTTCTCCATCACTGAACGGCTTCGCTTTTTTCCTGAGTGTATAAGCTACTTTATAAATTGCTTCACTGGCATTATTTCCAGGTCTTATTGCTGCTTGAAAGAATTGTCTTTGCTTCTGCTTTTCATCTTTTAATTTCTGCAACACAACCTTTCATGCCTCTCCCTCTAATTTAAAATATTTGTGGTCCTTATGAGTGTTATAATGCTGATGAGCATTGAATTTCTTTAATGTTGATATTGCAGTATCACAAAGCAAGCCAATCATTTTATCTTTAGCAGAAATAGGATAATATTGGAATTCCCAGTCCTCATTACAAAAATCTGTTTTCTTCCTTCAGCATTCTTTTGGTCTTTTTTGACATGCTGGGCTATTAGGCAGACAGAATTAAAAAAATACTGTTGAGCTGTGCAACTATTCAAAATTCTACTTCAAACAGAAACACAGTGCACCATTGTCAAAAGCTGATAACAGACTTGCATACTCGACCCCCAGAAACTCTCGACAACCAGCCTCAAGTGGTAGTGGTGCCAGTCAGATGGGGGAAGGAAGAACTAAATCATGAGTGTAGCAGCTGTCAATTTAGCCCTTATGGCATGCTAATGTTCTAATTGTGCCGGTTGATTGATCAGATTTGGGAGGATTATTTCATTGAAACTTATTTTATTCTTTGGTATTTTAAATACATTCATTTTAAAAATAAAATAAAAATATAAAAGACAAACAAAGATGTATGAATAAAAATAAAAGGATTTGTTCTGTAAAATTTGGAGTCAGTCAAAAGGCTGCACTTAAAGACCTGGAAGGCCACATGTGGCCTTAAGGCCACAGGTTCCCCATCCCTGCTCTAGAGCAAACCAGGAATATAAGAGGCTTTAGGGTCATGGACAGCTATTAGCTTGCACATGTCATAAAACCTAGTAGAGCACAATCTTTTAATCTTTGCTGACAAGGATTATTCATACATGTTTTGTACTTGGTCTTATTTAATATCTTGGTACAGGAAATTAGGCATTATAAGAGAGGGATCATTTTCCATGTCAATATAAGAATTATGGAACTCCTTTTATACTGTTAATTAACACTTTTCCATTATTTTCTTTGTCTATCCTACCAATACTCAGTGGAGGGAGAGAGAGGGAAATTGAAATTCTTTTTTTAAAAATATCAACTAACCTTCATTAAGTACGATGTGCATGATACAGTGCAAAATTATAGTAACTGTTAAAAGGAAAGTTAAGAGCTTTAATTTATCTATAACTCCTCTTCCCCATGACAATAGAGAGTGAAGAAAAGCTGGTTAAGTAGACTCTGCAATCAGACAGCCAGAGTTCAAACTAGCTGTCTCTTATAATCTCTATAACTTTGAACAAGTTTTTGAAGTTCTCTATACATCAATTCCTTAAATATATACAGTGGGAATAATAATAATGCTTTGAACAATGCCTCAGTAAATTCTAGCCGTTATTATTGCTTTATCCTTATAATGGCTATCTGCTTCAAGAACTGGATCTAAGCTGCTTCGTATAACACCTAGTACCCAGCAAAGTATCCTATTGTTATAACTGGGATGCTACAGATAATATGTTGCATCGTCAGTCAAATTATGTCTGTCATACAAATAGTGATGGATAGTACAAGTTTCTATAAAGGCAGAATGCATGTCTGATTTCCTTTAGATGCCCCATGTCTAAGGTAGCCTGCCGAATGCATAAAATGCATTCAACATATAAATGTTTAGTCATCTCTATGTCACTGAAACAAAATATGACCCTTGTCTCCCTATATAAACCAGATCCCCCTTCAGTACAGAGGGACTCATTCCACCAGTTGCTGGAGTGTTCGCTCTTAATGGATCACAGCTGAGTTCCTTCCCTAGAAATTGTCCTCTCCTGAGGGGAGTTGCCTTGCCCACTCATATGTCCCTACCCCAGAGGCAGCAGGCATCCAGTGACTTGACTGGTCAACATGGGATTCCAAACCCTGGTCCCCTTGCCCCAACTCCGGACTACTCCGAAGCTGCAGAACTGCCCGTGGGATCCGCTGAAGCCTTTGCTGTGACTCCATCACTATTCAACCTCTCCCTCTGCCCGGCCTTGCTTCCCTTGCCCCCTCGAGTGTTGATTTTGAGAGTGCTCCCAGTAAGCCTTTTGCCCTCAACTCTCCATCTCGGGATCTGTTTCTAGATCCTGCCTAAGACCTGCTAACAAGCTACTGGAAGAGTTATGCCACCTCATTACATTTGCATATACATTAACTAGATGATGTCTTTCCTTTTTAAGAATCTGTGTTGTCACAGGCGATGGTGAAAAAAATCATTTTTAGAGAATATCTCATAAGTGACACAGATGATCTGGATCAGAAAGATCCACCCTCTTATTGTTCAAACATATATGAAAATACCAATTTTCTAGAATAAGTGCAACTCTCACAGGCTACAACTCAATCACATATAATTAAAGAGCCCAGAGCTGTGCACTTATTCTAGTAGCATTTCTCAGCTTTCCTAAGGAGAATACCTACAGGAAATGGAACAAATCTGCCTGGCAGGTAGAGAAATGGACCAATTATTCTGTATTTCCTGTGGCCACAAAGCTCTCTTTTTTATCATTGAAAGGACTTTTTCCAGATGAGATTAGCTTTTTTTTTTTTTCAAAAGGAACTGTATCATTCATTTTTTTCTGGCTATTTAGGAAGTAGCAGAATTAAAACTCACTGCTCTAGCATTCCCTAATACTCCCATTTTCTTTTTCAAAAACAAAACTATAAAATTTCCAGATGCTTTTTGGGATTTTTATGGGGAACCACTTGCTCAAAAATAAGGGGTTTCCATGTGATCCTTGGTCCGACTGGAGACCTCGCTTTGAAATCACTGGATAGGCTTCCTTTGCACCTGTGGGCATCAGTGTGGTCTCCAGAACAGCAGCAGCAGCATCACCTGGCAGCTTATTGGACATGCACATTCTTGAATCCAAAACTCTGGGGTTGAGGTCTGACATTCTGTGTTTTCTGTTTGGTTCTTTTTTAGACGTAGAGTCTATGTTGCCCATGCTGAAGTGCAGTGGCTGTTCACAGGTGCAATCATAGCACATTGCAGCCTCAAACTCCTGGGCTCAAGCAATTGTTCCTCCTCAGCCTCCCAAGTAGCTGGGATTATAGGAATGCACTTCTGCAGCCGGACAACATTGTGTTTTAATAAGCCCCTGGATACTAACGTTTGAGAACTACTGTCTGACATGTTTTTTCTTCTTAGCAGAAATCAGAAAAGGTTGTTAAAGTGTCCTCTCCTACAGATTTATGAGTGTCTTTACGAAGCTCTTCCAAAGAGAAGTCACAAACAAGGGATCTGGCCTCTTAAACCCAAGCCAAATTCCAACATGAGGACTAAACATTTCCTTATTCTGTCACTTCTGGATCTCAGCATTTCCTCAAGACTTTTTCCTTAAAATTCTCTCACTTTGATTGACATATAATGCAGAAGAGTCAGGCAGATCGGTTTCCAGTTCCAACACTTATTGACTTGCTAGGTGACCTTGGTAAATTCCTTAGTTTCTATAAATCTCAGTAATCTCATGGACAAAACAGGATTAATAGTATCATCTATTTCATAAATGTTAAGTTTTGTGATGATGACAATGTTGATGATAGTAGCCACCATTAGTTAATAATAAAATGCTCTGTCACCTGCCTCCTAATAGTTGAAAACCATGTTTGATCCCTTTAACTAGAAAGAGGTTGATGTTCAGCCAGTTTCATGAGATTGAGAAATCCTTTTCTTCATCTGAATCAACTTCTTGGATCCCAAGGCTGTCTGAACCAAACAGTATCTTCAGGGAATTTAATTTTATTCCTTTCTTCAAAAGTATACCTGGATGGTGTCTATCTGCCAAACACTCTACTGTGGAGCCTGGGATTTGACTCAATTGTCTAAGAGCTCTTAATTTGGCCTGGTTGAGGATGTCAGATGCTGTTTTAGATTCTGTGACGAGCAATAATAGTGGTGCCTTCAAAACCTCCAGGGTCATCTCAAATCTGTGATCTAGGTCTGAGAAGTCAGGAAACCTCTCCATTATTTAATAAATATTTATCAACCCAACTATATCCCAGATACTGTGGCTCTGAACCCTGCCAGCCCAGTGGACTAGGCATCCAAGGAACACTTTCAAGCCCAAAGATGATGAATGGCAGAGCCCTCATGATTGCTCCACTGAAACAAGACCTTAGGGGGACCCAGTCTCACCCAACCAGACACACCTGGGGCATACCCTGAGCTTTCTCAGGAGGCTGCCGTACAACTGCAGCGTTGGTGCTTCCAGGAACAGTAGTTCAAAAGGTCTAGTCTACTTGCATAGTAAAATGAGTCGGACTAGGGGCTGGCCAGTATATCTATCAAAATTAGAAATCCAGTCTTAAGGAGACAAAAAAGAGGCCACAATAGGGAGATACTAGAACGTATTCTCATCCGACTCTTCATGAAAAGGAAGGTCTGGGAAGAAATCGCTGGAGAAAACTCTTTCATTCAGTAGTCAGAGCTAAAAATACTGGAATCTCTCCCACATGCATAGGCTTTAACATTCCTGTGTCTTAGTGTCTGAATTAATTTGTTTCTCTTCAAACACTCGAGGCCATCCACTACTGTCCATACTTAGACATGGACAGATATAAAACTATTTCCCCTGAGTTGGTGAATGTGAGTGTATTGCCTGATTGAGGGTCTGTGTTTGTGTCCACACATCTGTAAGTTTCTATAGATTTACATGGATGAATTAGCAGGTTTTGCTTTTTTAGCTGCAATATATTTTTAGAAACCACTTCATAATGTAGATCATATTTTCCATGGAAAAGATACTATAATTGGGAGTTTCATTCCTGACCAAGGACTCCTCAGTAAATAAAAGATAGATGCTGTCAACAGCTTATCATGGAACAAAAACTATGAACATTTTATAAGCCTCTATAAATATCTAAAACACTAAAACAATGCCCTAAGTCCTGTAAAAGAGGTATAAATATATATACCTACACGTGGAGCCTCAAAGTTTCTAGAAATGTCCAACCACCACATAAAAATATAGCTCAATTGAACTATGTTCTAAAATTAACACATTAATATAATAACATCAAAGATTTGATTTACAATTTTACAAACATTAGATTTTAGTGAAGCATTTTAGGGATAGTCCTATCTTTTTGGTTTGTTTAGAGTGTCCAAAGACATTGATCCAATGTCTTCTTTTCTTTTTGAGGTAGATGTTTGTTTTTTACTGTATCTACTACCTTCATTTTACAAGCCTCTTTTTTCCCCTCTGATTTTTCCCATCTTCCTCCTCCTCCTCCTCCTCCTCCTCCTCTTCCTCTTCCCCTTCTTCCAACCTACTCCCCTTCCCAATACATGAGTATCGTGGAACTACCATATTGCCACAGTGCAACACTGTCCTGCCCAAAGATGACTGCTCCAGGATTAGGCCCAAACTACCATCTTTCCTTGGAATTTAATATTTGGAACTGAGAGACTTAGAGATGGTATCTCTGTACCCCTGCTGCTGAGGCCTCAGGAACCCTGATCTTTGTCATTTGTTGGCTTGACTGTTCACTGCTTCTCAGGTTCCATGAGCTGCTCCAATATCCTTTCAGGAAATTTCCCTGTTTGCTTAAGCTAGGCAGTCAATTTCTATTACTTAAAGCCCAAAAGGCTCTTAGTAAATATACCCATGGCAAGTAGATGCACTTAAAATTATTCCTTCCACCTTAAAGCTCAGGTCAAAGCAACTGCATGGGTGCGGTGGCTCACGCCTATAATCCTAGCACTCTGGGAGGCTGAGGCGGGCG
>VBSM01001044.1:5886777-5952240 GCA_008086735.1 Cheirogaleus medius | reverse complement strand
AAAAAAAGACAAAAAGAAAATGTGCAAAATAATATGCTACATATAATATAAAATATATAATAATAAATAGATATTCAACATAATATATAATGATAAATATTGTTACAAATTAATAAGTACCATACAATCCCACTTTAGTTTTTAAACATATGATAAGAAAAGCCATACATCAAACTGGTACTATTGGTTATCTCTAGTGACTTGTCTGTTTTTTCTTTTATTTTATCCTACCTACCAATTTCCACAATAAGCCAGATTTACTTTTTATAATCAGAAAAAAAGTGGAAAAAATTTAAGAATTAGAAGTCACCCAAAGGATTGACATTAGCAATGATGATGATCATCGTGATTTTGTGATTTTTAAAGACTACTCAGGCCTGCTTTTATTCCCTTAATTGTATCCCACATTAGTCCACTCACAGCTGCAAGAACGGTTTGTTAGTTTCAAACCAAAGCAGTGTCACTAGGAAACATTAAGTGCCATAGGGAAAGGATTTGGAGTGTGAGCATCTGGGTTTGAGCACCAGCAAAACAGCTGTGCGGTCTTAGGATGGTCACTTGCCTTCTCTGAACATCAACTTTTCCTGTTTTAAAAGGGGTGGTAAGAGAACATGAATGTAAAAGTTCTGTGCAGTGCTAACAAACATCAGATGTTATTAGCTACTCTTTCCTCTTGTTCTACTGCTCTTCTAAGAAATTAAAAGAGGCCACTATGTACCCCTTACCAAATTCTCTTTCTTATAGGACCTGCTAGAAATGCAAGCCATAAAGCCTCAGTTCTCTTATTGGCTTTGCACCCTTTTTATACAAAATAAAATTAATTTATACAATATTGAATATTCCAGTACTCCAGAAATAACTTGTCTAGTAACTACACTTTTTTAAAAAATGTAATAAATATAGACAATATAAAATCTACTGTTTTAAACCATTTTTAAGTATTTGATTTAGTGGCATTAAGCTAAGCACATTCACACTGTTGGGCGACCATCACCACCATCCATCTCCAGAATTTTTTTATCTTTTCTCCAACTGGAACTCCATAAGCCTGAAACAGCAACTCCCCCGTTCTGCCCTCCCCTTGTCTCCTGGCAACTACTGTTCTACCTTCTGTCTCTGAATTTAACTACTGTAGGCACCCCCTGTAAGTGGAATCATACAGTATGATTGTATATCTTCTTCAGAGAAACATCTATTCAAGTCCTTTGCTCTTTCAAAATAGGGTTCTTTGTTGTTGAGTTGGAGAAGTTCTTGATATATTCTGGATGTTAACCCCTTATCAGATACATGATTTGCAAATATTTTTTCCCATTCTGTGGGTTGCCTTAGTAGCTATACTTCTTAACCTTACACCTGTTTATTCAGACAAATAGCGACTGTGCGTCTGCTATGTGAAAGACATTGTACTAATGACTGAGCAAAAAGGCGCAGTTGGCTTTGATGTCTTCCCTCTCGCGTGTCCCAGTTGATTATAAACAATTGGGTTGTTTTAATTACTAGATCGTCGAGGATTTCCAAAAGGAATTTAGTTGGCTATTTTAATTATCTCAAATATCTGAGAAGTGAGATCTTAGTCTTAAGTAGGTTGTGAAGAACTAGAGAGTAGCGAGACTTGAGACCAGAGGAAGTGGCCACTGTCCACACGCCCACACACACACACAAAACATCAAACATCCAGCAAGGGACTCTGGACGTCTGCACACGTGTGAAAGCAAATATTTCCACTTGCACCAGGGCTTGCCCAAGAGAGATCAACTTTGAATGTGATGTCTTATTGTACCAGCTGATAAATGTCATGAACCCTGACCCTGGGACACCAGACCCTTACTGGGCTTTTAACACCTTTTCCTGACCAAAGAACAATAAAACCTGTTTTAGCCAACTGTGTACGTTCCATCTTAGCTACAGTGCTTGTTTTCAATGCTTAGCACAATCACCATGAACTAGAACTTAAAAGCCTCCAATATTTTTTTTTCTCCTTAGCACTCTTCTCAGTCAACTTCTTTATTGGGGAGTGTTCTCCTGCCTGGTAAGATAATAGACTTGGTCTTTTATTCCCTTCTCTGAGGGTCTTTATTTTACATGTCAAGAGGCTGCATTTCTCCTCCTAATTCCACACTCTCATTTCTGAGTCAATACAGAATCCACATACCAGATGCTGTTCAATGACTTCAAGTTTTAGCAGAAATACACATAGTTACCCATGTGTAGCTGTAACCAGGCCTGTTCCTACAATCCTCAGGAAATTTAGATAAATGCCAGCCTGTTTTCAAACAAACAGATATCTTAATTTAGCTATCTAATTTACAAATATTTGACCTCTACAGAATATGTTTTCTCCTAGTAGTCACATTTCTTAAAAACCACATGCATAGGCCTTTATGTAAATGTTCAGCCACATCTTGAATCTGCTTTGCGCCTGATGGTTGCTCTCTCTCACACACACACACCCAGAAGAAATATGCATTTGTTGCTAAAGAACTTCCTTTAATGTTCTGTTGGAGGCAAAGCATCAAAATTTTCAAGACAGTGAATTAAATTTGCAGAATCACTGCTCAGGAGCAATAACATTACAAACAGGAAATTAGTCCAATTACAATATCCTCTGAATTATGATCTCTGCTTCCTTGTTGCTTTACTTCGTACCAAATCATCCAACACCCTGCATACTGGCTGTAGCAGCCGCTCAAAAAAAAAAAAAAAAAACACTACTCAGGGGTTCCCCTTCCCCCCCACCCCGGAATGGGATGGGGCAGGTAGACCACCATGTGCAGCTAGAGATCAGCTAGAGAAAATGAATGTCGAGCCAGGACCCCAAAAGGGAGCACTTGCCCCCCATTCTCTAATGGCTCCTCATTTTCCTTCATAGACCCCAGAAATGGAAATGGCACCAAAGAGCCAAACCCAAGCCCAGCCACCGCTTCCCAGCAGGCCCCAGAGCCTGGCGTGGGCAGCTCCTGTGCCAGGCGCCTCGCTGTTAGCCTAGCTGATTTTATTACCGAGTGTGAGTTACAAATGCAAGGCACCGCATGCCGGAAGAGTGTCCTCATAAGACAATGATCTGGAGGTCCCTCCTGCCAACAGTGTGCCCTGCCCCTCGGGGTAAATGATGTACTGTGGTGATGGACTAAACGTCCCCTCTACAATTTGCTTGGGGCTCAAAATATAAAGTTCTGTTCTTCAGGGTTGAATGCCAAGCCCTGTAACAACAGCGCCACTTACGGGTTTCCCCTGATGTGCCTATCTATTCCTCCTTCAGTATCAGGGCCAAGCTCCCCCCTAGACACAAAGAAGGACGCATCCTTAGGGGTAGAGGGAAGATGTTTTCCCTCTTCAAATGATGTGGATGCTTACTTATGTGAGGGAAGCTGGGCTTTGCTTTTAGTGACCAGACACGTGTGTGTGCGTGCGCGTCCTGATTTAGATCAGGGTCTTTTGCTTTGTTTTCTTTAACTTTGCTTTTAAAATCATGAGGAGAACATTTATTTATTTATTTATTTATTTATTTATTTAGAGACAGTCTCACTCTGTTGCCTGGACTAGAGTGCCGTGGCGTCAGCCTAGCTCACAGCAACCTCCAACTCCTGGGCTCAAGCAATCCTACTGCCTCAGCCTCCCGAGTAGCTGGGACTACAGGCACGCACCACCATGCCTGGCTAATTTTTTCTATGTATTTTTAGTTGTCCAATTAATTTCTTTCTATTTTTAGTAGAGATGGGGTCTCGCTCTTGCTCAGGCTGGTTTTGAACTCCTGACCTTGAGCGATCCTCCCGCCTCGGCCTCCCAGAGTGCTAGGATTACAGGTATGAGCCACCGGGCCCTGCCAGGAGAACATTTTTATAGGACAGAGCAAATGGCTATTTCATTCTTAGCATGAGCTTCTCTTTTCTCCCTTGTCTTATGTCCTTTTGATATTGTTCCAGACATTTGGAAGACAACTGTGGCTGTGAGCCTTTGTTTTCCTAATGATCCTGTTTCTCTTTCCTATCGGGCAAGACCTCCTCCTTTGCCTTTTTGCATGAATACCCTATTACTAAAAATTGAGATCTGGTCCAGAATCAGCCGAGGGGATGAATGCCTGAGTGAGAATTAGTGGAGAAACAACAGTAAAAGCCACTCAAAAGGCTCCCGCAGGGACTAAGTCAAGGTGAAGTGTGATGAGAGCTTTGAGAGGGACGGAATCCAAGCAATTGCTGAGAAAATAAATGGCTTCTTGTCCTTTTCTTTTTTTTTCTGCTCTTAATTGAGTACTTTCTGTGTTCTAGGTCTGTGAATTCATTCCCCAAACAGTTGGTAGAAAGGTCTCTCATAAAGACAAGAATTCTATTAATACTTTATCTTTCTCCTGTTTCAAAATGCTGACCCTACTGGTGTATCTCAACCATGATACCTCCTCTGTTACCAAGAATTGCATGCTGTTGTCTCCCTATTATTTGAAATACAGAGATGGTGAGATGGTTACCATGGGTAGGACATCAGCCTCCAGTTGTTTGGAATCTGCAGTGGCAATTAGTGACACTAATTTTTTTTTATCAGCACTAACACCTGAATTATCTTATGTTTAATGTTAAATGTCTGGAGATAGCTGTGATCACACAAAATACAGTTCTTTCTTTTGGAATCCTAACTGGTCCATTGAAAATTTTTTTGTGAGCTAAAAAGGACTATGAGCTAAATGAAGAAACTTTATGAATATATGAAATTTTAATATATAAAAAAATCGAAACCTGTTTCAACTGTAATGTTTTCAAGATAACATTTAGGACAATTGGTCATAAAACAACTTGAATAGTGGCTGAACGTCAAAAATAGATAGAAGCTGAAAGAAGAAAGGAGAGTGAGTAAAAGGAAAAACTGAAAGAAAAGCAAGAAGAGCAAATATTTGGGAAGCAGGGTGGGAAATAGAGAGGCTCTAGGGAAAGGGAACCACTTTCATATTCTGGTCATGTAACAACAGGGGCAGTAACACTCACATGGCTTTGAGATATATACTTTATTGAAAGTACCAGTCCAATGTCAAGGTGAGAGGAGGGCCTAAAGATCCTGCACTCAAATACAATAGTCCATCCATTTACCATATGCAGATGAGAGATCTATTGTGTTTTAACACCCAAACACATATATATATCCACTTGTAGAATATCCCACAAGACCTAGAGCTTCAAAGCAGAATTTCAAAGATTATCCTCTCTTTCAGAAATATGTGTGCTTCTAGAGAGAAAAAATGTAAAATAATTTTTTTGCACGCCAAATTTTATTAAAAATGCCAGCAAGGAATTCACTACTTAAAGGAACCCAGAGGTGAATTCTGGAATGATGATTTTTCTGTTTAGTAAATTTAGATGTTTGCTAATTCCTTAAGGTAAGAGATAATCTATTTTGTATCTTCTCTCTTTTCTTTTATCAACTTTCTTTGGTAAGTTTTCTTTTACTCCCTTTGGGGTCAGGGGGTCCCAGGTCTTCTGCCACACCCAAGTAGCTACAAGACACAGCATTTCAAACTCTGCAAGCCCCAGGGATGCTCAGGAAGCTGGAAAAGGGGCAACCTAGAACATATGATTCTGAATCAAGGGGATTGATATTTGTCCCTGCTGCATGGAAATCCACCCCACTGTTTTCAAGCCCTGCTTTGGATAAAGTCCTCAGACTACTGGCCACTGGAATCTCCTGACTTCAAGTTGGACCACTTGGCAATGTAGGGCCTCTTAAACATTTCATGTTCCCAATCAGCTTCTTCCTCTTCTGAGTTGGGGCTCATTGAATGTCTTTTGCCTTCACTCTTGGGAGAAGACGCACATTCTTTCACACTCTTACCAAACTACCTGCCTGAATGTTGGTGCCATGGACCAAGGATGTCCACAGCCATCTTCCTTCTGCCCTAAACCTTCTTCTCCCAGATATACCCATGGCTGGATCCCTCACTTTATTCAGGTCTTAGTTTAAATGTCTCTCCTCAGAGAGGTCTTCCTGACCATCAAATCTAAAAAAAAGACCACCACCCTTGGGTTTCCATAAATCTGCTGTGAACACAATCTGCCATGCCTGAGTCACTTCCAGACACATCTATAAAGAACAATATTCAGACAGCACCTCAGACATCATCGCTCAGGTGTATACGTTAGTCATAAACTAATTCTTCATGACAAAGAGAAAAAAACTTATCCTTTTACTAATTACAAAATAATAGGGAAATAAACATAGACTTGCAAGTTTACAAAGTTTTTTAAAAAGTAAATACAAAAAGTAGATAGATGGCTGGGAAAAAGGGGCATGAATGAGTACAGTTACTCTGTAGAGCAACCAGCAATGCACATCAAAAGCCTTTAAAATATTTATATTGTTTGACCTACTGATTCTAATTCTAGAATTTGTCCTATGGCAATAATCAAGAGATATAGATAAGATGTTCATCACAGCATTAATTGTAATGATGAAAAGTAAGAGACTGTTACGCAGCCATCAAAAATTCTTTAGAGAAACAACTCAAATGTTTATTGACTGATGGATGGATAAACAAAATATAGTATACACATACAATAGAATGATATCAAGCCTTAAAAATGAATGGTGTTCTGACACAACAGAAATCAATAACATGAATCAACCTTGACGACATTGTGCTAAGTAAAATAAGCTGGACAGAAAAGGACAAGTATTTTAAGATTCCACTTACATAAGGCACCTAGACTAGTCAAATTCATAGAGACAGAAAGTAAAATGGGGTTGCCAGGGGCTGGGGAATAAATAGGGAGTTACTGTTTTAATGGGTACAAAGTTTCAGTTTGGGAAGATGAAAAAGTTCTGCAGTTTGGATGGTGGTGATGGTCGCACAACAATGTGAATGTACTTAATGCCACTGAATCGTATGCTTAAAAATTGTTAAAATGGTAAATTTTGTTATATATGTTTTATCACAGTAAAAAATGCTTTGGAATATTTAACAACATGGAAATGCTCAATAGGGAAGAAATAGTATATAACATTGTTCAAATTTTCTGTAAAAATCATTGTAAGCTCAGGTATTTCAATACACAAAATGTTAATAGACATTATCTTGAGGTAGGATTATGAGTAATTTTCTCTTTCATACTTTTCTGTATTTTCCAAATGTTCTACGTAAACATGCAATAATTTTTACAACTAGAAAATAAGATTTAAAAGCACCCTCATCTCTATCCTCTTACCCTGCTTTATTATTATAATAAATAGCACACATGACTACCTGAAAGTATACTGTATGTTTACTAATATCCTCGCCATAGTCTGTTTCTTCAGCCAGAATGCAAGTTCCACGGGGGCAGAGACTTTGTCTTATTCACTGCCGTATTGTTAATTCTTGAACAGTTTAAGGCACTTAATGGGAACTCCATAAATATTTGGGTGAAAGAGAACGAGTCAATGAATGAATGCATGAATGGACCGAAAACGCATCATCCTCAGTGTTTTAGTCCATTCCTGCTGCTATAACCAAATATCTTAGACTGGATAATTTATAAATAATATAAATGTATTTCTTACAGTTCTGGAGGCCGGGAAGTCCATGTTCAAGTCACCAGCATATTTGGTGTCTGATGAAGGTTTACTCTGCTTCTTAGATGATTGCCTCTTGGTGCATTCTTGCATGATGGAAGAGGCAAAGAGCCGCCTTGCACCTCTATTATAAGGTCACTAATACCATTCATGAGGGCCCTGCCCTCATGAGTTAATCACCTCCTAAAGGCCCCACCTTTTAATACTTTCATATTGACAATTAAGTTTCAACATATGAATTCTAAGGGGACACATTCAGACGATAGCACTCAGGTTAGGACAGTGGGCATTCCTTTGTCCTGTGCTCCCCATTCCAAACGCCTGGGGTATCAGCCCTCTTTATCTCATCTGTAGAGTTCTCAGGATTGGAGGAAGAGTTTTCTCCAGATGAAGGATCATCAAAATGAAATAAAGCCTGAAATATATCCAAAGTGGGGCTCACAGGGTGGGAAGTAGTCTAGAAACAATGTCTCTTGAAGGATAATTGAAGGGGCTGAGAATGTAAAAGAGAAGATTTAAGGGGAAGAAGAAATGTCATAGCCGTCTCCAAATATTAGAAGTTTAGTCAGGTGGAACCATGCATTTATTCAATAAATATCAACTGAGCCTCTGCCATGTGCCAGCAACTGAGGTAGGTACCAATAATACAAAAAACAAGAATATATTTCATTTGTTTGACTCCAGAGGGTACACCAAGGATTGGCAAAGAGAAGTTTGGAAAGACAGATTTAAATGCATCATAAGGCAGAGAGACCAAATCAGCATTTCCTAAAGTGCATTTCATGGAACCCTAGGGATACATGGGATGTTTGTTTATGTTATACGAAAAAAGGATGCTGGGGCCAAATAAGTTTAGCAAATCTTGAGATAAGGTTAGAAGCATAGGACTTCCAAGTCTTTAACATACTATTATATACTGTGATTCTTCTAAAGAGCAATATGGCTCCTTTCCCTAAATTTCTTGGACCACAGGACACTTTTTCTAGGCCTAGAATTCCATAGGATAAGCATTAGGAAAAGTTATTTGCTCTTCACAATGAGAACATTCAACTTCAGAACAGGTGGTCTGCAACCACGGGTCCAGACGGGCACTGTGGCTTGCACCTAAGACACACCTTGGCACATGTACAACAGAGGCCCAAGTCTTCACTCTAACTCACTCATATCAATCCAGTCCTCCCACCTCATCCCCCTCACCTCACAATTTCCCCAGTTATCAGTGTCAGCACTCACTCAATCTTCTTTCTATCCTTATTTTGAATTTGACTTTAATGAACTGTGGCTTGTGTTCCTGCTTCTGACCTGAGCTCTGCATTACAAGGATTCTGATTGATTTCTTACCCTAAGCTGTCTGGAGCCACCCTGGGTAAGGCTCCCCTGGTTCAATTCTTCCATCCAGCTCACTGTGCGTAGAGGAGGGAGACGCAGACAAGGAGTAAGTAGGTTCTCATAACAGGGATGCTACCAATGGGGAGAGCCTGGGCTTTCTGATGTTAAGAGTTCTTGCCTGGTCTTATTTTCAACTACCTACTTGACAGGTATGAGATTCTTCCATGTCCTATTTCCAGGTATAATTTTAAGTACTTTTGGTACCTGAGAAACCAGCTATTTCTGTAGACTGTATCATCTTATTAGTCCTCATATGAAACACAGATGCTTCGCCACATAGTTAGGAAATCTTTCACACGATGAGATAAAGCTACTCACGCAAGGTCAATGGTCTATGTTCTACCTCCCAGCCACATGAATAAAAACCCCATAGTGACTTTGAAGGCTTGCAAGAAATTCCTGCAAGAGAAACTACAGGGTGTCCCAAAAGTCACCATACATAGGGAAAATGGGGAATTGTAGCTAAGTGTACTATTATTTACAAAATATTCACTACAAAATTTTACAAAATCTTTCCTCAAGGAAATTTTGTAATGAATATTTTGAATATTTATATTTAGCTACAATTTCCCATTTTCCCTATGTATGTGACTTTTGGGACACCCTGTATTGTGATTTTAAACTATAGTGCTCAAAGCCCCTTCCATTTTTGATCTCTTACCTTGTAACTTGGGTTCTCATTCCAAAATCCAGTGACCTCATTGATTGCAGCACTTCAATACAGCCCATGTACTAGAATAAGAAAAGAAAAAGAGCAAGTAGGACAAACAGACCACAAATCCATCTCTTAGTTTCATAATGACTTCCTGGGAAGCACCTTAAATCAGCTCCTGATATCAAGTTACATTTGCACACTCTGCCTACCATTGATACTTCTGCCCATTAATGGACACATGCCTTAATCTTCAATTCAGCTATAAAACGTCAGCTAAATCCAAACTATAATATCAAGAATGCAGGTAACAAAGATGAATGCAGGTTCAGTGGTTAAGAGCATGGGCTCTGGGGCCAGACCATGTGAATTTGCATCCTGGCTCTGCCACTTCTAAGTTATGGAACCTCAGCAAGTTATTCAACTTCTCTGCATCACAGTTTTGTCATTGGTAAAATGGGACACAATTAGAATCATTATGAGAGTTAAATTATTTCATACATGTAAAGCTTTTAGAACAATGCCTGGTGGATACAAATTGCCCAAATAGTAGAGGGGAAAAAAAAAATAAAGGTGAGATAAATAATACAGGAATGTCAGATCTTTTAAGCAGATATAACAAGCATATAAATGCATATAACCCAAAACTTGGTAACAGAAGAAGATCTCAGCATCTTTTGTAAGATCATTTAAATATTAAGGGGATTCAAGAAAGGAAAAAAGTCACGTGTCACACCAGCAATCAGTAAGGTTAGCTTGAACATGGAATATGGGAAAAGCAGTTGCGGCTTATAAAGCTAAAAGACAGTTTGTATTTCACGTGGCAGTGGCGAGGAGCCGTGTCACACTGCTAGCAAGAGTGCCATTCGATCAGATCTGCGCTCGAGGAGGCTTAAGTCAGAGGCAGTATGAACGTGGGTTCACAGTGAGGACTGAGCTGGGAAGATCCTGTCGAGAGGGACGTAATGACAGCCCACACTGAGGAGGGATGGTGGCAATAGGAAGGAGGGGACAGATTCAAGTGACATCAGGAAATAGATACTACAGGATTCGGCAGTTGATTCGATATAGAGAATAAGAGAGGAGGATGAGTCAGCGATGACTCACTCAGACATTTCCAGCCAGGGTAGCAGAGGGAACATCGATGCCAGAAACAGAAACAGGAAAGCCAGGAAGAGGGAAGATGATGCATTGGTTTGGGACCCGTGAACTGCAAGACACTGGTGGGGTATCCAGGAAATTACAAGCTGACAGCTGAAAATTAGATTCTGGAATCCTGGAGAGGAATTAAGCTGAGGGATGCAGACTTAGAAGTCTTCTGTGTAGCTTCACCAGGTGAGGCTGGGAGTAAATCCTCTTAGCAGAGCCTTAGTTGAGAAGGGAGAGTATTTCTCTGAGAATTACCTTGGAATTATTACTAGGGCCAAGTGGTCAGATTGAAAGTGATCTGTAAGCACTGTGGAAAGATGGCAGGAGCCAGGGGTTGGGGGGGACCTCCCCAGACACTTCTTGTAGTGCTTCTGAGCAGGTCGTGTAGAGTTAGCATCCTAAGAGCAGCTTGGTGCACCAGGGGTGGCCTCGAGCCTGGTGTTGGGAAAGCGCGCTGGCTGGGACAATAACCCAGTCCTTTTTAGCCAGATTCCTGTTAGTCACACTCAGCCACACTCCTCCTGGGGGTCTCTCGTATCGACACAAGAAACATTTGGGATACTTTATCCTGTCCCCATCTTACTTAACTTCCCAAGGTTTGGATACTACAGGGAAGTCAGTGATTTCTAGAGATCTCTCTTCAACAAACCATAGGCTTATTAGGAAAAGAAAGCTAGATTTAGGGGGTATGTTAGAAAGCCCATCTCAGAATTCTCATGAAAAGAGATTCTAAAGGTCCAAGCTCCCCCCTGCATCCGGGTGGATGGGGAAGATGGTTTGCGCGTCCTCACTGGCTGCTCCAGTTTCTCCTACCTTCCAGCACCCTCTCTGCCCGAGTGCTGCTCCTGCTCCACTAGTTCCCGCACCCTGGCCCTGGTTTGGGAGCAGGTCAGGCTGCACCTCCGGTTCCCCCGGGAGGCCTTGTTGTGCAGAGACGGATGCCATCTTTCCCTCAGCTGTCAATCACCAATCTAAGACAAGGTGATGCCAACCAGCCCATCATCAGTGTACACTTTTTGAAAAGGTGACCAAGCACCTGCATTTTTTACACTTGGCCACAGTGATTAGTACATATCAGATCATGCTCCTCCACCACTTGAAACCTCTGGCATCTATTGTCAAAACAAACTGGTTACTGTAAACCCTAGACCTTGGGTTTTCCAGCCCCTGCTTGCCCCTTGAGCCCCATGGTGTCACCTCCCCCAGGCATTGTGCTGCCACACGGCCTCTTTCCTCTGCCTCAGATCCACGCAGCCCTCGCCACATGCAGCCCTGGCACTGACTGCTCCCTCTGCCTGCTCTGCAGCACCCACGCCTTCCCCTCTGACGCCCCCTCCTGCCACCCTGATGGATTATTGGGCTTACTTGTTAATTTGCTTGTCTACCGGTATTACCTGTTTTTATTCCTTTGGCGGTAAGCACCATGAAAGTAAGGACCACGATCGCCACCACACTCCCTGGAACAGCGCCTGGGACCTGGTGGGCACCCGATACACACTGGTTGAAAGAATGAAGAAAGCATCTAGTGTGCAACTCTACTGAGCCTTTCCAGTGAGCAGAGAGAGGGAAGGGGAGGAGGGACTGAGGCAGGTGAAGGCTTACCCAGCTCTCCACCCTGGGAACAAATGACGGGCACAGGAGCCCCGAGGACGAAGGGCTCAGCACTGCAGGCCAGAACGATGCCTTGGGAAGGTTTCTAGATGGCTCGGCGGTTTACTCCATGTTTGTTATTTTTTGTTATTTCCCGTTTTAGAGATTGGTGACAAACAACCTAGACAGAGGGGGTTTCCCAGTGAGGTGGGAAGCCGCAGAGGACGTGCCCTACTTCCCAGGCAGTCTGTGCGGTGGGGTAGGGACGGCCCCGAAGGATGGGGTTGACGGTGGGAACGTTAAAAGGAGAGTAGGCTGTGTGTCTGAACAGGAGAGGGACAGAGACAATGGGAGCTGCAAGGACAGAGGTGCTCCAAGACTGATCCGGTTCAAGACCCTGCGAGGGACAGTGTCAAAGTGGGGGCTATTCTCAGCCCAGTTAATGAATTACCAATGGTAGGATTTTTGTTATCAACGAGGAGTGGGAGTTTTAGTATGTTGGCGGGGAAAGGGAGAGGGAGACAAGGACTCCTCCAAGGTTTTGTTCTTAATCTCACATCATGGCGATAACCACCTTCTCCGCTTCCTTCTGAGGCAGACCCAGGCCGTGCTCTGGGCTCCCCTTCCCTTCATGTAAACCTCTGCTTTGATTTGTACGTTTGTCTGTCAGCAACGCCACAGGTGACACTTCTGCCAGCCTCACTATGCTACAACAGAAGCTCTGAAGACATGTGAGTCATGGCCTGAGATGACAGACAGTGGGTCCAATTCTCCTTCCACCATGGGCTTCCGTTGAGGGAGCCACACTGATTTTTTGCCTCAATTACCCCAAAGCCAGGAATGGAGTGGGTCTTCCCACTGACCTGCACAATCCGTTTCGCTTAGAAACCTTTGCTTTGAGGAAGCGGGGAGAGGATGATACAGAAAGATAACCTGTCCACTTCTTTGTTTAGAAGCTCGATGACTGCCTGAGCAGGTGGTGGCTGAATATCTAAGCCTGAAGGAGAAGAAGTTTAGTTTGTTTAAGCATAAACTGGGGATGACGATACCCCACATTCTTTTATCAAACGCAGATCTGCAGAAGACATGATCTCAAGAAACCCAGCCCCGTAAAGTTGGATAGCCATGAAAAGAGACGACTTTTCTTTTTATGAGATTAGTCATTGTTGTTAATTCCACTTAATAGATGAGGAAATTAAAGCCTATTAAAGGGAAGTGCCTGGCTCAGTTTCATGTATTCACTGATGCTGAATCAGGGTTTATTCCGGAGTCCGCAGGCCGTTGCTAGAACCCTTTATAACAGAAAAAGCAAAGAGAAGGGGTTATCCTCTGCCTCCCACCTACGCTTCCTTTGGTCTGCCCAGGCAGGTGGCACAGGGACAAGACTGGGGGCCATGAGGGTGACAGCAGATGTGAATCTAAGCTGCTCTGGGGACTGCAGGAGGTGGCACATGAGACAGAAGACACTCCCTAATTCCCTACCCTGTGGCAAGGCAAGGACACTGAGGCTTTATTTAGAGGCTGGTGGGAAAGTGGCAGGGCCCAGACACCCTGCCCATTCAGCACCCACAGAAGGCTCACCTAACTCCCGCTCCTCCCTCCTGCGTGCCCCGAGGCAGCTGTCATATTTTTGTACTGTCTGAGCTTCAACCACTTGCTCCCAGGGAGAGGGAAACAGCCTGTTCACGGTCATGTGTATCCTGGGCTTTGCGTTCCAGAGAAGCAATCACTGGGGTTTTCAGAGAAAAGCAGTGAGAGCTGGCTTATGGGAATGTCTCATCCCGACTCTCTTACACAATGATGACTTCAAGCACACTACCTAAAGAAAAAAGAGATATATTCTTATATCCTCAGAAAGAATCTCCGCCAGATACGTAAGAAACTGTTAACAGTGGTTACCTCTGGAAATGGGAGAGAGGCAGCTTTTCACTTTACACTTTGGACTGTTTACGTTTTTAAAAATAAGTGTGGGCCAGGCGAGGTGGCTCATGCCTGTAATCCTAGCACTCTGGGAGGCCGAGGGGGGAGGATCGTTTGAGCTCTGGAGTTCGAGACCAGCCTGAGCAAGAGCGAGACCCCGTCTCTATTAAAAATAGAAAGAAATTAATTGGACAACTAAAAATATATAGAAAAAATTAGTCGGGCATGGTGGCGCATGCCTGTAGTCCCAGCTACTCGGGAGGCTGAGGCAGAGGGATTGCTTGAGCCCAGGAGTTTGAGGTTGCTGTGAACTAGGCTGACACCACGGCACTCTAGCCCGAGCAACAGAGTAAGACTCTGTCTCAAAATAAATAAATAAATAAATAAATACATAAATAAATAGAGTTAAAATTTTAAATAAACAAATCTCATCACTTTACCTCTAGGAACCACAGTGCATTTAATTAGGGGTAAATGCATTTTTGTCAAAAGCTTATTCCCTTCCTTAGAATGCTCTTGCCCCCGTGCTAGGACTATCGGAGACTATTGTCCAAGATAAGTTTAAGGCATAGGCCCTTCACCTGGTAAGTTTATAATAGTAAGAGTGGTAAGACAAGGGAGGATAACACTTATGGAACAATTAAACACTGAAGAACAGTATATATATAATCAAGGATAATATGAGGGTCAGACCTTCATGCAATAAATGTTCAACAATGTAGAGGCCACTAAGATGCCAAGAAGACACTGCAGGACCTTTCTGCCACTTTTAAGTAATGTTTATTCATTTCCATTTGAAAACAATATGGAAGTTAGGGAGGAGGGACATTCCCCTTGTAACGCTGAGACGTTGCCGCTGCTTCCTTACCTTCCACTCAGGCCTCAACTCACCGTAGTTGAGTTCTGGCCTCAACACTACTGAAACTGCCCCAGCAAAGCCACTGCTTCCTCATAGCTCATTCCAGTGAGCGCTTTTTGTTCTATTCACCTATTTGGGGCATCTGCCATTGTTGGCCTCCACCCAACTCCTTCATTTCCCTCTGAACCTCTCTCCTTCTTTGGCTTTCTTGGGGAAACTTTCTCTAGCTCTTCATCTTTCTCCTCTGACTATTCTTTCTCAGTCTCCTTTGCTGGTTCCTTATTCCCCGCCCCACCCTCCCCACCTTCCACCGTCTTCTCTTTAAACAATGACTCCTTCTCTTCTCGCCCTATGCCACTGTTTCTTAATCCTGACTGCATATTAGAATCACTAGGGGAGCTTTTAAAAAGTCGATTCCCAGATTCTACTCCAGCCCAGTAAAATCAGTCCCTAGCGTGTATAACTCCTCTGCCTTCAGTTACCACCTGCACTGACAGCACACACATTTGCAGCCCAAGCTCTCTCCCACCCACAGATCAGCATAAGCACATGAATATTCTACTTGCATCTCAAGTTCAATACATCCAAATTATTCCTCTGCTTACATTTCTTATCTCAACCAATAGTATCACTATCTACCTACTTACATAAATCAGAAAACTCAACTCTTCCCCTTCTTTCAAATCCCTCATGCAATCAGGAGCCAAGCCCATCCTTCCAGTCTCCATATCATCTCTCATGGCTTGACTGTCTTCTTCCCTCAATGCTGCACCCTGCCCCAACATTTACTATCCCAACTTAGGCACATTATGCCTCTCAATTGCAGTACAGTGGTCTCACCTCACATGCATGTTCAGTGCACATGAGTTCAGCTGTATCCATTTGGCAGGCAGAAAGCAAGAGCTCAGTCCCTGTGTTCATTCCCTTGGTCTTTCCATTCTACTTCCCAAACTAGACTTTGACCTCAACCTCCTCAAAGAAAGGGGATCTCCCTATAAATGCAAACAGAAATATAAGTCCAATTCTGACCCTCAATGATCCAGATGCACGAGAGCTGGAGATTTCAAGGGTTGCTGGTGTATTCTTTATTTTACCTGAGTTTCACTCCAGTGCTGACTTTAGAACATAGCCTTCCCCAAGCTGGGGTCGCTGGCGTCCCACTCTCCGACTCTGTCTTTCCCAGTGCAGCCAGCACGTTAGTGAAACATGTGCCTGGCGTGTTACCACTCCAGCCTATCCCCTCCCACTCTCACTTAAAACACTGACAGGCTGTCCTTAAAACAGAGCCTCTGAAACTTTAGAGAACTTCACAATCACCAGGGAAACTTAAAAACGCAGATTTATTTATTTATTTTTTGAGACAGAGTCTCACTCTGTTGCCTGGGCTAGAGTGTCATGGCGTCAGCCTAGCTCACAGCAACCTCAAACTCCTGGCCTCAAGCAATCCTCCTGCCTCAGCCTCCCGAGTAGCTGGGACTACAGGCATGCGCCACCATGCCCGGCTAATTTTTTCTCTATATATTTTCAGTCGGCCAATTAATTTCTTTCTATTTATAGTAGAGACGGGGTCTCGCTCTTGCTCAGGCTCGTTTCGAACTCCTGACCTTGAGCGATCCGCCCGCCTCGGCCTCCCAGAGTGCTAGGATTACAGGTGTGAGCCACTGTGCCTGGCCAAAACACAGATTTTAAAAATCAGATCCTTGGGCTCTGAGAGCTTCATCTCAGTAAGTCTGCAAAACTGCATTTTAATAAGCACTCAGGTCATTCTGCTACAGGTGGTCCAAGAATCCCACTTTAGAGGAAAAAACCTAAAAGTCCTCAGGAAAAGATCCAGCTCCCTGAGCATGATGGACAGGGCCTCCGATTATCTGGCCCCTGCTGCCCTCTCATCTTACACTCGAGTCATTGGTCTGAACTCACCACGCTGTTTCAGGATTCAGAACAACCCCTTCCTTAGCTCCTTCCTCTAGAACTGTCCTTATCTATGTTCATCTGGCTAACACCTACTCATCCTCCACAAGGAAACGCAAAAGCCACTTCTTCTATTAATGTGAAAACTCTCCTCCTCTTCCCCTTTCCTACCTTCAGGCTTGACCACTCCCTTCTCCGCACCCCTCTCTACACACTGTATGAACTTCTAGCAGATCTTTTATAAAACTCTGCTTGCCCATATGGCACTTCTTGGTCAATGTGTCTGTATCTCTTTTAGGGCAGGAATAGTGTCTGTTTCTTCTTTGTATCCTCTGGGTAAAGCCTCGCTCAACAATGCTCTTGAGATAAGCAAGTAAGATACGGCTTGAAGTAACTTTTAAGAAAGGATAGGATGTATATATAAAAATAATCATGTTTTAATGTGAATTAGGTAAAGTTTTTTTTGAGACAGAGTCTCACTCTATCACCCCAACTAGAGAGCAGTGGCATCATGATAGCTCACAGCAACCTCAAACTCCTGGGCTCCAGCGATCCTCCTGCCTCAGCCTCCAGAGTAGATGGGACTACAGGTGCGCACCACCACATCCAGCTAATTTTTTGTATTTTTAGTAGAGACGGGTCTTGCTCTTTCTCAGGCTGGTCTCTAACTCCTGAGCTCAAGAGATCCTCCCACCTCAGCCTCCCAGAGTGCTAGGATTATAAGCATGAGCCACCACGCCCAGGTGATTTAGGTAATATTAACCCCTCTTTCAAATGGAATTTCATCTAACTTAGATTTCCCAAAAGAACAATCATAAAGGTAAAAAAAATCAATACTTATTAAAAAGATATTAATGAGGGGCACACTTGGAACCATATGGCCTACCAAAAGGGCAACCAAACTACTCACTCTAGTCCCTTTTGTCATTTGGGAAATCAGATCCTATGATTTTTCAAAAGAAGTCAGAAATCAGGCTGTATTTGTAAATTTTCCTAATTTTAAATGAAATAAGTAGTTAAAAGAAAAAAAAATCCAGCAAGTCACAATGAACAGTCCAAAATGAAATTAAGAAAATAATTCCACTCACAATAGAATCAAAAAGAATAAAATACTTATGAACAAATTTGACAAAATAAATGTCAAACCTATAGTTTGAAGACTCCAAAATATTGTTGAAAGAAATTCAAGAAGAGCTAAATAAACACAAAGAAATCCATGATCGTGGATCTGAGGACTTAGCACTGTGAAGATAGTAATACTCCCCAAACTGATATACAGATTCAACACAACTCCTATCAAAATCCCAGATGGCTTCTTTGCAGAAATTGACAAACTGATCCTAAAACTCATGTGGAAATTCAAGGGACCCAGAATGCACACCACAATCTTGAGAAAGAACAAACTTAGAGAACTCACGTGTCCCAACTTCGAAACTTAATGACCCAGCCACACAATCAAGATAGTGTGATGCTAGCATACTGATAGATATTATGGAATAGAATTGAGACACCAAAAATAAACCCTCACATTTACTGTCAATTGATTTTTGACAAGAGTGCCAAAATAATTCAATGAGGTAAATGATAGTCTTTTCAACAAATTGTTCTGGGGCAACTGATATCCACATATGAAAAAAATGAACTTGGACCCCTACTTCATATAATATGCAAAAATAAACCCAAAATGATTGCAAAACCTAAATATAAGAGCCAATGGCCTCAAGGCCACATGTGGCCCTCCAGGTCCCCAAGTGCAGCCCTTTCACCAAATCCAAACTTCCTTTTAATCCTTTATTAAAAGGATTTGTTCTGTAAAATTTGGATTCAGTCAAAAGGCCACATTCAAGGATCCAGAAGGCCACATGTGGCCCCAAGGCTGCAGGTTCCCCACCCGGAGGCAAGAAAGTGAAAATACCACTCACAGAATGGGAGAAAATATTTGCAAAGTATATATCTGATAAAGGATTTGCATCTAGAATATATAAAGAACTCTAATAACCCAATAATAAAAAGGCAAATAACCCAATTTAAAAATGGGCAAAAGATCTGAATAGACCTTTCAAAGAAGATATACAAATGGCCAATAAGCACATGGAAGAAGGAAGTCTCAAAATACCACATATGGTATGATTTTATTTACATGAAATGTCCAGAATAGACAAATCTGTAGAGCTAGGAAGTAGGGCTGGGGTGTTTGGGGGGAATGAGATGTGACCGCTAAAGGATACAGGGTTTCTTTAGGGGTTGATAAATATGTTCTAAAATTGGTGATGGTTGCACAACTCTGAATATGCCAAAAACCACTGAACTGTATACTTTAAATGGGTGGATTATATGGCATGTGAGTTGCATCTCAATAAAACAATCACCAAGAAACAACAAAAACAAAAAGCAGCTAAACAAGCAGTATCCGCAGGCAATGTGTGACCCTTGATATAAACTATTCAGAAAATATGTATGAATGGATGAATAATGAATAAATGAATGAATGAGGCAGCAGAAATTATTGCAGTTGTTTGAGATCTTCTCCAGCCTTGAGTCGGAGTTCATTGCTCTTCCTTCGGGCTCCCGGAGTCTTGGTCACACCCCTAGGCTGCATCCCCCAGCGGTGCTGGAGTTTATCTGTGTCAATGTCTATGCCCCCTGCTGGGCTATGGGCCTCTCAAGGACAGAGAGTGAGTCTTAGTCATCATTATTCCCAGCACCTCTTACAGTGCAATAAATGATTTATTTGAATGAACTCGCCAAGGAATGATGTTCAGGAAGTCTCAAAATAACCTGCATCCTAACTGGACCATCTATAATGTGCTCCTTTCTTAAAGGGGTATATCACCAGTTAAAATAATCCTGAAGTTAAGCTGGCCAAAGCCCTCCTTGTGCCAGGTTTGAACTGGAATGTCACTTGTGTGAGAAGGGAATGGAAAATCCTTCCCCGTTTAATGCAACACCAATCAAATGAAAAACAGGTGGGCAGTGGAGGTGGGGGAGTCCCTTGCTCTGGAATGGGGAGCAAGTTTAGAGGGAGCTCAGTGAGACAGACAGAGGGATGGGCTGTTCGGAACACACCGTTAAGGAAGAGGCACAGGTGGTCTTGGCAAACACTGCCTTTTCTTAGGAGTGATCTTATAGCACCTTCGAAACTCCCATCCAAGAGCACAAAGCTGTTGACAGCTTCCCTCTCTCCACCATTCTCTATCCTCTCATATTTGCTCTTCTGCGGAGCACTTACTGCTGAAAATATTACATATTTGTTTGTTTGCTCTCTGCTTCCCTCACTAGATGGCTAACAACAGAAAATAGGGACTGTTCTAGCCCCAGCACCTAGAATACTGCCTGGCGCACAGCGGGCCCTCAAAATACATTTTGGTTGATTGAATCGAACATATTTTTAAAACTCTGAACATTGACCCTACTGAAAGCTCCTCTTTCTGCTCCAGGTTTAAAAGCCTGAAAATCTCGATTTATTCATTGAATTGCAATTGGGGACTGGACAACGAGGGAATTTCAACCCTCTAAGTCCTAGTGCTTACAAAGATGGAATCTTCAAAAAGTAAGTTGTGTGTTCTGCTCGTGCTTCCAAAAGGAAGATCTCCCTCTCCAGGGTTCCTGCCCGAGCCAAGAGGCAGGGCTGTGGAGTGTGTAAACCCTCTCCTTCCATGCCCTTTCCCTGCTAAGTGGACTCCTTCACCCCAGCAGGACAGTCCCCGCGATATCCACCCCCTAAGATTCCATTCCCAGTCCCCGTAAAGTAGGTGGAGCTGATAACATCTTAAGTATAATCTCCTGGGGAATTTTAGAGTTAAATGAGGGGAGTTTTAAGTTGATTCCAAAGAAAACTTGTCTTTGACAGTGGGCAACCGAAGATCCTGCAAATAGTGTGTCTTGAATGCCAGAAACTCAGATATACAATGAAGATCTTGGTCTGGTGGCACTTTGGTGACACCCTGATATACTGGGAAATGGGGTGCCTACAGTTGTCCAAAGAAACCTTTTAATCCTTCTGGAAAACAAAAAACAAAACTACTGGTCATCTGTGGGCAAGGAAACTATGACAACCATCCGCCCCATGAGGCAGCTATGTAGTGTCTCATTCCAACAGTCCTACTCCATTGAAAATCCCTTACACATGGGGATTTTTTTGAACTGAGAGAGGTTTCATCTCTGCCTACAGACCTGAGCACAGGCAAAGTCACCCAGCTTGAGGTCACCCCCATGGCAAAAACCACACTGATAGCATCCATGTGTTTGGAGCCACAGTGGCTCTTTCTGGTGCTGGGCACAGCCAGAAACGTCATCCCATGTGATCATGTGCTTTTGCGTGAACAGAAATATATACTTCTGTCTAGTCTCACAAATGTCATCTCATTTGATCCTCACAATGAAACTGTGATGGGACCTGAATAGGTGGATGATTCCCTCTTACAGAAGGACAAACTGATTCCCAAAGGTTCAGTGCTCTGCACAAGAGCCATAGGGCTGATTAATGGAGAAGGACCCAAATCTTCTGATGTTTAAAGCTGCTCTGTTCTGTGTCACCTCCCTGACCTGGAAAAGTTTACCATGTAGGGGAGACTCCAAGCCCTACATCTATAAAAAAAAAAAATACAAGATAGTACCTAGCGAGATTGGGCACTGATTTCAGAGACTCAGGGATGTTTCAGCCTATCCATGAGGCATCTGCTGATAGTAATTCTCCCAGGGAAACTGGGTCAGGTAGGAAAAGTTTCCCCATGATGCTTACCTTCCTGTAGTGCCCTATTGCCGTGATGGGTATAGTCTAGGGAGATACTTGGAGTGAAAATGAATTCAGGAAACTGAACACTTCTGGATTAAACATATTGCATTGTGTCTCTCCTCCAGCCACCCATCCAAATACACACACACACATCTCAGTCCTGCAGAGAAAGAAGAGCTGTAAGGCCAGACATTCCCTGTAGGTAGCAAAATGTTTTTATATTCTATAACTTATAGTGACTTCAAGAAAGATTGCTGCCTCCACCACCTAAGACAGTAAGTATTGTGCTCACTTCAACACCATGTCAATCACTCTTTGTATTCTTGGAAAACAAGAATTGCATTGTTCAAAGGTGAATTCTCCTTGACCGAAATATTTTCAATGTGCTCTTTGCAGGAACTCCTTGGGGCCTTGTATCTTATATTCAATTTTAATGTTATTAAAATTCAAAAGTTGCAGCCAATAGTATTAACCCAAGTCCTCTGTAGGGAACAGCAAGTGTTGGCACTACAGCCAAACCTCCTAAGAGATTTTTATCACTATGTAGGCCTAATCCTAGGAGACCAGGAATGCTATTCTCTGTGGTTCTTGGAGAAAGTCTCTAACTTGGTGGGACTGTTTCCTTATAATGAAAATGAGAATTGAAAGCCTGGCCTGCAAAAGCTGGTCCTGCTCAGATTAAGTTGCTTTTGTAATAGCAATTGACTACCGTCCCCTGATGGACCCAGCGAAATCCCAAGTTGTGTCAAAGCATTAATACATTCAGAAGAGAAGAAGCCTTAACAGTGCTACTTACAGTAAGAAGGACTGAATAATTGATCCCAGCAGCAGTTTAACCAGAGACCCATGTTTAAAAAGGCAAGCTTTTTCTTACTCCCTGGAAGGCTCTCATTCCTTTGAACACTTTATCCTTCTATTTTCATCTACTTTCTTCCCCCACTCCTTTCTTTTATATATGTGGCAGTCGTTAGCATCATTACACAAATATTTCCAGCTTTTCATCTTCCCTGCACACAGTAGCATTGCACCTCTTCTGCCCCTTTGAAGTTGGGTGCAGCTCCTGATTTGGCCAGTGACATCACTGTGGGAGAGATTTGTCATGTCTCCTTTCTCTTGTAACTGGGGAAGCACAGAGAGGGAGCCACCCTTAGCCCAGGCCACTGAGTGAGAATGCCATGGAGCAGAGTCCCCCACGCCCCAAGCAAATGTCCTATGGACCACGGCAGGAGCAACAAGTAAACTTTTTTTGCCTAAGCCAGTGGAGTGCTGGAATTACTTGTTAGCATAGAACGACTTGTCCTGTCCTGACTGGCAGGTACAGTAACCATGAGAGCAGAGAAGGAATACGGTATAGGGTCTAGGAGCATGGGCTTTGAGAGTCAGGCAGGCCTCGGTTTGAATCTCAGCTTTGAATGTACTAGCTTTGAAGCCTTGGGAAATAACTTTAATTCTCAAAGCCTCTGTTTCCTCATCTGTAAAAGAGGGACAATAGTTGATCTGTTTCGTAGAGTTGTTGCCTGGATCCAATACGTTCATACAGGTGTGGTACTAAGCACAGTGACTGGCACATGGAACTCAGCAAATGGTAATTACTCTACTGGGATGCCTATGTCATTCTTCCTGACTGTCTTCAGTTCCACCTGCCTTAGTCTAGGGGGCTATTAAATAAGCCTCAACTCTTGTGAAGGGACCTCCATCAAGAGCTCTCTTTATGGGATGTGGCAAACACAGATGCATGGGGTAATTGGAGTGTGTAGGAGAGGCTCCAGGCCAGCCTCAGGGAATCAGAGGTAGGAACATGGGGGTGAGTCGGGAATGGTGAGCAATGAGAAGTTGAAGGAGGGATTTCCAGGCAATGGGTACAGCATATACAAGAGGTAAAGGCAAGAATAAGGGGCGCTCTGAAAATACGAAATAGTTGAATATGACTGACATCCAGAGACATGGCTGGGCTTAGCGGCAAGGGCTACGTTACATCAATGATCCAATTAACTGTCTGCCCACACAACTCAATGAGCTCGTGGAGGGCAGAAGCTGGTTCTCATTTATCTCTCATCCTTAGAGTCCAGCACAATATGTGGCATATAGTCGGCTCTCAATGAATGTTTGCTTAATGTCTGAGGATTATAACCAAATTTCAGGCCACCCTAGCTTAAGCGTGATGCCAGTTTCTCCTCATTCTTCTGTGAGTTTCTGAACTACACTTCCACTCAGCCCACTTCTCAGACCCAAATAAATAAAAGCTAAAAATATAGGCCCGGTCATGAATCATAAATGAGATGTAAAAGCAGTGACTCACAGAAGTTAATCTGCTTCCCAGGAGAGTCTTGCTGGATGTCCTTTGCTCTGAAAGGTTAGGCAAAAAGCCAGCACCATCACTGCACAGACAAAGCTAATGCAATTCCCGGGCCTGCCGCTGGGAGCCCATCTGGCATGCCAATGCCCCCTGGTAGAGACGCCAAGGGGTCACAGCCCTGAGCATCCCATCACGGGGCAGCAGAGGGACGGGCCCAGACACAGGTGCTAACAAGAGCACTCAAGAAAGTGGCATAGGGCTCTGTCTATTGTCTCAAAGACCCAACATGTGCACCATCTCATTGGCTATGGCCTTAATGTGGTCACTGCTGCAGCCAGGGCAATGCCTTTGCAGCATGGTTTAGTAAATGACCTACCAATATATTCTGTATCCTTGTCGAATTAAGTTGGGGACATAATCTAACATATCAGTGACAGGGAGTGTATGGTCTCTCCTGCCAACCCATAACGCACTAAAAATGGAACATCTTCGGGTTTTTATGACCTTATTTCTCAATTCTGAGCCCCTCAAAAAAAATTAAATAATTATACCCTACACTCCAAAATCACCCAAATCAGACTCAGCCTTGAACACTGAGGACCTAGAGTTTTTGATGGAATTAAATACTTATTGGGGGAACTCTGTGCATTGACAAACGAGAGCATCTGCAAGTACTACCACAAGGTACATGAACATCAAATGCTCTTTTCTATTCCCTTTCTCCACCCAGCAGTATCTGCACCCATCCCCTTTTAGAGACTCAAATACCTTATAATTTTTCTCTTGCCCCTGCTTATCTTATTAAATCCTGCTCTCAGCAAATAATCTGAAACTCAATTAAGAACTATGGGTACCATTTAATTAAGTGTTACTGGAAAAGACCAATTGGAAAAGGCCAAATTACTTGTCGTCAGTTGCCATGTTTAGTCAAACTTGATGTCCCCAACAGAAGCATCAGTGTGATGGTGGTTTCAATCTTCCCAGCCCTCTAGGACTTCACCACATCCCATGAGTGGTCATGACTGGAGGTCATGGTAACCAAAGGACCTCAATGACATCCCCTTTCCTCTAAGTCACAAGACTGAAGTCCTACATGGATGGTCAGTGTTCCACAGTGCTGAAACCATGACTCACATTAGCCAGTCTCCCTCATAGTGATAAACTGCCGCATGACGCTGGACTAGTTTTCAGCTTTTACAATTTCTCTGAAAGAGCAGCAGTCAACAATATGCTTTTAGAGAATTGCAGCCCAAATATTAATCATCTCTCATTACACTCCTTTTTACACGAAACACAAGAGTTTTCTGTAACTCAAGTCAGTGAATTCTGACTCCTGATAATATGACTGAAAGAATACTAGAGCTTGAAGGGAGCTTAGAGATTGTTCATTCCAACGCCTCTACTTTTCATAGAAGAAAATTTAAGTGGTTTATCTGATGTCACTCAGCATTTTAAGGGCAGCCAGAAAAAAGTCTACTAAAGACACACAAGTCAGAAAGGTACAAGGAGAACCAGACAAGTATGATATAGTAGAAGACAAGGGCATACAGCTCTTCATGGAAGAAGAGGTCGTTAACTGAATTCAGGGCAGTGGAGAGAGCCAATGGGCTAAGGGACTGGAAAATGTCCACTAGAATCTGGCAACTGTTGGCCTTAACTCTCGGCTTTAGTGGAGCAATTATCAGTAGAGTAGGAAAAGTAGAAGGCAGGCAGCATGCAATTTAAAATTTGATATACAAGTGAGAAAGTGAACCGGTGAGCATAGTGCTTTTGTTTTGTGTTTTGAGAAATTTATATTTTAACAAAAGAGGAAAGATAAGCTTAGGGGAGGAGGTATTTTGAGGATGGAACAGACCTGAGCATGTTCACGTGATAGAAAGGTTGATAATAGCAGGAGAGAGGAGAAATAAAGGCAAGACCACAGAGCCTGGGAAGGCAAGAGTGGAGACTATCCATGAAATGTGTAATGCTTGATTCAAATAAGATATTTTAATAATGACTCAGGTTCTCCCAAGCACCCAAATCAAGTAACTTTCATACATAGAAGACACATTTACCCTTTTCATATGTCTGGATACCATTTGGGAAATCTCAAATGTTCTTATAAATCATCAGGACTAAGCCTAAGTTTGTGTGAGTGGAGATGCTCTGACGGTAGACAACAGCAGGACCCCATGGAGTTGCTTCAGAATTAATCACAGGAGCATCATGATCAGAGCTACAAAGAGGTGGCATGAGAGCCAGAAAAATAAATAAATAAATAAATACCAAAAATACAAAACTCAAACACCCCAAAAAACATAAAACCTTTGTGTTAGAAGACACTCTTTGCCCCAATCCCCTTATTTTCAAAGCACTTAACTTACTTGAGCAAGGTCACCCAGCATCACAAAGCTCTAAACACTCACATAACTGTACTAAGCTGTTCACTCTGTCACAGACATCAAGTTTCCATCAAATTCTAACATAGATTTGTGAATCAAACACAAAAAATGCCCTTGCATTACTTGAATTGACACCTTTAAAATGTAACTCAAATAGGATCTTAGGTTCAGTTTGCTTATTTTATAGCTTATATCCTTAAAAAAAAATTTAGCAGTTTTAGCTGAAGAGAAAGAAAAGGTGAAAGGAAGATCTCTGTTTTCCTTTAAAGTCCACTAGCATGATTGGATTATTGATTAATTGTCATTATTAACTATTGGTTATTATTAACCAATTGTTATTATGTTATTACATTAAGTAATAACTTTCTAGAAGGAGACATATTTCAATGCAAGTCATCAAAAAGACAGGAATACTGAAGTAAGTTCCTAGGGGCAGGGAGAGGTCAGTTGGTTACAGCTAATGAGAACTCTAGTTCAGGTTTGAGATTCTCATAGAAGTCAAGCAGCTTCTTTCCCTCCTCAGTTACTGACTACATTCCAAACCTCCAACCATTGCCCTGAATACTCGTGACCAATGGCATCCATGAGTACACCAGCAGGAACCAAGAAGAGTAGGTGATACCACGCTGGCCCTAAGCCAACCGTGCCCATAACACCTGAAGAGGGTCTGTTCATAGCATCGCTTCCTTTAACATTCTTCTGAAATCCCACATCCTCCAGAAAGTCCTCTGATCCTCCCACTGAGGGAGGGAAGAACTGAGATGGACAACTCACTCATTACCAAAAATCCTTTTTTAACAATATTTTTTTTTTGTGTGTGTGTGTGTGGTACGAACATCCAAAATCCACTTCCTTAGGAAATTTTCGTATGTAATACAATATTATTAATTATAACCTCCATGCTGCACATTTGATCTCTAGACCTGTTCATCTTACATAACTGTAAGTTTATACTTTTTGACCTATACCTCCCCATTTCCTTTCCCTCTCTGCCCCTGGTCACCACTGTTCTACTCTCTGCTTCTATGAATTTGACATTTTTAGATTCTACATATAAGTGAGATCACACAGTATTTTTCTTTCTATGCCTGGCATATTTCACTTAGCATAATGTCCTCTAGATTCATCCATGTTGTCACAAATGACAGTATCACCTTTTCTATGAAGGCTGACATATTACACTGTATATATATATATATATATATATACCACAATTTCTTAGCCATTCATTTATCAATGGACACTTAGGTCATTTCCATATCTTGACTATTGTAAATAATGTTGCAATGAACATGGAAGTGCATATATCTCTATGAGGTGCTGATTTCATTTTCTTTGGGTATATACTCAGCGGAAGGACTGCTGGGTCATATAATCATTTTATTTTTAAAGTTCTATTTTTAATTTTTTGAGGAACCTCCATTCTGTTTTCCATAATAGTTTTGCCAATTTACATTTTCACAAACAGTGTGCAAGGGTTCCTTTTTCTCCACACCCTCGCCAATACTTGTTATCTCTTGTCTTTTTTATGATAGCAATCCTAACGGTGTGAGATGGTATCTCATTGTGGTTTTGATTTGCATTTCCCTGATGACTGGTGATGTTGAGCACATTTTTATATAGCTGTTGGCCATCTTTAGGTATTCTTTGAAGAATGTCCATTCCTTTTCAACCATCTAAGCCTACAAACTGTGAAGCGGTCCAGGGACAGGCCCTTGTGAATCTCTGCACAGCAATGGGCACTCTGTATGTAATACAGAGTGAGGGCCTAGGAGGTGAGGGCCTAGGAGGCCAGGGCAGGGACTCTGGGATTCCTACCTATATCTTTTATCTCTTTTTCTTTCCTCCTTTCTTCCTAACTAACAAAACCCCCAATCTACCCAGCTTAAAAACTACCATTTCTTAGCTTCCCTTGAAGCCCGGAGACCAATGAGATGTAAGAAGATATCATAGGGTAAAACTTCAAGAAAAATTATTTACAAGGGGGTTAACTCAGCCAGAGGTGCACCATTTGTCTTTGGCCTTCCTTCTTCCTGTTGCCTGGTAAAGGGACATGATGGCGGGTGCTCCAGCAGCCATGCTGCAATCTTGAGTGAACCTGAGGATGGAAGCCGTATGTTAAGAATGGCCAGACAGGCTGGGCGCGGTGGCTCACGCCTGTAATCCTAGCACTCTGGGAGACGGAGGCGGGAGGATCGCTCAAGGTCAAGAGTTCAAAACCAGCCTGAGCAAGAGCAAGACCCCATCTCTACTAAAAATAGAAAGAAATTAATTGACCAACTAAAAATATATAGAAAAAATTAGCCGGGCATGGTGGCGCATGCCTGTAGTCCCAGCTACTTGGGAGGGTGAGGCAGAAGGATCGCTTGAGCCCAGGAGTTTGAGGTTGCTGTGAGCTAGGCTGACACCACAGCACTCTAGCCTGGCCAACAAAGTGAGACTTTGTCTCAAAAAAAAAGAATGGCCAGACAGAAAGCTGGAAGGAGCCTGAGTCATTGGTGACTATAGATCACTATGTAACCCTGGCCTACCTACCAATGGACTTCTATACAAGCAAACGAGTAAACCTCTGTCTTGTTTAAACTCCAGTTATTTGATCTTTTGTAATGATCTAATCCAAAGTCATATGGGAGGCTTTTAACTTGTGCTTTGCAGATGGTAGCTGAGGAGTTGAGGTTCTGCAACCCACTTCCTACCAAAGGAAAGCTCTGTGAAAAGGTTTCTTACTAGCATCCGTTCATCAGCTCTTAAATAGACTTTCCCATATGCCAACAAAAGTATTAATCTCCATTAACTGAAAGTAGAGTCTTTATAAAATAACACCTTAACTGGAAGTGTTATACCTAACTACTTCAAATGTCCTAAGCATGGCTGAGAATATAAAAATAAGTGCCCAAAGACATTTAAAAATACCCCTAAGTCAACACTGAAGCGTATACTTGTGGTTTTCTTTTAGGTGAACACCTCAGTCTTTCATGCAGAGCCTATTTGCTCTTGATTTAGATAACAGTTGTAACAAGTTGTCTGCTCCAGAACCCAGGAAACCACATTGAAATGTTAGGTCCTCCTCCTAAAGACAGACTCACTGTCAAAAGCAAAAAAAATGACAGCTGATTGAACAGAAGGAATCTGAAAAATTATAAAAATATAGATATATAGATTCAAAAAGCTCAGCCATTTGGGGACCCAGAGTTTGGGGGCAACCAACCCATTGCATTCCATTCACTCCTGAGATCATGCTTGGGTCCTAGCACAGCACCATGACTGTTAGAATGAGGGCTTCACTTCCACCAGGAAAAAAAGGAGGTTGAATTCCAATCAGTATTTACTTCTAGTTACATACCCAAGAAGGTGGAAAACACATGTCCACACAAAAGCGTACACATGAATGTTCATTACAGCATTTTTTCATACTAGCCAAAACGTAGAAGCAACCCACAGGTCCATCAATTGGTGAATGAATAAGCAAAATATGGTATATCCACACAATAGAATATTAGTCAGCATTAAAAAGAAATGAAATGCTGATACATGATGCTACGTGGGTGAACCTTGAAAACATTATGCTCCGTGAAAGGAACCAGACACAAAGGACCACGTATTATGTGATTTCATCGACAAGCAGAATCTAGAACAGGCAAAGCCAGAGGGACAGAAAGCAGATTAGTGGCTGCCAGGAACCATGTGGGGAGAATAGGAGGTGACTGCTAATGGTGACAGGGCTTCTTTTTGGAGTGAAGAAAATGTTCTAAAACTAGACAGTGGCGATGGTTGCACAATTCTGTGAATATATTAAAAAATTCAGTGTGCTGAATTGTACACTTAAAGGATGAATTTTATGGTACACGAATTATATCTCAATAAAACTTATAAAAATAAGCCATAGATCTAGAAAAAAACTCAGCATTTTCCTTCTCAAAATTTTTTCAACTGATACCAGTTTATAACATCAGTGTAGTATCAACCAACTATGAAGAGAAAGAAGCATATAATCTTCATTATACAGGGGTTTCCACAAAAAAATATTAAGTTTTAGAAGATCGACTCCTAAAGGGAAAAGCTTCAATTATCTGAAAAATTCAATGACTGCTTGGTGAGGTTAATTCAATGAGTTTTAACTGTGTCAGGATTCCTACCGGTGAGTGTAGACGACAATGTCTATGGGCATGTTACTTAGAAGAGACAGCCCCCCCCAACCTTTTAACTCACTTAGCTGGCTGAGTAATGACTCATGGAGTTTCTGCTCTTTCACTTCTCTGAGTTGCTCACTGTGTGTAGGAAGCATTAACTCATGAGCAGGTGAGACACATCGAATCTTTCTGGAAGTCATCAGGATATAAATCATAAATAAACATATTACCCAGGAGTATGCACATTACACTTCCTGGAGGCCTCCAGGATCAATACTCATTGCTTGCCCAGGCCCAAGGGCCTCCCACAGCGATGCCAACATCCTTCCTCATCCTCCCTCCTCCTCCTCTCTCCCTGCTTTCTCCTCCCCCTGTCCTCTCCTCCTCCTCTTCCTCCTTCTTTTCATAAGTGATAGCCTAGTTAGGAAATCAGATTCTTACATTTTCTGAAGGGAGATTTGGAAATTCATCACACATTCCAGGCCAGAATCTCTTTCATTTGTTTCATGTTGCGATTTTCCCTGGATGGCTCTACCCACCTCCTCCCATACCTTCTCTCTTGCTCTCTGGGCAACACATTCAGAACGTTTCCTCCCTAAAACATTCCTATCATTGGACTAGGCACAGTGATATGCTACTTGCAGTTTAGCCTTTATTCTCACAGAACTTTGCAACTTATTGCTGCTTTTCAGAAAAGATAAAGAATTTAAGATTTAGTGTTGAATAAAGATTTCTTTGTTTTTAAGTGAACAGCCTCTATCTGCTCTAGATGGATTAACATTTTTTTAAAGCTCACCTCTGTATTTGAAGGGGTTGAGAAGAGACACTTGGAATACCTTAGGTCTTAAGAGCCCAGTATTATGTAGACAAGCAAGGGTCAGCCCCCATGAGCTGTACACGATGCATATATGGGGGAGTTTGGGGGCTGAGGGTGCACTGAGAGCTACCCTGAAAAGTTTTAGGCATTTATTTCAAATGTCCAGTACTTCCAATATGTTTTATTTTCAAATCAAAAACTCCTTCAAGTATCTCTTCATCTGGTCAAAAGAAGTATCTTTAACATTATTTCCTAAATCAAAGCCAAAAAATAAAAAACCAGCATAAAAACAGATCAGCCTCTGGTTAGGGTCCTCCAGGCCCTGCTCTTCCCCAGTTTTTGTCTCTCAATAGAATAATAGCTAGAAGCGTGACCCATTTCACAAGAGCCAAGACATGCTGTCACTGGGAGGTCAGTGGGCGCTGACATGCAAGGGTGCCCTGATCTACCAGTCAGAGAGAAAAAAAGCATGTTGCAGATCAACACACACGAGATGATCTTCATTTGTGTCTACAATTACATTTGTGTGTGTATACAAACATGCAATGCCTAAGAAAAGTCTGAAAGAATACAAAACAAACTGTTAATAGCAGCAATTACCCTAAAGAAGGGATTTTCACTTTTTACCTTCTGTATTGTTTGCATTTTTCCTAAAATTAGCATGTATTACCTCTGATATTTCAGAAAATATGATAATTAAAAAATAGGTTAACAAAATGAACTCAAAAAGTCAGTCCTCATTGCTTGTCCTCCCTTTTTCTTGTCCTAAGTCCTCGGTTTTTAAAAAAAATACAAGTGAGAGAACAATCTCATTCATTCACTGGGATCCTGGAGACCTTTGAGTCCCTAGGAGCATTGGGGAAATAAGAGCTATTTAATAAAATATATTCACTTTGTTGGGTAAAGAATCTTGGTTTTTGCTAGAGTGTATTTCTAATAGTTAACGTCATTACCCCTGAGAAACACATATATTTTTTCCAAATGACAAACAAAAGCTATTGAGAACAAATTCCATCTGCCTTTGTAACAACCTTTATTCTAATTTGTTTAATGTTTACAAAACGCTATGAAGATGTAAAGGGCACCCTATAAGATGCAAGTTGTTATTAAGAAAAACAAAAATGAAGGCACCTTCATTTAGTCTTCGGCTGGTAAAAATGTTGACAACAGGGGAGGGAACTCAAAACTCATATCTTTTTGACTTTCTTTATAAAGGGAAAGGCTACAGATGAGTTTCTAAATTTAAACCTCCATCCCAGAGATACCCTTCTAGTTGCTGATACGGTTTCATCTCCTGAATACAGGGTCTTGGATAGAATTCTGGCATCTCTTATATTCCTAGTTGTGTTTTCTATTTTCTAGGTTGCCTTGGGACACTCTCTCAGTATCATTTTTCCTGAACAGAAACCATTTCAAGATTAAGTACAACAGTACTGCTCTTCAAGGGCACGACGTTGTTGTCAAGTTTAGTAGAAAAGAAAATTGAATGTAAAACAGGCTGGCTCATCGCTTACAACTACACAACCATGCATGTATAGGTGATGACAAAAATGGGAAATGCATTTTGAGACGTATCAACAGACCACGTTGCTGAACTGTTAACACAAAATTCAATACCTCAAAACTCTGCTGACTGATCTCCATCTAACCAATTTGCTGCCGCCAGCAGGCTACTGGTGCATCCACACTTTCTGCTGCGACGACTTCAATCGTGGGCTTACCCAGAATCCTGCTGTGTTTGTGCCTCACCTGTATATGGCAGTTGCAACTGCTATTGAAATCACATCATTTAAGTAGATACTAAACATACTGATAAAACACGAGTGTTGATTTTTCAAAAGATAGTTTATTCTATGAAAATTAAGTCAAAAGCTTTGGAAAGACTTTACGAAGGCAAGTTGCTTTTAAAAATAATATTAGATTAGAGGTAGATAAGTCTACTCTACAAGACATATTTAAAAAATGAAACTGGTTCTGCACTCAGATTGCTTTGAAGATGGCTCTAAGAGCTCATCCCTCTAAAGAAAATGAGGGGAGGAATGTAGATGAGGCACTATGGGTGGAATTTATGCAAGGACAATGAAAGACGATATGAATCATTGTCTCTATAAAATGCAGAGAAAGGGCCTTGACCCCACAACACAAAAGCTCATTTGTATAAGTATAAGTGTCAAAAGTATAAATGTAACATTTTTATTTTCCTTCTACAGTGACAATTCTCAATAATGTCAGAGAAGAGGCCTTCTACTACATAATATGAGGAAACACTGCATTCTCTACCACCCTCGAAAACCACCTAAAATCTCTCTGCCTTAGTGGACCAGTTGTCCGGTAAGGATTCCCAGTCGTTTGGCTTGAGCCACAAAGTGCCCACCAGGCCAATTGTCCTCCCCCACTCTGACTGCCTGCTGGCCACCTCCCTGTCATCGAGGTGACTCTGCCACCTCAAGCTCAAGACATTGGAAATGGACCTTCTTATGGTTGTTCCCAATACTGCTTCTCCCTCTGTCGTCTGGTGTCTTTCATCTCCTGCACCTACCCGAGGCCATCTAGCACAAAACCTCAGGCAGGCTGGGCTGAATTCTACCCTCTCCCTTTGCCCTCTTCATCAAATTATTCTTCTGTAATATCTCTACTTTTTTCCTTCATTGCCTCAATCAAGACCCTAATATGCACACTTCTCACCTTGATTATTGCTATAATCACCTCCTAAAAGGCTTCCCCACCTCCATCCAGTCACTCCCTTCTCTAACACAAAACAGTCCTCGTGCCTTTGCTCAAACATCTCAGCTCCTTAACCTGATATTTAAGACCTGCAATCATCTGGCTCAAATCTCAGCATCATTATCCACCAATCTTTTTCAAGCAGCCTCTACTCCAGCCAAACCAAAATCAGTGCTCTCCCTTGTATACAAGCCATATTCCTTACCTATATTCCTTCCATCTAGAATGCCCTTTTAAAATATATATATATATATATATATATATATATATTCTCTTGGTTAAACTTCTATCCAATCTTTAGAGACCATTTCAAAGGCCATCTCCCTAGGAAGCTCTCCCTGACCACCCAGCTAGAAGACACTTGCACCTCTCAGAGTTCACTGCACCAATGTATTTGACTATTTTGCATAGGCAGGTATCATTCGCTACCTGGTATTATGATGATCCACTTCCTGGTTTCAAACAAAAGCTACAACAGTAGAGTTTCTTAACCTGTGCTTCATAGAATACTAGTTCCATAAGAAGCTGATCAAATAAGTTTTAAAATACTATGTACTCTAGTTCCCACCTTAGAAACTGCAGTGGAAACAGAAGACAAGGGATGCCTGTGAGGAAGGCCATAACGAGGGGTTGACAGACTTGATAAGGGAAGCCTGCGTGGGGCAGGAGAGTGGGTGGTCGGGAATGGCTCCTGGATTTCTGATTGGACAATGGGGAGTCCTGTTCCTTAAGTGGGTGATGAGAGACAGTGGCGATGCATGTGGGGTATCCAATGGTGTGTCTGGTGGGCGACGGTTGAAGTTAATATCCCTAGAGGACAGGAGAGTAGGAAGACAATGGCCAAATTCCGTGGCTTTCTCAGTTCTCACCTTCCTTGAACGCTCCACGGTTTCGATGTGCTTTGGACCAACCTCTCTCTCCTTGAAACTCTCTCCTCCCTCTCCCTAAATGACTTGTCCTCTCTTGATCACACTTCTCAGGCTGCTCAAACTTTCCCTCCCCTTCCATGCAATATCTAAATCCTAAATCCTGCTCTACACCCTCCCTTGGGCAGCCTCGTCCTTTCTGTGGGCCTCAATGACAACGGCAACAGAAACAGTTTCTCCTCAGTCCTAACTGTTCTGCTTCCTGCTGGAGATTTCCACCTGGGTGCTTGGAGGTCACCTTGAGCACAGCACATGCAAAACGGGACTCAACCCTGACCTCCAGACCCTTCCTGCCCCTCACCGTCCTGCCTGTCGAAGTCACCCGGACTCCCCACTTCCCAGTAGGCAAGAAGCCAGTGGATTCTTCCTCCCTTTGGTGTCCCACGTTTCCCTGCATTCCCGTGCCGTGGCCTCTGTCCTCACTCTGCTTCTAGTCTGGTCTCCCTCCTCTCTGATCCTCTCTGAGCACCGGAGCCCAGAATCCCTAAAGCATACGTCTGCATTTGTCATTCCTTTTGTTGAAAACCCAACTTCCCAGGTGCTATGCAACTTCGCTGTATCAGTCCGCCTTATTTTCCCTCTGATCTCCTACATATACCTCATGTACCATCCAGCCAAGTCAAACCACTCACTGTTCCCCATATATGTCCCCTACTGTCCCACCCTCATGCCTTCGATTCACCTGCAATGCTCTCCCCATCTCTGTCTACAGAGACTCTACCCATTTCTCAAGATTCAGGTAAGATACCTCTTCCTTCACGAAACCTTCTCCAATTATCTCAAGAGAAGGTGTCCCGTTTCTTCCCTAAAATCCCATAATGCTTTACTTGTATCATTTTGGTGTCATGTATTATAACCTGTTTTATATTACAGTAACTTGTGTGAACACTTTTGCTTTCCTTTCCTATTGTAACCTCTTCATGCAAAAATTGTGTCTTATTCACACAGCGTAGTTTAAAGAGCACTGGCCTGGGAGTCAGGAGACCTGAATTTTAGTCCTTGCTCTGCTGCTGCCAAGCTCCGTGACCTTGGATAGCTTAACTTATCATGAAACAGAACTTTGTAGTCTAATGTATCAGATGAGGTCTGAGTCCAGGGTTGAAGGAACCACACTGAGAGAGAAGGGGGAAGAACAATGGCCTTTCAAGGACCTTGAATTGGCATTAGTTTAGAACAAATTAAGTTTGAATTATGCATTTCACCATTTCCCAATAAATGATTCATATAAATTATTCTCTGATGACATGGAGGAAAAAAATCTAATTTCTGGAGTTATTCTTATAACACACGGATTTTTCAAGTCTTTTGCTATCCGGCATGTCTTCCCCTCTAGCTAGAGGACATGTATCACTCCAAAGCAGGCTCTGTTCTTAAAGTTTACTTGTAAGTTAGTTGTTAAAACTCTTTATGCATTTCCCTGTGGAAATGAAGGTACCAACAGTGGTAGGATACCATGATTCGGATACCAAGCCAGCCTTACAGGCCACTCAGCCCAGAGTACACCTGAGTTAAAGTAGAATCTGCTGCTAATGTGGACATACTTGACTACAAGTGACCCATAGCAACACACGGCTCATTTGCTCACTCTCGTCCACATCTCTTGAGACTCTGGTGCGGAAGCCATAGGAATACTGTTTGGGTGGAGAGTGGGGAACTATAATTTTTAGAGTCTTCAGGTTTAAAAGAGGAAAAAGAAGAAAACAAGAAAATTAGAAGTAGCTTGAGTTAGATTTATAAGAATCACTGATGAATTGTTTATTCTTCCATTCACTATTACCTTCTATTCCACATCCCAGGCTTATGTACTTCATCCCGCTGACTCAGGGCTTCTCATCCTCAGCACTAGTGACATGTTGGGCCTTGCAACCCTTTGTTGTGGGAGTCGTGTGCATTATAGGAGGTATATCTGTATCCCTGGCCTCTACCCACTAAAAGCCAATAGCTCTCCCCTCCCCTCCCAGTTACGACAACCAGAAATGTCTCCAGGTATTGCCTAATGTCCCCTGACTGGCAAAGTCACTGCTGGTTGGGAACCCCTGCACTGACTAGACTCAGCGGAGGCTCCCAAATTCCATCAGAATCACACAGGGAGCTTGTAAAAAATATGGGTTTCTGGGCCCCAGCCTCTGCTATTCTGGTCTAGTAAGTCCAGGATGGGGGCTGGGAATTTTCAATAAGCATTTTTTAACTGATATAGGTGGTCCTTGGCAAAGTTTAGGAAGTACTACAATGAAGAGCCAGTGGAGTAAATAAACATCTTTCCAAATTGCAAATGCTTTTCACTCTGCTGCACTGGGGGCACCGGGAGCTGACGAGTGGATGAACTGTTGACACCATCAAAAGGGAAGGCAGGCCCTCCCTGGTCAGCCCCAGCAGGAAAGACTCGGGGAAGAAAGTTCCACCAGCGTGGCAAAGCTGGCCCGGGAAAGTATGCCAAAGGGACATGGTGAAATGTCAAAGTCAAATTTAGTCTATTATAATTTTTTTTGCCCCAAAGGCACCCCTAGACCTTTGAAAGTTCATTCTCCTCCCTCCACCTGGGAAATACTATGAGGCAGGCTCTGTGCTAAGCTTCTCATGTGTATTTTCTCATTTTCACCCTCTCCCTAACCACAGAGAAAGCTTATCAAGCATTATTTCTCTGGGAAATTTCATTGCCCCAAAGAACTGAAGTACAAACTAACTCTTGGTCCCCACCTCTTCGCAAAACAGGGACAGCCTGTCCTAATCCTGGAGTTCTGCTGCCTTCAAAAGCTCTTTGCAACATTGTCAGGCGAGGAAAGGCTTTCTGGGTTGAGAAGGCAGCGTCCCTCTCTTGGGCCAAACCCAGCCCTTGGTACTCTTTGTCCCTTTGCATAAGAGAAAGAAGCCCCAGCGTGATTGCCCAAGAAGAAGCACTCACAGCTTCTCCCCCAGGTATTCTGAAAAGTGAAAGACCAAGGGGTTAGAAATGTCTTCACATTCACGTGCCACAGGTGGGGTACAAAAGCCGGCCACCTTCAGGGGCACACAAGTGATGGAACTGAGGGAATCGGGGCGGGAAGGGTCTGTGGAGCAGCCTGGACTCCTGAGCTGTGTGCATCATTTTAGATCACTCTCCGGGTGATGGAACTGTCCTGTTGGGAACAGGGTTGGCTCAGTCCCATCCATGTGATGACGTGGTATTGGCTTTAGAGTAATACGAACATGGATGTGAGAGGAAGCCACACTGGGACAATGATCCCAAAGGTTTGTAGAAGATGAATGAAACGGGGGCCAGTTTGTTCACGTTGCACAAGTCCCAGCACAATGTGGCCACCCTGCCATCCACAGAGAGCTCCTTAGACAAAAGGGTGAAATTGGCAAAGCCAGTGCTCTCTGGGCTCCCTGCCACTCGCCCATGCTCACTTTTTCCTTCTCACTGCTATTTTAAGACAATTTTCCTATTAGAAGAAAACTTTTCATTATGGGCTTTTTAAAAAACACACCCAGCGTTTTGATCAAGTGGAGACATGTGGCATTGCATGTTTAGCTCAGGGAGCGACAGAAGGTAAATAAAGACACGGGTAGAAAACGGAGTGCTGTACACAGAAGTGGGGGCCCTTCCTGGGCTCCCCCACTAAGTAGACGTACGGTTCCGTGCAAGTTATTCCATGTGTCCGAGCCTCAGTTTCCTCAATTGTAAACGAAGAGTTTGGACTCACTGATCTCTAAGACTCCTTGCGGTCCGTGCTCTAGTATCCAGGGCTGTGAAGGAGGACTGAACCGATCAAGGGATGTGTGAAGGTCTGAAGAGAATGACAGGAGAACAGGTCAAACCTGCCAAGAATTCCCTAAGCTCTAGCAGAATCTACCCCAGGAAACAGGAAGGAAAATATAACACCCTCAATGCCAAGTTGTCAGTTTTAGCCGAAAATATTTCCTCCCACCCATATCACCACCCTCTTAACTGCCAATGACTTAGAAAAAAAGAGAAATTCAGAGAGACGGGAAGCCACCTCCCTTAGCTGTGACTACCCGAACCACACCACCACCGAGGTCTGGCTTTATCGTGTGTAAACTGTGGGACTGTCTCTCCAGGGACGTTTGTATCTTTCCTGGAGTTACAAATCTCCCTCTCTCAAAGTTAGAGTTACCAGGCTGCCTATGTGTGTGGCAGGGCCTTTTTCTCTTAGAGTTTTTGTCCAGAGACAATAGAGAAGGATTAGCTCTTCTTGGCTCCTGCCACCCTAATGTTGGACACCAAGTCCTGGTCTGGCCCGGCTGCCTAGACCACATCAGCAGTGCCAGGCTCCCAGGATCCCAGCCACCATCACTCGCCTCTTCCAACACCGGCCTGCCCCCTCGACCAGCCCACCCTCTGCCCCTGCCTGCAATCCTACACTTGGGTACTAGTCCACAACCCGACTCCTCTCCACACCACCTCTCTAAAATTTACTGCCTCCACCCATGATAGTATAACACACTTCTTTCTGCCTTGTTGGTGAAGCCAGCTCAGTGTTAGGAAGAGGGTGCTAAAGTAGAAGCTAGTGCATCCCTGAAGGACTTTCTTTCTTTCTTTCTTTGCTATTGAGAAGAATGCTAAAAATTATTTCCTCTGGGAAACTCTTTCTAACCAAAAGAGATGCCTCATAGTAAGGGATTTCATACAGGTGGGAAAGAAGACCTGCAATCTCAGGATTTTAGACACCACTTAGATCAGGCTTCTTATTTTAAATATGAGAAAATAAGGCCCAGAGAGGTCAAGTGACTCCCCCAAGATCACACAGCTTGTTAGTGTCAGAGCCATTACTTTAACCCAGGTCTCCTAACTCCTAGACTTGTGCTCTTCTCTGGAAAAACTACTTGAGGTGGACATAACATCGTGGTACTGTGGGCCACATCTCATCTAGACAGTAGAAGGTGGACAGTACTAGCTTATTGGTTAGTACTAAGATGCAACATTACACAGGAGAGGATGGATTGGTAAGAGTATGCTGTGAGATTTACAAAGCCAGTAAAGAAAATCTCTCAACACGAATTCGTATTTGCACACAAAGCTGATGAGCTCGATACCCAGGAAGGCCTATGTGAGCAAACATATTGCAATAAATGTTCTTGGGGACTGTTATGGGTTGCATTATGTCCCCCCAAAAGATACGTTGAAGTCTTAACCCCCAGAACCTTTGAGTGTGACCTTATCTGGAAATAGGGTCTTTGCAGATGTGATCAAGTTGAGATGAGGGTGGGCCCAATTCCAATGACTGATGTTCTTAGAAGAGGGCAATTTGGCTACGGACACGCAGGGAGAATACTACGTGAAGGCTGAGGCAGCGATTGGAGTGACGCATCTACAAGCCAAGGAACTCCAAGAATTGCTGGCAACCGCCAGAAGCTATAAGAGGCAAGGCAGGATTCCTCCCCCAGAGCCTTTAGGGAGAGCATGGCCCTGCTGACACCTTGTTTTAGACGTCTAGCCTCAAGAACTATGAGAGAGTAGATTTCTGTTGTTGTAAGCCACCCAGTTTGCGGAGCTTGTTAGAGCAGCCTCAGGAAGCTAATTCAGTCTGGGGAAACAGCTGGGCAGGGCTGGGCTGAAGTGAGGAGACCGAAGTCACGCAAATGAATGCACCCAGGCAAGTTCTGTGGGTTGGGCCTATGGTGACGCTGTCCTGCACTGGGTGACCCTTCACCTACTCTGCTCCATCCTACGCTTCCAAGGCTGCCTTTCTTGCTCGGAGGTAAGTGAGAGCGTGGGAGGGGTGGAGCACTGGAGTGAGAGCAACCTGGATAGGAATCCCTAGTCTGCTGCTCGCTGTAACAGTTGTGAAGTGCACCTTAGACCACAAACTCCTGGGGCCTCAGTGTCCTCACTGACAGAACACAGACTTCCTCAGAGGGCCGTTGTGGGAATCCCTGTGGCCGCCTGTCGAAACTCTGTTAACATTAATTTCTTTGCCTCTGCTTTATTAAGTCTTTGAACCACGCTGGGAGTGGGAAAGAAAACTAACATTTCAAACACCTCCCAGCAGGGAGAGAGGAGCCCTAGAGTTATTGAATACTGGTGCTGGGAGGGGCTCTCAAGGAATTTTAGAGACGAGAGCACTGGTCACGTTGTGTGTGTTCCACACTCACCAGACTGTGTAGGGTACCTGGAGACCCTTAAGTGAATGTCTGATTATGGGTGAAGTGACTTGGGAAGACCTCATAGAGAAATGACACTTAGTCTTATGGTGGGAACAAAGTTACCATTTGACACAATTTAAAGGGCTTCACCCACCTTACTACTTTGCCCAGACCGGAGTCCGACTGTGCCATTCCTGGCTCAGTATTTCTCAAAAATGGTTGGCTAGGCCACCCTCCGTGAGAGACCTTCAGGGGGTTCAAAGTCTGAGTTTGAATAAAAGTTACTCAAAAGTAGGTGCTCACATATGGAAGTAACATTCAAGGGCATTGGGCAGGTGAGGGGGGGAGGAGAGGTTAGGTAAATTCACATTTTACAGGTGCGGTGTGCACTGTCTGGGGGATGGGCACGCTTGTAGCTTTGACTTGGGATGGTGAAAATGCAGTTTATGTGACCAAAGCATTTGTACCCTGTAATATTCTGAAATTTTTTTAAAAAATAGGTGCTCAGAATTCACGAAGTGTTTTCAATTGTGTAACTGATTCTACATCATAAGATCAAAAGAAGAGTCATTTTAATAAAGGATATTTAATCCAAAGTCAACTCTTACTTGGAGTAGATGGAAAATACAGTCTCTGCTGCAAAGAGAAAAGATGCAAGAAAAAATAAAGAGTAGTTATAATGATACCATTTTTTATCCTCGCGTGATCTATGGCCTTTTTCACTTACCCCACTTTATTGTTCTCTGTAGCAGTTATTACCATTTGAAATATTATATTGACTTGTTTATTTGTTTGTTCAGTTAGGACCCATCTCTACTCACTAGAATGTTCCACAAGGGCTCGGATCTGGTCTGTTTTATTCATTGGTGTCTAGAACTGATCAGTTTCGTTCACTGATGCTCAGTGCCTAGAACAGTCCCTGCTGCATAATTGGCTCACAATACATATTTGTTGAATAAATGACTGAATAAATTAGCAAATAAGTTTGGGCAGGGAGAGGAGCAGTCACATGACATGGATAAGGAAATAGAATATTGGGCCACCTTTTTCCTACAAAATTTGCCCCTAAGTCCACTAGCCCTATGTCGGCTAGCCATGAAGACCACCTCTCTCACCTCTCTTAATCCATCGTCACCAAGCAAGCTTTGATTTAGATTTGTCTATGTGCTTTCTCCTACAGGTGGGAATACAGGGATCACAATTTTGGTTCACTTGGTATGATATTTTTCACTGTAAATTAACAGGTTGGCATTTCATTTTTTAAAGTGGGTTCACATCGCAAAAGAATTCTGAGGAACAGAAGGTCAACCAGGATGGAAACCTGTGTGGAAGAGAGCTAAGAATGGCACACAGGAGACTTGAGTTCTAGATATTGCTCTACTTTTGACTCACCTGTGTGCCCTTAAAAAAATCACTTCTCCAGGGTTCAGGTCCCCCATAGAGGCACTGACCTTGATAACTTCTGAGTCCCTTCCATCTTTCTTTCTTTTTTTTTTATTTCAGCATATTATGGGGGTACAAATATTACGGTTACGTATATTGCCCATGCCCCCCTCCCCCCTTCCATCTTTCAAAGCTAGAATTCTAAAAAATTAATAAAGTAAGCTCTTCCATGTATTTTGACTGTGTAAGAGAGGTAATTGCCAACAGCTATTGCATATCATAGCTATTGGCAATCCTGTATGGTTCATTGGGGTCATGGGGTCAGCATTTTTCCTGGGGTCAGTTTTCATCATCATGAAAAGTCAGATGGTGTCCTCATCAAAAACCTAAAATGCCAGCAGAGGCACTCCCTGGGGAAAGTGGAGACCACACAGCAACTCTTCAACATGTAAAATGGTGCAGTCCTGTAGGTGTGGGGAGGGGACAGGAGGTACAAGAGGAAGGAAAGGTGAGGTCCAGGGTAGAGGAGGTGGAGGTAATGAGAAGGTCAAGTGCAGAGTGCACAGGATTGGAGGGTCACTTGTTTCCCCATGAGGGCCTGGCACACACCTGTGCTTGCCACATGAGAATGTGCCCGTGAACTTGGAGTAGATACATGAAAGTATTTCCATTCTGAGCCACTTCACTATGGGGAAGAGCAAGAGCTGAGTGTCCCATACATTTATCTTCTTTAGAGGTTATTATTATCCATTTGCCAAAGCTGCCCCAAGCCTGCTTTCCCTGTAATCCTTCCAGCATTTATTATTAGGCCTTCCTTGAGGTCCTCATTTTGTGTTTGCGATACAGTTATTGGGCAAGCTCTCAAGTTTATACCTTCAGATCAGACTTCTCACCTGAGCGCTAATCTTATACGACTGCACACCTACACGCTAGCATCCTGTGGATATCATTACTTTAACATGTCAAAAGCAAGCTTAAAATGGGCCCCTTCCCAACTCACTCTGTTTCTGCCATTGGCATCACTAATGTCATTCTGAGACTTTAATTTGGATGCCATATTTCACTCTCCATCAATAATCATCCACAACCTCCATAAAAAAAAATAACAAACTCATCAATCTACCCACTGCTCAATAAACGTTCACTATTCTATTATTTGTACTGTGATACGAAATGATCTGATCAGTCACCCGAGGTGGCTGAGACTTCTCTCACGGTCTCTTGAATTCATCTCCTTTCTGTCCTCCCCACCTTAATCTGTGTTCTCATCCCCTCATGCCTAAACTCCCAGAGTATCTTTCTCCCTGGCCTCCCAGCTCCAATCTTTCCCAGCCTCAATCCATGGCAAATAAGTCAACAGATTGATCTTTTCAAAACCACCTTTCATCAAGTCATGGTTTGCCTACAAACCCAGGAGGGGTCTCATTTACCAGAGTGTTTACAACCTCCTCGTTTATTTAGCGTTTGAGAGCTTTGGTCAGCTGCTCCCTCATCCCCAAGCTACCCATGATATATGTGTGTCTTTATTCCACTCATGCTTGTTTGAGCATTGACCGTGTGCCAGCCCCTGCCACTGTCACCCACTGCCCTCCAGCAGTCCCCTCCCCCTTCGGTTCTGCCCAGCCTGTGCAGTGCTTCTCTGAAGCCACCACAGTGACTTTGCCCCTGTTCTTGCCCTGCCAGGATTCTCCTCCTTTCCACCAAGACCTGATACTTCTCCCAAGATGCACTTTGTCCTGCAGGTTCCCCACACGAATGAATCCCACACCACAAAAACCTTCCTCTTTTTCTGAATTCCCTCAGCATTCTCACACTAAATATCTACTGCTAAGTATTGTTCTCTTATCATTTCATATGCATTTGTTGGTCTTCCCGATTGAAATTCTAGCTCCAAAAGGGCAGGGGCCATATCTTCCTTTACCCAGATTTTGATTGGGCAAGGATAGATGCAAGGCCAGTAAGAACCTTGATTTTGCACATAGCCCATGGACAAGGCCTACATGCTGCAGTGTAGGCAAGAAAAGCAATAAATGTGCACCAAACAGCTAAGACTAGCTTTTAGCACAAGGTTAGAGACTCAGCCATGTTCAAGAAGTGTTTTTAAAATGCTGAATTACATTTTTAAAAAATAATTAAAAAAAATTAAAAAATAAAAATTAATTCAAGCCCCTTATACCCTATTTCTATGCTAGATTTCTTCTAGCACAGAAATCTCTACTGTATTCATCCAAAATACAATGGCCAGTATAACCTACCAGTTCGCAATTACTAATCAGCTTTGAAATCCTTGACTCTTCTCTGCCAGGATGCTAGGTCTAATGGGGACAAACAGTGTCATCAGCTGTCTCTATCAGAAGTTGCCATTACACCTGGCAACGACCTACAAGTTAGCATCAACTCATGCCCTTGAACCAAATGTTGTCTGACTTCAGTACAAGTCAGATATACGTAGGGAAATTTGTAAACCCAGCTCCACTCCCCCTTGGTCCATTTGCACAATGTCTGGTCCAAACCTACAACTCAGGTAACGCGCAGCCCCTTGCAGAGAGCAAAGAAGATGCCCCTTTCCCCAGGAGTTCTTAGAAGGAGTGCAGAGAGGGAAATGGACTTACCCTTACGCAGTAGTTCATGCCTATCCCCAACAGGTGCTGCAGAAAGTGCCTGTCCTGCCTGCTCCTGAGGGTTGGCTCCCCAGGGCCGGGAAGTGGGCACGTATCAGGGGTTAAGGCGCTTGCCCTGTGCCCCACCAGGTCCGGCTGCGGTGGAAGAGCAGACCCAGCCCTACTTAGGCTGGTTTCTGGGGAAGCCGGGCTGCTGGGAGCCGGGTCCTGGCTTTCCTGGAGCTTCAGCCGGGGCACCTCTTTGGTACCCAGGCAAAAGTTTTTCAGGCTCAGCAAAGTGGCTGGGTTGGCCAGCTTCATGCTCGCCATGCGTGGGATCAAGGTGCACAGTGGGGTGGGGCTCTCCCGGGACGGCAGGGTGGCATCTTCAGCCGGCAGGTGAGGTGCCAGGGCAGGGTAGGGAGGCTGCTGTGAGCCCTTGTTCCCAGCGGAGCCTCCGGGGCTGCCTTCGTCCAAGGACGTGATGGACTCGTTCCGAAAGCGGCTGTACTTGGCCCTGTGCAGCATCCCGGGGTGTCCGAAGAGTCCTACATACAGCACGAGTCCTGCCAGGCTGTCCTGGCCGCGTTCTCGCATAGCCTTGGCAGTGCTGAAACAGGATACTGTTGCACAGGTCGCCTCCTCGCCCGGTAGATAAACGGTTCGGACATCAAACGCCTCGACGCCCCGTGCAACTCTAGGCAGCCACCTCTCCAACTCTGCCTGCGCCCTCGCCCGGCTCGGCTCGGGCCCTCGAGGGTGACAGCCCCGGGGGCGGGGGGAAGCGCCTCCCCAGCTCTGATTCAGCCCCTCCCTGGCCCGGGCAGCGGCCCCCGCTGTCCTCGCCCCGGATTCCTTGCTGGGAGAGCCTGGCCCCAGGCTCCCGGCGGTGGGGGTCGCTCACCGCCAACTCTCAGGCACAGAACCGGGCCGAGCCCCCGGCCGAGCGGTCCTGCCGCATCCTTGCGGGAGCCCAGCAGAAGTATTTAGCGCCCCCGCCCCCAGCCTCCCCTCTGCACACAGGAACTTTCAAACCTGCTCCCTTCGGCTCCCACAGGGCGGGGCAATGACTGGCCTATTAACCCTTTATTTGTTCCAGTGATTGTTCATTTTAAAACAAAAAAAAAAAAAAAAAGGAAATGTATGTATGAGCCAAAGGTCCTTCTGCCTGGGTTCGCTGATTCTGATGGCCGCCCTCTCTCTTGGAAGATCTGGTCCTGCATCCCGTTCCGGGCCACCAGCCGGGAGAACTAGCGACGGGCGCCGCTCCGCATTGTTCGCTGACTTGCGATCCGGCCGGGTTCCTCGGAGCCCCTCCCGGCCTGCCCACCCTGGCTCGGAGCTTCCCTCCCTCCCCGACTCCTCTCCGAGCTTCTTTCAGAGGCTCATTCGCAGCAGAAGGCTGAGATGTGCAGGATGATGATGAACAGAGTGTTGAAATTTTTATGAATGAACTTTGCCGAATGAATTTCTCTCTGTGTGCAAGCTAATAAATCTGTGAATGAAGCTGAGAATAGCTGTAATTGACTGACGGTCTCAGGGGTGCTTGGTTTTTATCCAATCAGGCGGTGGCTTGATGACTCATGCGCCATAAATATACTAAACTAGTAGCCGGGAGAAATAAAGCTAGGGGGAGAGACGGGAGAGATTTTATTTTGTGCTGTGTGATGAATGGGTTAAAAGGAAAGGCACTCTTTACTACAGATAGATCATCAGTAAGCTGGGGAGCGGCAGGTTAAAAGATTTGTTTTCTTTCTTGTTGAGATGGCCAGGAGAGCCAAGCAGAAGAGCTAAAAATTAGATCCATTGTTCCAGGGATATTAGGACATATGGCTCACAACTCCTGTGGGAAGCTGTGATGCATTTTTCTTAGAAACATAGTTCTTTTTTTATTGATTGTTGGTTCCATCTTCCGTCTGGTGCAACTTCCTGTACCTATCAAATGCATCCTGAAGACATGATGACAACTGCAAAGGCTTAGCACACAGGAAGCCAGAGCCAGAGCTGGGAAAAAGAAATGCACGTTCTTTAGGAATGGAGAAGAGGAAACTGCTGAAACACTGGGGGTGGGGGGTAGAGGGTGGGGTGGAAATCACATATAGGAAGAGATAAGAAAATCTCAGCTGAAGATTGCATTTCCCCTTGGGCCACAGCCCTGGCATCTGGAATTCAGCATTAATTAAAAAATTACAACAAACTGGCCACCAAAGGAATCAGGGATGCGACCTTCATTATCTTATTGACCCCAAGGCTGCAAGGCTCATGCGTATTCATGGCTTTGGTAGCCTGAGCTCCCTTGGGATCCAAACACAGGTTCTGAATGAAAGGGTTGCGAGTGACGGGCGGAAAAGGCATCATCGCTGGCTTCTGCTCCCCGTGGAAATAACGCACCTTTTCACATCCTGTCAAGCCTGTTCGGGTGTGTTTTTCCCTGGGAAGGCCTTTCTGCAGTTCACAAATCTTCCCTTCAACCTTTCCTGGCCTCCTTTTCCCTCCCCCACATCTCTCCTCTAGGCAAAACTGAGGGAAGCGGCTAAATCAGCCGGACCCCACGTTCCTGAGGCTGAGAACACAGGCTCTGGGCAGGATTTCAGAGTAACCAGTTTGACTCCTCTTACTTCTCCTCATTCCTCTTTTTCTTTCTTCCCTTCCCTTGGGTCCCTTCCCTGCTTGTGCTGTGATGACCCCATGCTATGCTGCCTTGAGAAAGTTACTGTACCTCTCTGTGTTTGAATTTCCTCATCTGTTGGGAGCGGCTATCTAATGGAGCTGTGAGGAGGGTTTAGGAGATAATCCTACTCCTCCCGTAAAGTCTCGGCCCACCGCTCCACACAGTGCCGCCTCACTAAGTGCATGCGGGCAGTATAAAGAAAAGCTATGAGAACAGGGGTCGCCTCCCCCTGAAGCTTGTATTCTTACCCCTACAGCGTAGAGTCTATGCCATTCTAGGCAATTAAAAAGAAAAATTAGCACAAAGAGGGAGAAGCCAAGAAATCCAACATTGTCCAAAAACCTGTTTCCTAACAATCGCGGAGGCTGCAGGGGGTGGGGAAGGACAGGGCCTGTCGGGCCGATGTGACTCCTTACCCAGGTCTTCACAACAGCAGGACTGGGTGCCCAGGGGACCCTGGGAGGCACCATGCTGGCCAGACTCCAGGGGCTCAGACCAGCCTACATTCCTCAGGAGCAGCAAGTCCTGGGAGGGTTGGGGGTGAGGACCAAGTGGGACCAGGTACAGTAAGAAACCAGTCATGGCCAGAGGGGGCTGCCTCTCTGCCCTGTCCCCAGGAACCCTGGAGACTCTGGCTTTCCTAGGCAGTCTTGCCACGACCCTTTATGAAGGTAAAAGAGATCAGATCTGCAGCTGGGAAGTGGGGGACAGCCTCACTGGCCCAGCCTGCCCATCTGGGCGGCTCTCTCAGTCCCAGCAGCTCAAGACAAGGCTCATCAATTGAGTGGATTTCTATTCCAGGTAGATGGATGAGCAAGGCAGATGGTTTGCCTTTTCCCAGGACGTTAGAACATCTTCTTCAATTTGTAATGATGAGAATAATATTAATAAGAGCTACTATTTCTGGAACACTTGAAAGTTTAGCTACATACTCACTGGATTATTATAACAACCTTTGGAGGCTGGGACTATGCTCATCACCACCTTACAGATATGGAAACAAGGCTGAGAGCAAGTTTAGTGACTTGGCCAAGGTCCCCCTGGCTGTTGGACAATGATGCCTGGATGCTTCCGGCAGCTCAGCCTGACTACAAAGCCTGTGCTGGTAGCCACTGTACTCTGCTGCCTCCCAGGGGACCAGAGAGCTCAAGTCCAGATTGCAGGCCTGTGTTGAGGGCTACGGACATCTCATTGTTCCCTAGAGACCTGAGAAATGACTGAGCAGGAAGAAGAGCTGGGGATTTCTTGGAAGTTCTAGAATTGGTTCATAGCAGGGCCCAGCAGAATATCCTCCCACCTGCTGTTTTTCCTGTATCTACCCCTCCACAGCTCCCAGGAGAAAATGTATTTAGCTCAAAGATAATTTTTCAGGAGTGAAGATAATATTAGAATAGATGTCTCAGGAAACCTTGGTATCTGGGCCACTGCCCACAAGCTGTGTGCACTTAGGCAGGGTAGTGGAGAAAAAACATTAGCATGGGAGTTACAGAACCCGCTATGGGATTTTGAGTAAGTTACTTAACCTCTTTGAGACTCATCTTTATTATCTGTAAAATGGGCGTGATAATAATAAATAATATCTGCTGAGCACTTTCTCTAGACCAGGTCCTGAACTAAGTGCTTCAAATTTAAGCCTCCCAGCAATTCTATGCAGCATGTGCTTTTTATTTATTTATTTATTTATTTTGAGACAGAGTCTCACTCTGTTGCCTGGGCTAGAGTGCCGTGGCATCAGCCTAGCTCACAGCAACCTCAAACTCCTGGGCTCAAGCAATCCTCCTGCCTCAGCCTCCCGAGTAGCTGGGACTGCAGGCATGCGCCACCATGCCTGGCTAAGTTTTTCTATATATTTTTAGTTTTAGTTAGCCAATTAATTTCTTTCTATTTTTAGTAGAGACGGGATCTCGTTCTTGCTCAGGCTGGTCTAGAACTCCTGAGCTCAAACGATCCTCCCACCTCGGCCTCTCAAAGTGCTAGGATTACAGGCGTGAGCCACTGCATCCGGCCAGTATGTGCTTTTTATCATCTACTGTCTTTTCCAAGTCACACAGCCAGGCAGTGGCAGGTCTGGTGTAGAACCAAGTGCTGACTCACTGCAGCCCCATGCCCTTATCCCCTGTAATACGATCCAGTGTGTGCGCGAACCCAACTCCTACTCCATGCTCACTAAATCTTAGCTCTTGCTGGCTCCTCCTCCTTGGAGATCATACCTGTAAAATTCACCCTGAATAATTCATGAGTAAAAACGCATAATAGATAAAACCATTATTGTCATTAAACCTTGAGAGACCCATTAACCCTTCTCGTTGCCCTTGGGTAGATTAGGAAGTTCCTTCCTTCCTTCCTTCCTTCCTTCCTTCCTTCCTTCCTTCCTTCCTTCCTTCTTTCCTTCCTTCCTTCCTTCCTTTCTAAACCCAGACACTGAAACTTTAATTGGGTCAGAATTCCCTGTCAAGGACCTGGGTAGTATCCTCCTCTTTATTGCACCCATTCCTTCTGCGGGGCACTTGACTAGCCATCTGTGTAAGTGCCCCAGCTCTCCCCAGACCCGCTACAGGGATGTCTCAAGCATTGTCACATCAGCATTGATGTCCAGACACACATTGATGTCAGGGCTCAGCATTCTGGTGCAGCACACTTTTTCCGCTGCCCCCTTATATTCCACAAGCGTCTCAGGGCCAGCAGTCAAGTCTCCACTCCCCACCCCCACCAAAGCCTGGAAAACCTTAGCGTGCCTTTTTACAGCTCCTTCATCTCAGCTTCTTTCTTCTGGAAGGCAATCAGTGTGTTTAAGCTCTTCTGGGGCTCCTCCTTCTTCCCATCACTCATCTTGTTCTTCTCTATCGGTTTGGCAATCCGGGTCATCTCTGATGCCAGGAAGTCCTCCCCTTGGTCTAAGATCTTCCCCATGATAGGACCACTTCTTCTCAGTCTCCTTGCCTGGCGGGCCTCCACGCCAGAGGTCCTGATGAACTAACTCCCCAGCCAGGGAGTCCTATGCAGGCAGGCCACCAGGCATACCTAGGTAGACCCCTCACCCCTTTAGCCAGCGCTGGATGGCGTCACCCTTAACTGCCCCACTATACCGGACTGGGTTCTCAAAATCCCCATCGCGGAAGAGGTAGAAGACTGGCTGCCTCTCTTTGTCCAGCTTGTATTTCTCATTCAGCTCCATGTTCAACTTGTCATCATACTCTGAGATCCCCACCTCTGCCACCAAGAGATCACCACTGGAGGCCGAGTTTGCAGCAAGATGCTTGAACTCATCCTGGGGTACTGTGTGTTGACCTTCACCAAAATGAACTTGCCTTTGGGAATGACCCTGTAAAAAGTGACTGTATCCAAGGGAAGGGCGCCCTTGCTGTGCAGGGCACTGCCATCACGCAGAGCACAGAGGAGCAAGAGGCCCAGAAGGAAAAGCAGGGGATGGCGGCAGCCAGATCTCGGGAGCGGGAGGTAGGAAACCTGTTGATCAGACAGTTTCAAGGAAGAGCTGGGTCATGCTAGAATTAGCTAGGTCCTGCAAAGATTTCTTGGAGGAATGGCAGAGACAAGGACCTGGAAAAAAATGCCTGCCTGGCTTTGGAAGATAACCCAGTGTGGAATTTGGGTGGAGGAAGGGTGTGCTAGAGGCTGTGGGGCGGTGGAGACAGAATAAAGCAGAAATTAACTCTGGGGGGTTGTGGGCCGATTGCTACTTTGGTACGAAGGGGAGCAGGTGGCATCAGAGTGCCACGGCACAAGGACTCTTACTCCATTCCCCACTTTCATTTCTATCACAAAGCAGAATAGGGAAGCATTTTCACTGAGCAATACTCCTGAGGAGTTTAACAGCCCATCCGTGAGGAATAAAAACATTGCTGAAGCCCTATTTTGGTGGGGGGAAACACCACAAGACAATATTTAAATAACATAAAGTTCTTGGCAGAGACCAAAATATCATTTTAAGGATGAGAAAGTGAGATGAGGAAGAAGGGTTAAGTCTCTGAGAGTCCAAACCTAGCCTCACAAAAATGGAGGCAGGACCATTCTCCCTCGAGTTGTCATTAACTCTGAAAGCAACACCATTGTCCTTTGCCTCCTGCCCCAAATGTTTCCTGTTTTCCTGCAGTCTTCAGCCCTGGTACGTACACAGCTTTCTGATGGTTGCTATTGACCCTCACTGGCTCTCCTAGAACCAGGACCAGTTAGATAAGCACAGGAAAACAGATATTTTCCTATCTGTTGAAAATGAGATAATGTACCTGCAAGTGCTACGTACAGAGACAGCATGCAGATGGAAAGTAGATGAATTACTTAGGGTCAGGTTCAGTTGCAAATAATCCCAAAATAAAAAGCACAGTGGCTTAAATAAAATGTTCATTCCTCTGGAGGTGGGAAATCCATGGCTAGTGACAGCTCTTGGTTATCCCTAAACTATATTCCTTCTCCTCATAGCCCAAAATGGCTGATGGAGCTCCAGCCATTTCATTTGCACTCCAGGAAGCAAAATGTATGAAAGGACAGGAGCCTAGGGGATAGAGCCATGAGCAAACAAAGTGTTATTCCTAGAACTTGAAACCTAGTACAATTTGTCTGGTTGGATTTGTAAATTATTTGAGACCAATGACATTTTTTTGCTTTCAATTTCTCCCTTTTTGAGCTACAGTACCAATAACTGTTATTGCGTGCCTGTCCTACCATTATATTTTGAGAGCAGATAATTTGTTTCTTGAGTTTCACAGGTCCACAGATGGAGACTACTTTGCCCATTTTCAGAAATTCACCCATATCTGATTTAGATAGTGAGATTTGGAACTTTTGAGCTGATGAGATTCACATAAGATTTTGGACTTGGAGTTGATGCTATAATAAATTGAGATTTGGGGGAAACTTGGGATGAGGTGAATGTATTTTGCATGTGGGACAGATGTGAATCCTTTGGTGGCTGGAGGATGGACCAACCTATGGAAGGTTAAGCTAATAAATTTGTGTTGTTTAAGCTGCTAAATTTGTGGTAATTTTTTATGGCAGCATAAAAAAACTAATACAAACACTTTGTACTACAAGTTAGAGGAAGAGAAGCATCTTGCATCCTGAGATTAAAAAAAAAAAAGGCAGCAAAACAGTAACTTAAATAAATAATAAAAAATAGGAGAAACTATTTGCTCCATCTGATTCTAGTTGCCAAAATTAATGAGATCTTGAGTCTTTTTTTTTTTTAAACTGACAGACTCTCCAACCAAACAGCTTTTGCAGGGTCGAAGTAAGGCTATATGATGGCCCCTAACGATGTGATAATCAGGGCAGAAAGTTGCTGTTTTTCCACCATGAATAGACTAACTGCACTCTTGGTAACCTTGGTAATCTTGTGCTTTTTCCTTTAAATAGTGGCCATATTTTTTATTTTGTAAGCCAATCTTTCTAAAGCTTGGGCTTCCTTGTAGAGCCTCCTTACACTGTAAACAGTTTTTGGTTTTGAGATGCTTTTGATTCTGAGTCTTCCTTTCACTCTATCTGGGTCATTTTGGCAAGTTACTCCACCTCTCTGAGCCCCGGTTTCTCTTCATCTGCACAATGAAGATAAGAATGTGTCTCTTACAGGTCACATGACTGTAAGAAATAAATGGGTGTGTGACAGATCGTAGGCCATCATTATGAGTTAGTCCTTATTAGAACAGAGGCCTAAGGAAGGAGCAGAACTAACCGGTAGCCAGGTGGAATGGATACCGAGCCCATACGTTCTGATCTAGAACATCTTTGATTTTCCCCTAAATTATGTTTTTAAAAGGAAGACTTATCTTTTAGAGATACATACAGAAGTATTTAGGGAGGAAAGGATGTGATCAGTAAAATTTACTTATAATCTAGCCGGTGAGAAAACGTTGTGGGGAGTGGGCCACAAATGAAACAAGATTGGCTGTATGTTGGTGACTGGTGAAGCTGGGTGATGAACACATGGGAATTAATTGCACTTTGCTCTCTATTTTTGTAGATCCAGGAACAATGTTGATCCTACAGGCATGGCACAGAGGTCAAGTAAAAGTACTGCAGAAAGCAGGACTGGAGAGGGGCACAAGACAGGGTAGGCAATTGTCCCACACTCAGCTCCACCCTTGGCAGGCTTGTTCACAGAAGGGAAGACATGGGGGTGGGGCAGGTCACGATGTTTGGGTCCAGACGTCTGTACCTTCTTACTCTAGCAAGTGTTTCCAGTCTAATCTTCCCTAATCTTCCATTCCTGCAACATACAGTTAAGAACTTTGGGCCGGGCGCGGTGGGTGGCTCACGCCTGTAATCCTAGCACTCTGGGAGGCCGAGGCGGGAGGATCTCTCAAGGTCAGGAGTTCGAAACCAGCCTGAGCAAGAGCGAGATGACTCTCTACTAAAAATAGAAAGAAATTAATTGGACAACTAAAAATATATAGAAAAAATTAGCCGGGCATAGTGGCGCATGCCTGTAGTCCCAGCTACTCGGAAGGCTGAGGCAGAAGGATCACTTGAGCCCAGGAGTTTGAGGTTGCTATGAGCTAGGCTGGCAACATGCCACTCTAGCCCGGGGAACACAGTGAGACTCTGTCTCAGAAAAAAAAAAAAGAACTTTGCTTTGTCTTTCTGAGCTTCCATTTCTACAACAGTAAAATGAGTAGGGATAACAGACACTCTTTGCCAAGGAGTCGGGCAGTGGCGTGTTCATGGCTTTGAGAAGCCATGGACTGTTCACTGCTCTGCTGGGCAGTGGCTTTGTTCATGGCTGTAAAGTTGAAGGGGATGTCTTCTGGTGAACCATGCCTTTGTTCCCTAGCCAGTGAAGTGGTAGGGAGGTTTTCCAATAATATGCTTTTCTTCAACAATCATACACATGTCCATGGCATTTATTTATAACCAATACACTGCTAAGCCTCGAATTTTCTTTCTAGTCCAAACTCTTAGTTCCAAATTTAAATTTCTAAAATCTTCAAACCCAATAGGTCAAAAACACAGCTTTCTTCCTTGACATTCTGCTGTTGATTAACAGCATCCCCATCTTTCCATCCATCCATCCGTCATCCCAGACTCCTCCCTCATTCATGCTCCGCAGCTGAACACGCATCAAACCTGTCCATCCTACCTTTCAACTGCCTTTTGATCTTATCCCCAACTCTCTATTTGCATATGATAGGTCAAGCCCTGGTCATCTCTCAGAGACTCTCCTTCTACCCAGACAATATATTCTTGTCAGAATTACCTTTCTTTCTGATTCAAAAACATGATCATATATGTTCCTAGATTAAAACCTTTAATAACTCTTATGATTTCCAGAACAAAATTCCAATCCTTTACCATGGTTTGCCCCAACTAGCTTTCCAACATCTTCTCTAGTCATTATTCCTTGTAAATCCTATTTCCAGTAAATCATGCTAGTGGCCATTGCTCAAAGACAAAAGAATTATGTTAAAAAAAATTGAAGGTGCTCTGATACAGCTATCCTGAGAAGTTTTGTCTAATCCTTCTCACACCTATGAACCTTCACCCTCATCTTTCTCAAATATAATCCCAAATATTGTATTTTTCAACTTCTCAAAATCTGCTTTCAGATTCTTCATTCACACCAAGTCAAATGATTGATAACATCTTAAAGCGGTATTGCTGTTAACTGTCTTTAAATAGATTTCATTCCACTCATTTCAAAGAGGGAAGGAACCTGCAGTGTAGAAAAGCTGTTTCAAATGGGAAACAGAGGAACGGAGGTTTATATAGTATACCAGGAAAAGTCATTATGAAATAGGTTTGCCAAGTCAGAGTAAAACTAGTTAATATTCTACAGGGCAATAAAACCATAACCTTTGGGGTTATCTGTTCTACTGGACATAAATTATTTGTCTCTATTCTGGACAAAATCTATAAGTTAACAGGTAACTTCAGAGTCTGAGCCCTTAGTTATAGTAAAAAAAAACAAAATAAAAACCAGCTACATTCCCCTAGATAATTAAATAATTTTTGGCTGAGCCTGTTAATGCTTCAGTATAACATTGAAAGGACATGCTGTCTACCTTTTTGCCTAATTCTCAAGTTTTTAGTGATTTTTAAAAACATATCAATAAAGGATACCAAACTGAAAGAATTTTAGGCATCAATCAATGTATATGGGCAGACATATTGGAATTCTTCTCTCCTTAAAATCACCCATAAGGATGGCTTTACCGAGAAAGCAAATAATGAAATTAGAAAGGAACTTTTCTGAAAGACTAATATCATCTGATGAGCTCAGGGATTTTTGGATCAAAAATAAAATTTGATCCATTGGGTGTACTCTGGTGACCCGAGTCCAGCCAAGACTTTGAAAAGCGAATCAGGACTATTCTCTGTCAACTATCTCTTGGTAGAATCGCAAATGCAACCTGGTTACATAGAGGCCATCTGGAATAGGGAGGAGCCACTGGGGCAGACAGAGCCGAATTTGATTCCTACTTGAATCATTTCTCAGCTGATGGTCTCTGAACCTTGGCTTCCTCGCCTGCAGCGGGTAATCTTAAGTATCAAAAGTGATGGACAAATGGTTCCCAAACCAGTGCTTATCTGTGAAAAAGTTTTCATCAGTTTATATAGAAATAGTAACAATTTAAAAAGTATGTGGGGGAGAGGGGAGGAGAACCTTATAGAGAAGTCGCATTTATATGCTGGGTTCTTTCAGACTGTCCTTCCTAGTGTGTGTGTGTGTTAAAATGTCTTTTCTGTTATGAAGTAATGATAAACATAAATAGTATATAGTTTGTTAAATGGCTTTCGTGGCAAAATAAAAGTTAGCAACTCTGTCTCTCTCCAAACGATTCTTGATATGCCCTGAGAACCACGGTAGGAGTGTGTGGATTTACTTTGTGAACAAAACTGTGTGTTCACAGTAAGCTATTATTACTATAGTCTCCCAAAGTGCCATTGCTTGTATGGCGACGCAAATATCATCCAGCTGGTCCCAAAGGTTCTGGAAGAACCCACACTAAACAAGGCTTCCTCCCGGAGTCTCACTGGGAGAGGCCTCTCCCGCAGAGAGACCTCAGGGCTCTTGGGTGGCAGGGCCGCCTCTGGGCTAAGCCCCAGACTTGTCTTTAAGGAGAGGAATTCCATTTCAGCAGACTTTTACTTCCAGTGGGGAAAGTGAATGGCATGGAAAGACCCTCCCTTTCCAGAGGCTAAGGAACTCCCTGGCCTGTGAGTAAATGATGAGAGTGGGGAATGCAGTTTGCTGCAGAGAAGCAGGGACAAGAGAAAAAAGAAAGGTCTTGGTGATCAGATGTGGGCTGGTGGCGCTGGAAATGGGCGGGAGGGGCGATGCAGTAAGGTTTGCATGGGGGCTGGGAGTGCTCAGACTTCTGTAATCCCAGGGAGCCCTGTCAACTTCTTGAGCTGACCACACATTTAATCCTTCTTTTCACTTTACATAGAAGTACTTCATTTAAAGAAATAAAAATAAGCCAGAGATGAAAATTAAATTCCTCCGTATCCTAATTTAAACACAATGCTCGTTAACATGTTAGCAACAAAAAACATATCATGGTGCTCTTTTCCTTGTGCATAAACATTTTTTTTCAAACAAGAATAACATAATATTGTGTACAGTTTTGTACCTGCTTTTTTCACTTAACAAACAAAAAGCATACATTTTGCCATGTCACTAAAAATACGATGTTAATGGCTACGCGGTACAGTTGTGCAAATGTGCCATAATTGAACACATTGGGGGAGGGGCATTTAAGTTTCAACACACAAGCACGCACAGTAGGGCAGTGATACCCTTGTAGCCATTAGTAAATCCTTCCATACAAAATGCTAATTGCAGGCTCTAGATGATGGGCATATATGTGCATCGTACCCTTCTTCCAACTCGTCTGCATGTTTGAAATTGTTTTTATGGTAAGACTTGGGTGGAAAAATGTGTTCGGCATGTCCCCGCATAGATCCCTAGTCTTCTCGGTAGAGCGAGTTCCCAGAAGCGGCGCGTCGGGGACCAAGGCCGCGGGTGTCCGGGGTCCGCGGTGCGGGAGCCGCCGAGTGTCCCGGATGCAGCCCAGGCGGGGCGGGGCTCCGCGCAGGCAGGTGGCGCCCCCTCGGAGCGGCGGGGGCTGCTGCCGCGCGCGGGCTCCCGGGCTGCCCGGGTCGTGTCCCGCTCCCAGGAAGCGGCGGCGGGGACCGCGGGCGACAGGGACAACGAGCGGCGGGGACCGCGCCCGGGCCGCGGGTTCGCACGGCCTCCCTGGAAAAGGAGCAGCGGAGCGCCAGGCCGCCAGGAGCGCAGCTTCAAAGCTGCAGGCGCCCCGAGAAGAAAAGGGCCAGTGTGCGCCCGCGCAACTCCAAAGGCCTTCCCCGGGCACGGCGACGCACGGGGGAGGGGTGCGGGGCGCTGGGTCTGCGCCTTAACACTGCGGGCAGTCAGGCCCTGGGTACCCCGCCGGGACAATAGGGCCTCAGTGCTGGGGAGGAGGCGGCCCGGGGCTGGTGGGAGCATAAAGGGACGCTGTGTCTCTGCGACACTCAAGTTCACCTTTGTCTTCCCAGCGCGAGTCAAAGGAAGGTTACAGAAGGAGCCTGCGGGCTCTCCTCCCTCCTCGGGGGTCTGTCTGGTCGATGGGAAGGGCCAAGTTCTTTCTCCAAGATGCTGGGAATTCAGATGAAAATAGAAATGTGCTGGCCTGCTCCCTGGGACGGCGGTCAGTGTTGTTTATATCAACAGCCGAGTCCTCTGGCGGGGCCCGCGAGGAGGGGATGTACTGTACAGATTACTGGAACCGGTGGTCCCGAAGGGGCCCAGGCACACGTGTTACACGGCAGTGCGAATTTGCCCTCGGTGGGCAGTAGCGGGGTGGGAGGTGGGCAAATTTCTTCCCACCAGCCGTCAGCTGTCCAGACTCTGCTACTGTCTCTGCCCCAAGAAGAGAGGCCCAACTGTCCTCTGGCCTGATTGCTGCAGCCCCGCCGACCAGTGGGCAGTGGTGGGAACTTAAAGGCTACCTACCGTCCTTGCACTTGGCCTTCGCTGAGTCTTCTGCTGGAGTTGACACAAAATAGCTGTCTTAGGCCAGATCTCTGTTGGCATTTAAGGAGAAAAAACTACTCTTGGCTGTGTTACCTATAATAATAGATCATTTCAATGGCTTGCGGCAGAGTCAGAGTAGCTGTGAAGAGCAGTTCACAAGCCCCCAACACACACACACATCCACACACCCCACCTGGACGCCAGTTTTGTAATCTGACCTTTTGTTATAGAGAATCAAGATAGTTAAACAAACAAAACCAAATAACGAACACATAAACTTCGAACCCAAGACCTGAGTTTCATTCTAGCTTTGCCACTTGCTGTCAGTGACTTTGGACAACTGACTTAACCTCATTCAGTCGCCTCAGTTTGTAAAATGGGCACATGAAATCTGCCTTACAGAGTTGCTGTGAAAATTTGAAGAGAAAGCATATGTGAACGTTCCGGGCACAGTAGTAAGCTTTCAAGTAAAAGTATCTATTTATTTGTTTTTGAAAACTTGATTATTTCTAACATTGTTCGAAATGGAGTTGAGTCAACTTACACAAATAGAGTACTGAAACATTTATTACTTGAAAGTAATAAATGAATACTTTCAAGTTTTGCTCTGTATAGTTCTGAGTTCATTTCATCATTTACAAAAAGAATGTATTTATCCATTAACTTATGAAAAAAGTGAATTTAAGAGCCAAGTGAAGAGAAAAAAAAGAAATTAAGGTGAAAGCAGTGGTGATAGTACATAAAGTGTTTCACAGAAGGACAAGTAAACTTGCTAGCAGCGGGCTGTCAGTTTAACTCTGAGCTCCCAGGCAGACGAGGCAAAGAGAGGAACATGATCATTTTCATAATCTGTGCTGTTCACTGATGAAAACAAATCTGTTTCTAAGGATCACCAGCTATTTCTTTAGAAATGTCTTTTGAAAGCTTTTGTGAAAATAAACACTGTGCTTTTGTAGACACTGGCAATGTTCTTTCTTTAATAACAGAATGAGTTTCACAGGGTTGCTCTTCTTAGTGCTCCTTAATGATGGCTAAAGTCAATGTGCAACTCAGGGAGAGCAGTCTGCCAAGCAGCTCACTTAAATAACACCTTCACCAACACCACCAACACCGATGGTACTGCTTGTTTGATTAACTCTTCACAATTTCCACACACACTAATTAGTTTACTTTCCAATAATCCTGTGACTTGATAAAGGCCCACTGCTAGAAGGCAGAGCCAAGACTCCAAACCAGATGTTTCTACACCCACACCAACACTTCACCAACACTGAGTAATTCGTGGGCAACTGGAAGGAGACCCAGAGAAGATAAGAGACCTATTGCCTGATAATGATAATATCTAATGGGCTAGCGAAAAGCTGATAAGAAATAGAATAACACAGGGCAGCCTAGTCATGGGTGAAAGATTTGAGCTGAGATGGTGAGAAAGAAGAGACAGAGGTTACGCAGTTAACTGAGGAGAACGCTGGAGAGAAAGGCTTGAGCAAATCACCTAGGCTCAGGGCCTTTAGGTGGCGGTGGAGGGTGGAGATTTACGACCTGGGAGCTATATTAATCTATTCGGATTGCCATAACAAAATACCACAGACTGAGTGGCTTTAACAACAGAAACTGATTTTCTCACTGTTCTGGAGGCTGGAAGTCCAGATCAAGGTGCCAAGGTTGGTTCCTGGTGAGGCCTCTCTTCCTGGCTTGCAGACGGCCACCTTCTTGCTGTGTCCTCACGTGACCTTTCCTTGGTGCATGCTTGAAGAGAGGGAATTCTGGTATCTCCCACTCTTCTAATAAGGACACCAGTTTTATCTGATCCTTATGCTCTTATTTAATCTTAATTACCTCCTTAAAGGACCTATATTCAAATATAGTCACATTGGAGGTTAGGGCTTCAACATATGGACGGTGCGGGGTGCACAATTCGGTCCATAACAGGAGTCAAAGGAGGGAGAAAGTGAAGTCACTAGACCATAGGGAAGGAGAAAAGTCCAGACCTGCCAATGAGGACTTTGTTCCCACCGGACTAGTGGGCTGTGTCAGTTCTCCCTAGCAAGGAATGCAAAGCTAAGAGGCTCTTTGGTACATGCAGGGTAGAACCTGGGCAGGGTCTGACAAGGGGTCAACATGTGGCATCACTGCATATTAGTGTGAGGACCCTGCAGACCAATCCATGGCTCAGAAGGATATGACGTCTGTGCCCTCAGGCAAGTCAGTTAAATGCTCACAGCCTCAGTTTCCTAATCTCTAAAATGGGGCTAATAATACCTACTTAGTCTACCTCAGAAGGTAGGAAACTGAGGTAGGGTGAGAAGTAGCAGTGGTGAGGAACAAGTTCCAACCTCCCCTCAACCACACGACCCAACTGTACATAAATGTTGTATAAATATTGTAAAGTCCTCCAATCAGTAAAATGTAATGGTGAGTGCAAAAGTGCTGGGTGAACTAGAAGTTACCACGTACGCTTGCTGTAAATGACGCCCTCACCAATGCTGACGATGACGGCAGTCTTACGCTGTTGGCATCTCATCAGTTCGACGCTGTCCGCGGCCGTCTGGGCGTGAGGACGTTGCCCGGGCAAGGACAGCGCTCAACATAGCCGAGGCAATGGGAGGCCCCATAAAAAGACCACCCTGAAATCTCTGCGCTCGAAAGGGACCTTTTCCCCCTCTCCATGCAATAACGCGCCCAACGACTTTCTCCTCCTCTCCTAGTCTCTCCCTCTCTTCCCTCCGATCTCCCTCCCAATTTTAGATGCTGGGGAGGCAAGAGCAGGTGGAGAGGGAGCCCCAGATCCTCTTGAACCAGGCCCAGTCCCGGGTCAGGCACATCACCTGCTTCTCACTACCGTGGCTGTGAGTGAATGATCAGAGACACACTGAGGCTTTGAGGTCTGTCCACCCCAGAGGTCTAGAAGCTTCGCAAGAGCTGGAGCTGCCATCTGGCTTCTGCTCTGCCAGGTCCCAGCACAGTGGCTCCGACACAGCAGGGCAAGGGACACACGTGAAGAGCTTTAGGGAATGCATGCGTGAATGTCACCTAGGAGGTGCCCCAGGCCTGTAGCATCTTGGCTTAAATAACTCTCTTCTCTGGGGAGCCAGATGAGGAGAATGAGAAGGAAATTGCCATTTCTGCTTTTGCCTTGGTAGAAGTTCTCTGAGCCTTGATTTCCTCTTCTGTGAAGTAGGAGTACTGCCGTCCTCTTAGGGAGGTGTGAGCATTAAGGGAGACAGAGCATGTGAAATGCCTGCTACAGGGCCTGGCGTGCGGGGCCTCTGCTCACTGTTTTCATGTCATCCTAATGCTTGCTCTTGCCCTGTGCTACCTTGGTACCTATTCCTACTGCAGCATGCACTTATACTAGCAAATTCCAGACTACAGTGGTTTAAATTGATTAAAATCACCCTTTATTGAGTGTCTATCGTGTGCCAGACATTGTTTTAAGTGCTGTATATTATTTCACCATCTCCTCACGATACTGTATTATTATTCCTATTTTACAGATAAGGAAGCTGAAACTCGGCACAAGTTGAATCACTTATCCGACATGAGATTTGAACCCAAGGATGTCTGAATCCAGAGTCTATGCTCTTACCCATTCTGCTGTAATACATAAAAAATATAAAAGTATATAACATCAATATAAAAATAAATGAAATATAATTTGTTTGCTTAGATCTCCTCTGATTTTAAATTGTAAGCATTTTAAGGACCCAAACCTTGTTTCATTTCTTTTTTTCTCTGGTACCCAGTACAGTGTCTGGCACACAGTAGTCACCATGTATTGAACCCACTTAGCATGTGCTAAGCATGTCACAGACACCGTCTCACTTACGTGTTAAGAATTATTACATTCATTTGTCAGAGGAGAAAACTAAAGCTCAGAGATGTCTATGTCACATGTGTGTGACCAATGCTAATTCTGTCCTAGATCTGCCTGACTCCAGAGTGCATATGCACTCGGCTGTGTAATATAGTGCCCCTCTCCTAACCAAATAAGCATTACGGATCCTTTTAGAAGGTGGTTCTACTTTTGCAGAAGTGGAAAATACATATATTTAAGTGAATAAAAGCTATCTCTGATTTGTATTTATACACATGCATTTACACACATATGTGTATTTCTGTACACATATATATTACTGGCAGGCACGTAGATGCACTCTGGAAGACTGCATCTCTACGGAGTTGCCTTTGGGGAGGGGAGCTCAGAAGCAGAGATGTACTTTTCATTGTACACCTTACACCTTTTTGTATCTTTTGAATTTTGAACCATGTGGAGGTATTGTCTATTTAAGAACAATCAAAATTTTTGCAAAAGACAGCTATGTTTTTGGTGGAAAATGTACTGGATCCAAGAGACTCGAGTTCTAATCTCAGCTCTTTCACTATGTAAATATAAAGAATACTCAAATTTATTTTCAGTTTTTCGTCCATAATATGGGTAAATAGCTTCCCTTATATCTCCCTCATGGGGTCACATGAGATCATCTGTTGCAAAAGCATTTTGCCAGGTGTGAACAGCCCTGCACATGGATTACAGGATTACATTACTATATCAGCATTGTATTAACATCGTGAAAGTCAACTCCTTGATCCACCCGCTCTGGCAGCCTGAGGACCCTGTGAAAGGCAGCATGGCCTTGAGGAAGCTAACTGGCATTTCCAGGTTCGAAAAGCAATTTGCAGACTTAGCGGTCATCAGTGAAGAGAGTGGCATGGAGCACCAGCATTAATTACTCTTTCGACAAAGTGTTTGTACTTCCCCTTCTACCACCATCACTCACCTACATAGAACGGTCTCACTCCTCTTGGGATTTGAGAACATTCTGGTCAGAAGATGACCAGAAGCAAGACAGCCTCTCTCCAACTCGCGGAGGTAAACATGGTGAGGATGGGAGAAATTTGCCGGCGGCTGGTGAAGCCCCGGCTGCTTGCTGGTTTCTGTTTAGTCTGAGGAAGGTTCCAGGCGCAGGGAAACTGCAATGTCTGCGGTGTTATGGGGTAGCAAAGTTTGGCAGTCTTGGCCTGAGGAGTTCTACGACTCCCAACTCAGCAAGCACTGCTATTTTAGCCAGAAAACAAAGCTTTCCTTAGAGAATCTATTTTTCAAAGGTAGACTTGGCGCAGGGGGAGAGCCCAGGGAACTTCACTTTCTAAGGTACAAGATGGAGCGATAAGAGCACAGCTTGGGGAATGGGTGGATCTGGATTCCCAGCCCCAGTTTGTCTCCAAAATGCTAAGCCACCTTGGGAAGTTCCATTCACTTCCTTGGGCCTCAGTTTCCCCATCTGGAAATGAGGGGCTTAAACAGAATCATCTTTGGTTCTCTGCACACCAGTGATCCTACACCCTGGGACTCAGCCTTGGGTGCGGCTCATCTTGGCCCTTCTGCCTGTGCTCCTGCCCTGTGTCTCTGTCCGACCGACTTGGGGGAGTGTACTGTGCTTTGTCACCCCACAAGCAGGAGAGTGTCTATCCTGAGCCGTCAGCACCCGCAGGGGAATGTGCTGCTGACCCGCCTCACACTGAGGAAGCCTGGATTCTCACACTGAGCACTGGGATGGGAGTCTAGGTAAGAGACTGACCGTGTGCGTGTGCGTGTGTGCGCGTGTGCACGCGCTCATGTTCGTGTGTTAGGAGGAGGGGCCGGGGGACTGTGAGCGTGTGCCTATCATCCCGAGTTCCATGCTTTCTCCTGGCAACAAGGGGACCTCACAACAGCAGTTTTAACCTCTGAAGCTGAAACACATTCACGACAGCACCATTTCCTACAGCCCAGGGTTTTTCCCGTCATTTCCACTCCAGTGTAGTTAAGAGTTGTATTTAAGGGCCTCCAGAGTCCAGCTTGGGAGTCTAATGAGCACTTTAGCGTGGTTTCTCTGGGAAGAAGTTCTGCGTCCCAAGCAAACGGCTCTCTAACTCTCAGCGCACAGCCATGCGTGAGCTGGGACGGCCCTGGCATCTGTTGACTCTGCCAGGGCACCTGACTCGACCGTGGCCCATGATCAACATCAACCAACACTGATTCCATTAAAATATAATAGAGGGTCTTCATCTTGTGGCTTAGTGAGTCTCCCCACGTCTGTGAACAGCAGGGTGACCTACTCTTTCCAGATTAACCAAGGTAAGTCCCAGCACCCCAGGAACCCCTCACTCCCGGGCCAGCCAGGATGTGGATGACCTTAAGAAGGGAGCTCACTAAGCCTTGGTAGGCAGAGGCTTTGGGTGCCATTCTCCTCTCCAGACATACAGGGACTGCCCAGGCGCTGGTGAGCCCTCATCTGGCGATTCTCCAGAGGGCTTGGATCTGGGGCAGCCATTCCCTGAGAAGCAGCGGGAGGGACATGCAGGGGCTTTCATGGGTCTGTGTGCCTCAGGGACGCTGCTCAGCAGGGCAGGCGGCGGATGCCAGGATTCCATGTCACGGTGTCTTACAAAACGCAGTCCCCGCCACTCTTGCTCGATTCGATCATGTGGCCAGGTCCAGATCAGCTCATTCCGCAGGCTCCTGTTAGCACTTGACCCGTGCTTCTCTTGGAGCGTCCACGGGGCAGCACTTGCCAGAGATGCCTGCCTGCCCTTTTGCTCCTCACACGGCTGCCCATGTGACGAGAGAAAGAAGTGGCAGACATGGGAGGAGGCACTGGCATGTGATCAGAAGCTCCAGGTCAAACTCTCCACATTCTCTTCCCCAGGAAGTCGGAAAATAACTTTTTTTTTTTTTTT
>VBSM01001044.1:5797078-5886677 GCA_008086735.1 Cheirogaleus medius | reverse complement strand
AAAAAAAAAAAAAAGAAGTTAAAATTTGTAACTCTTAGCTATTTAACAAATAGTAGTAGGTGTTTGCTAAATCAATCAAGATAAGGGTTTAAGCTTGGCTTCTGGTTCCATTTCTACCACTAATTTTCTTTGTCAATGTACTGAAGTCAAACTTAGTGCAAAATTTGGGAAGTCAGTTATGGAATAGAAAATGGTTGCATTTTAGTTGGCCCATTCCTCTTGGTAATTCTTATTAAATATTTCAAACACATAAAAAGCTCTACACAATCAAAAAGCAGTGTTGATCAAATGATAGGCACGGGCTAAAAAATGCAAAGCTACTAGGATAGAAGGCGGCTCCTTGCTCTGTTACTTTCATAGTCTCTCTGCTTTCTCTGCACCCCTGCTCCGCTCTGCTGTCTATGGTCTCCAGTTCAAATTTTGGGGGGAAATTAGGGTGATTGGCTTAATTACCATGACCCATTCTGGGTACCAGGCCACCTTGAGGGTGCTGGCAGTCTTTGGCTATGGTAGCCTTCAGAAAGTGCTCAGTCCTGGCCTAACTCATGACCACCCTTGACCAAAGAATGGCCTCACTATTTTCTCTAAGAAGCCAAGTTCTGATTCATCCAGCAAGCACATCCCTCGTTGACAGAGCAGGAAACCAGAACCAGAGATTCAAGAGGCTTGCCCAGTGTTAGAGCAGAGGATGGAGAAACAAGAACCCAGGCCTCTCAATCCCCAATATTATCAAAGCATACAAGCCTGCTTCTTGATGGTACTCCCCCATGCATCCACGTGCCTTCTCCCATTTGGCAGAGCTTAGTATGTTTTTTAATATGTAAATCCACAACAGATGTATCATCTCTAAACACAAAAACTGGGGGAAAATCACGAGTGTAAACTGTTATTGGACATCATCTCAATTTTAGAGATTGGCAAACCTTTTCTGTAAAGGGCTAAAGAGTAAGTATTTTAGGCTTTGTGGGTTACGACTACTCAACTGTGCGCTGTAGCATGGAAGCAGCCACAGACAATATGTAAATGAATGGGCATGGCTGTGTTCCAACAAAACTTTATCCATACATAAAAAAAGGGCGGCTGCTGGGCAGATTTGGCCCACAGGCTGTGGTTTGCTGATCACCTTACCTAAAAGATTAATTCGTTTAAATGCTGCATTCTTAGTATTAGGACAAGAGTAAAATCAAAGAAATAGCCGTATCCTTCTTGGTCTTCATTGTGTTTGAATATTTATAAAATAGGAACGCAGTGCTTTCTTACGCTCCTAATTATAAATGTGACAGCAATTTGTTGGAAAGTCACCATTTGCCTTACAACATTGGTATTAGCAAGAGGGAAGCAAAGAAAAAGAACAGTGACAGGGATGATGACATTTCTCCTAAGACTGAGAAGCCAGTATTTTCAAATTTTTCTCATTTCTCTTTAACCAGAGCTAACAAACAAAAGTAACTGCTTAAATTTCATTACCCCATTCTCAAGCTGATGCTTTACAAAAGCAATGAAATTCTCCAACTCAGGTAAACAGAAGACTGAGAAGCTGAGGGTGAAGACAGAACCCGGGGAATCTGTGTGCCTAAGTAGGTAGTACTTTTACTCGCATCACTTATCCCCTGAGAGACAAGGATGCGACCAACACTGCCTCAAATCCGAGTTCCGCCATGGGAAGGCTGTGGTTATTACCTGTTCCCTCCGGGTAATTCAAGGCCATGGCCAGATGAAGCACGCATTCCTTCCACAGAAACCTATACTATTCTGGCCTCTAAAACCATAGCTCACCAAGTCACAATTTCATTCTCTGTTTGGTTCCTCAGCAATTGGGTAAGGAACACCGTGCTCAGCTAGGAGCTCCAAATTTCATGCAGCTCATAATCTTACTTGGAACCCTCTGCTTCCCGACTGGAACCTTGGATACAGGCAGATCAGGTTACAGCCACACAATTATCCAACCCATTTCTGTAAGAATAAACATTGTTTAGCTTGGCACAATATTGCCAAATAATTATTACTCAGTGTTAAGATGGGAGGAGTGGAATGGAAGTGGAGGAATACAGAGATTGAGATTGGGTCCAGAACTGAAAGATCTTCTGTTTCTCCAAACCCTGCACTGTGGGTTCCAGTGGAGCATGCTTTGGACCTGTGATCTACAAGGCTGCCACTGGTGCTTAATATGTAATAAGCCAGGTGTCTTATTTCATATGTCAGTAACAAAACTATTGATTGAATTGCTAATTTAGAAAGTTCACATGACTTAACTACTCAAAATGTGGTCTAAATCTTTTGATGGTGTTTTCTAAAATGAAATGATACCTGTGGGCATGGTTCCCGAGTTCTGGGCTTGGACTCAGAAATTTAATGGCAAGGCCCATAGCTCAGGATGCTTCCCTTCCTCCTCTCCCTGCTTCAAAAAATTAATATTAACATGGTACTTTTGTTTTCAGGTGCCGTGCACACCCTCTTCTGGTCAGTTAGGAGAAAAACTGATCACTACTGGGAAAAGAACTACAGGGCACTGGTTAAGAAAAAGGAAATATCTGATAATGTCGAGGTATCCCTCCTCTTTCTGATCACCAAAAAACCTCTTAATTATAAAAATCAGTGTCCTACTATCTTCTAACAGATGAGTCTATTCATATTCCCTACATCTCATTGTGACACACTGAAAGAGTCTTAGACTACTCTAGGAAAAGAGTGATGAGGTGAGGACCACTAAATCCATTCCCTAAGACCATCAGTTCAATTCTCATGCTGGACATTCAAGAAGACACTTGAAGGTGAAGGAAGCATGTCTGGTTTGCACACCTTGAGCACTTTCTGCCAAGACAACAAAGTAACGTGATCAGAAGCATGGACTTTGAAATGGCACCGAGTTTGAATCCCAGTTCTGCCACATGCCATTTATGGGATCTTGGGCAAGTTACTTAACATGTTTCATCATCTGAAAAGTGAGCTATAGTAACAGAATCCTCCTCATAGGGCTGTTGCGAGGATTAAATGAGTTACTATTGGGAAATGGCTTAGAACAGTTCTTGGCTGAAAGGAAATAGTACAAAAAGAAGGAGCCTATAGGAGCCTTCTCCTAACGCCAGGATGGTCTCTAGCTAGATGCCTAGGCCCATGCCACAGATCATAACCATCATCCCAGATGGGGATTTTTATTCATAACTCCCTCCTGCAGATTTTACACTCTTTTTAGTAAACCCATGCGAGTATGGTGCAATACTAGGAGCTAGATTTTTCTTTTTTCTCTAAACCACACATTGGGCAAGTCATGAATTCTTTAAATATCTATTCTGAAATGAGACTTCATTTCAATAATCATTTTATTAGTACAGAAGAATCCCCACTAGTATTTACATAGTGCAAAAAAGCTGTTATTACCCCCCCAAATGTGATATAACAATTATCCTTCATACAGAGCAAAAGGACAAGATGAAAATCCCTTCATGTTATAACTCATACTAATTTTGCTAGTTTTTTATTAGAGCATTACAATCAAGACATTAAATTATAAATCCATGTGGTATATTTAGAAATTAAATTATAAAATAATACAAATACTTTTAAGGTGTGATGTGCCAACAGTTTAAACTTTTATCATTAATTAGGATTCAGATTTCAGATTAGGCAAACAGTTTGGTTGATTCTGTGATGTGTGTAAAGGTTGGAAGGGACAAAGGAGGAGGAGGATGTCTGTAAATAAATTATTTCACAGAAAAATTTTTTAAATCAAAAAAAGATAAGTTTTTAAATGGATTAATGTTCTAATCTGTTGGCACAATGTACAGAAAGTACTTACATGACAAGGGTGTGTTTTTTTTTAAAGCAAACAGCAGCTTTACAAACAGTAATACTTTTTTATACATACATTAAAGTAACAATGTGTTAAGATTTAACAGTTTTATGTTAAAGAGTTGAAAATGAATGTAGACTTCACTACTCATTTGCACATTGCAATTCCCACCCCCCTCCACCCCCAGCTTATTATGAAATCATCAAGTACATTATTTGGATATTAATTCCTCAATATTTAAACTATGTGAATTCCTTTTGACTAATTCTTTTCCAAATACTGGAAAGCATATAAAATACCATCTCTGCAAAAATGACCTCCAGTCAAAGCCTGTAAAAACTTTCAATGTATAACACACATTATTTTTCCATGTTTAGTCAAAAGAAATATATTACATCATTTACAAACATTTAAACCAAAAATTAAGCTAATATGAACATGTGTCTTTTGAGAAGTAATCTTCACAGCAAACAAATCTACTCAAGCAGAAATCTAATTTTGAGAGTGTAATTCATATACTTATATACTGAAATAGAAATCTATTATTAATTATTGCCAGTAAAACAACCTCTACACACTAAGAAAAAAAAATCACTATGGTTTTTATTTCTTGTGATGAACCATTACTCTTACCATCAAATCTCTTTCTAGGTATCCAAAGAGCCAACCACACCTACTTCCAGAAAAAAAAACAAAAAAAACCCCACAACACTTTGCTAATTTTCACAATTCCTCCAAAGCCTATAATTCAATATAAACAAATTCTAAAATTTATTTCAAGGAAACACATTATAAAGATATTAATACTTATTTAAGCATATTCTCAAAATAGTAGCATTTCCTTTAATAAATCTTGGGTTGTTCCCTAGAGGTGACCTGTCTCATATAAAAAAAGGCCATGGTCCCTTGGATTTGCTGGCAGAAGAGGTACTGCATATGTGAGGGCATTTATTGAACATATAAATGGACATTTCTGAAGTCTATAGCAAAATTAATTTATTGGTGTTTTGAAGATTCCTCAACCTCTCTTTTGATACAAATGACAGAATCTAAAAGGACGATTCATGTTCAGAAGAGATAAAAAATATAAGAAACCTTTGAAAAGCCATTACCTCAAGGTCAAGAGTTATCTGAATCACTGACATCAAGCAAAGGAAATTTACACCATAAAAAGTATGAAAAGTTTTTAAATTCATTTTAAGATTGTCAGTAGTTCAAAACCTCTATCATTTCTTTAAACCAACTAACACTTCCAAATGTGTAGAGACAGTAAGATCTGCCACATATAAACCCATGATTACTATTTTAGAGGCTTCATTCCTTACATGCTGTGTTACTTTAAGAAATGGATAATTAGTGCCTAGGAAGTCTATACTGGAGAACAGTTTAGACGGGACAGTGTAATAATGTCCCCTTTTAGCACAGTAATAAAGTTGATAAACTGACATTTTCTACACAGCAATGCTCCTAAATTTTCACAATTCACAAATACAAAATCATCAACCAAGAATCTAATCTCTCCAGTAATTAAATGCCAGCATTACAAACATCAAAACTAGCACAGTAGTCCCAATTGAGTTCAGTAAAGAATCAGCCCAATTATTCTCTCCTGCCTCCGTGAGGCCAAGCCCTGCCCCATTTACCTACCAGGGCAGGGAAAATACCCCTCCCTTCTCGTTTTTGTGCCTCCTTATGGGAGCCTGTAAGTGGAAAGCTGGCATACACACGTGTGTGAGTGTGTTGGCCAGTTGTGGGGGGAGTTGGAGGGAAGATAGAGAATTAGATAATTTGTCATTCTCCCACCATTACATAAACCTGTAGAGGTTACTCAAGTCCAGGTAGTGACTGACTGGCAAATAAAACATTTAGCTAAGTTTAATGTCTCCCAAGCAGGTATACACATTCCTAGAGAAGGGCAGGGATAAATAATAGTGAATAGAGAATTAATACCTATATAATCTGCATATTCTAAATCATCTAATAGTATCAGCACAATTAGAACAACTTTCTCTTTTCTTCTAAAATTTCCTCTTCTAAGCCTTGATTATCAAGATACACATTTCAAGTTGTGCAAAGTTCCTTTCCCTGACCTCCTGACAGTAATTATGACTGTTGCTACATGGAAGGTGCTCAAGGCTAGGAGCAAAATATATATATTTTAAAAAGTGAAACAATTTTGCACTTAGGACAAGTTTGGAAAGCCAATCAAATCCTTATCTCAAATCAAGAGGGTCTTGAACCAGAAGCATGCAAGAGAACACACCAGTATATGACTTTGTTTCCGGATAGTTTACATGTAAGTGCGGCAGTCATACAATTTGTTAGTTATTCACCTGTCGAAATGTGCCTAACTTTATGTAAATAAGTCTATGTACAAGAGCATTCCTGAGGTAAGTAAGAAGCAAATATGAGACAGAACCTGGAAGGTCCTATCATGGGTGACTGTTCACTATTATAGACAATGTCTACCATTTCCATAAATGAGGCCAGCCAGCTCTAATCTATCATGGTGGCTAGCCTAGGTTTTTGAGGCTCTGTTTTAGCCCATCACAACATTTATGGTTTACAAAGATCAGTGACTTCTGAAATAAGTATTTGTGGACCAAATCAAAGTTGTATCAATTTTTTTAACATAAAACACTCTGTGGACTTAGCCTTTTGTTTTCTGACTCTACCCCCAGTTCTTTTATAAGGACCAAACAATTTTTTGGTCAAATTAGAGTGATGGAAGTCTTGAAGCAAACATTGGTAACTGCTTCTATCTCCTTAGAACCTTGATCTTTAGCTTTCAAAATGATTTTAAGTAGGCATTTACAATTTATTTTCTTTAAAACTTGGTCTTTTTTTTTTTAATCATTATTTTTCATTACAAAATAAGTTGAAACAGATCTAGATTTTCAACAGTTCTTAGAAAGACACTTAGAAGTTAATTAAAAGTTAAGCTATAGATCATAACAAAACACGTAAAAGCTACAAAAATATTTCTGTCAGGAATTAAATACATATATTAAATACTGGACAGTGCAAAATGTTGAGATGAAGCATAAAAGGTAATGGCTGCAACCCTTACACAGTTGGAGATAGACAGTGGATGTTTCCTGAGTTATATATTCTGGGGTGTGAAATTAGAATCAGAGTGCTCCTTGTTCACGGAGCTGCAGCTGCTGGGCTTCTGCTGCTCGGGACTGGCCTGCGGGTCAGCAGTCCAGGCCTCGCTGTTCATCCCTGGCTCCAGCACCTCGGGCGCCTCTGCTTCCTCCTCTCCACTCTGCTCTACATTGTCTTCCTCAGAACCATTAAGGGTTTTTCCAAGCTGAAGGGTTTCCATAGTTCTCTGGGTCTCTGAGACCCAAGACTCAATTCTACTATTGAGCTGCACTTCTACAGATATGGGTTCATGAGTATAATCTTCCTCCTCCTCCTCATCTTCATCGTCCTCTTCTTCAAGCATGCCAGGGACAAGAGTGCTGGTGGTGCTGGTGATGGAGGAATTCAAAAGATCTCGGCAACTGCCATCCAAAGAGCCAGTCTCCGTGCTCTGCTGTGAGGCCCATTCCAAGTCGTCTGGCTTCACTTCCTCTTTGTCGCTTGCTGTGGATTTCCCAGCATTTGCAGCTGAGGTAGTACTGCCTGGAGCCACTACGCATGGCTGCTTACCAACAGAGGCTGTGTCAAGTGGAAGTTTACTGGGTTTTTCAGAAGTGCTGTGCTTACAGGAAACCTCTCTCTCATTTTCTGATGTTTCCAGTCCATCTGAAGTTTCTACCATGTTTCTCCAATTTGTTTCTATAAACATGAAACAGATTTTTTTTAAAAACCAGAACACTGTTTCAGAATCAAGCAAATCTTAAAACGCCCCAAAATAAGAGGGAAGAACAAAACACAGAAATTTGTTGGCTCAGCCACTGATTGGAAAAACTAAAAATTTAGTTTATTTAGTACTAGTTTAAATGTTATAAAGGGAAAACAATTCTCAAAAATGTACATTCAAGATAAAGAAACAAGGAGGCAAAAATAAGTATATTAATGCTTCAGAAACCAAAAGATCTTATACCAACAGGAATTCAATGACGTTCATATAGAAAATCTGTATATGCATGGAAATCAATGAATTGTCTAAATTCTTTGTGCCACAGAGGTTACTGGTTCCAAGTACCCACAACTCGCAGATGGAAGAACCAAGATGTCCCACAAAAATAGTTCATGGGTTTATACCACGCTCACTCAGCAAGTTATCTGAGTTATTTTTTGACCTGCAATAGGACATGTATTTCTGTTTATTATTTTTTTTAAGGGAGAAGTAGAAAGAGTTATTGAAAGCAGAATATACTCTTAAGAAAAGGCAAAAGAGTGGAATGGCCAAAAAAGGGCAAAAAAATGTATTATATAATACAGTGATGATAATCTAAATTATTTTCAATGATAGAAAATCAGTTGAGAATAAAAAAGGAATCAGTAAATACAGCTCTCCTACCCCTCTATTTTTTGATTTTTCGAAAATAAAAATCCCATTTTATTTACATTACAGCTACTATTTGCATTTTGTAGGTATAATATTCTTATCAAGTTGTAGCAAACCTATTCACGCTAATATATTTAACTAGATTATAACCCATGGACTATATACTGATAACAGACCACATTTTGGGCACTTCGAGTCAGGACGCATGGTTGGGAAAAAAGTTTTCTTTCTTACAGTTAATACTCCAGTGTGGAACAAGTCCTTCCCACTCTCACTCATACCTCATGGAAGAAAATCTCCTCCTCCTGTGTTCTCATTCTAAATATTAGCATAGTCTCAAAGCAGAAGAAACCTTATAGTAATCCTTGATCTTATCTTTCTCCCTTACTATACCCCTTTATTACACTAAAGTCATCACTATACCATATCACCTCTAGCTCAAAAATTACTAAATCTGGTTACTACTGCCTTAGCTCAGGACTTCTTTTTCTTGTTGTACATCTGTAGTATCTTCCTAACTGGTTTTGTGAATTAATCACATCTTTATCTAACCGGCTCTCTGTCACCCTAAGACAGGATCCAAATTCCATAGCTTGGCACAGCTAAGATGTTCACGATCCGGCCTTTATCTGTCTTTCTGGTCCTATTTCATTCCATGCACAGTGTCACTCTGAATTCTCACTGCTTCCTGGAGTCATAGCATAAGTTATGCTCTCTGTGTAAGAAATGTTTTCCTCCTTTGCCCTTTAAATTCCTACTCATCTCATCTTGATAACCACCCTTTTTTTCTTTTTAGAGACAGGGCCTCACTCTGCCACCCAGGCTAGAATACAGTGGCACAATCATAGCTCACTGTAACCTTGAACTCCTGGGCTCAAGTTATCCACCTGCTTGGCCTCCCAAGTATCTGGGACTACTGGTACACGTCACCATGCATGGCTAGTTTTAAAAACTTTTTGTAGAGACTGGGTCTCGAACTACTGGCCTCAAGCAATCCTCCCTAACCTAAACTCCCACAGTAATTTTTACATATACAGTTCAAAAGCCCTTGCTTTGTGTTTGCTGTTTCACCCCATCCTCCCTCCTCACTCCCACTCCAGCTCATCTCTATTTCCCTATGATTGGCATATAGTTAAGTGCTGGGGGAAAAAAGCCTATTAAGTGAAAATTTTCATACATATAATTATGCCAAAAAAAAAATCTGCTAAAATTTTGCAGAAAAATTTTTACAAATTGTATATGCACATTTATATTTCTTTCCAGTTTTTTTCTAAAGAGAAATCTGAGGCCCAGAGATTAATAAATTATACCTAAAACCCTGAGGCAGAGTATGGAAAAACCAAGGCTTCAATCTTTGAACACTTGAAATCTGGTGTCTTTTGAAAACATCTCTTAAAAGTATGAGAACTTCTTTTCATACTACTTTCCTTTATATGTGCCCAAATGAAGATTATCTGTCACTCTGTCATTTGCCCAAACCCACAGCTTTATGGATGTATCTTACAGTTTGCCTTTGAGACCTAGTACTTCACTATATAGAGAGGATTGATCTCATTTACATAGTTAGCACTTTCTCTTGATCTCGTTTATTTTCAACTAGTATCATTCCAGCAAAAGAAACATATCTACCTCTAAGCCAATACCATTTATCCATGACCAACAATTTCCTAAAGGCCCATGACAACCTTTTAATTGCCTCTGGTCTGGAGCTTTATCAAAAGCATTCTAAACGTCTAATCACAGGCAGGAAGACCAGGAAAGGGAGTGTAGGAAGAAAACGAGGACTCATTGTTTTTATATGTTAAATTTTAGGTGGCAAGAAGCTATTTGGCAAACTCCTAGATTAAAAAGAGAAAAGAACAAGGGGCCAAATGGAAGGAGGTGGACATGCTAGTTAAACAACAATAAAAAAAAAAAAAGAAAGAAAAGAAAAGAAAGACAGAAAGAGGAAGGAAGGAAGGGAGGGAGGGAAGAAGGGAGGGAGGGAAGAAAGGAAGAAAAAAGAAGAGAGGAAAAGGAAGGAAAGAGAGAGAGAGAGAGAGAAGAAATGAAGGGAGAGAGGAAGGAAGGAAGGAATCAGAAACTAGATCAAGAAAGAGGAGAACTAAGAGTTCAAAGTCTTATAGAAACAAGGCAAGGAAACTACTAAAATGTAGACTGCAGTAAATGTTTAACATTAAACATAAATACTGTTTTTAAGTCTGTATCTCTTTTTGACTACAATCAGATTTAACTCAAAGCAAATGGCACATGTGTAGGTTTTACAAGCTTAGACTGAATAGTGTGCAGGTCTTTACTTAGTAAACACAGAATTTCAATAACTAAGCATAAAGTATTAGGACTTCCTAGTATTTACTTAGTGTTAGGTCACAAGTATAGTGTGTTTTGCTTTTTAAATCCCTTGAGACTTTTTTTATTTTAAGATTTTGGAAATGTGACTAAATTCCAGGTTCTCACAAGAAGTCTTGGTCCCAAATATTCTCCTAATTTTTAATGGACATCTTTAATGCAATGTTTTATACCAAAATTTTGAGCAAAGTTTGAATAATCAAGAATAAAGATAAAAATGAAGGGTAGAATGGAAAATCATTTATAAAATAATTTTAATCATTTAAATTATTTCATAGTTTAAGTCATTTAAAATGGCATTTAATAACTTACCATATTCCTTTTCATTTACTTCAGAGATGGGCTCAGAAATAACACTGCAGAAAGAAATGGCACTTGCTGCAGAGGGATTCCGAGAATGTCCCATGTGGTGTGGTACCTTTTTCACATTCTTTAAAGCTTCCTCCGCCTGCTCTTGTTCCATTGCGGCAACCATATCCTTATATGCCTTTCTGGCTTCCTCCGTGAGTTCTACTAACTTATTAAACAGGCTCTAAAAAGAAAGAGAGATTTTAAGTAGTTTATGTTTTGTTACACTTTTTATTCCTATTATTAGCAATATATCTCTCTACTGTTTGCTTCAGGGGCAGCCATGCTTCAATCAGGACAAAATCCAAGTTGTATCCAAACCACAGAATCTTCTAAGATACTCTATAACTTACATATATTGTTTATTTAATTCTCAAAAGTCTGAGGGAATTTCTTGATTCTAACACTAGTCCCTAAATGTGACATATTAAAAGTTCTTGCAAAGATTATCGATTTGACAAATGCACTCTCCGGTAGTGTCTGGCACTACAGAGGGTATAAAGACAACTGGTATAAAGACTGGAATACCAACTCTGTTTTCAAGGAAACTTCTATGTGACCAGAAGGAGAAGAAAGGAGACAGCTGTAATACAAGACATAATACCTTACATGCTTTGAGAGGTAAAAAGTGTTAATGGCTTTTAAATACGGCATCAAATCTAAACTGCTGGGCATCATCACTGAGGAATTCATGAAGGAAGATGACACCTGATATAAGTCTTGAAAAAGGTACAGTTCTGAGGGGTGAAGACAGGGCATTCTTAGCTAAACATGCAAAACCATAAATAATGGTATAAACATAAGAAAAGTACAAGGCTTATTTGGGGAGCAGTGATCTTATTTGGGTTACAATATAAGAGAAGGAATAAATGCATCCCCCAGGGGGGATGTAGAAGATGGCAGTCTCCAAAGGAATTAAAAGTTCTCTGTAATGTTCACTTGCTGGAAGAACTTGAAGACAACCAAAATGAAGTTAGTGATGTTATGGACAGCTAGGGCCTTTAAGGTGATGAAAATATAGCACAAGATAGACAAGAAGCATGGATATTAAGCCAAAGGCAAATTATAAAAACAGAATACAGAGACTGGAAGTAAAATGTTGAGCTAAGTAACCAGAAGTTCCTCTGTCAGTGAAACAAAAAATTAATATGAAATAAACAATTTCAGTGAAATGGGTACATTAAGCATACTCATGTTTAATAAAATGGCAAAATTGACATTAACATTGTACTTCAGTTACTATGGTATCTAACAATATCTGAAGAAAATTTAAGTTTCCACAGCCACCAGAAGGATGTTACAACAATACTTTTAGTGACTCCTATGTCATCATTTAGCAACTCCTATGTCATCATTCAACAATATTCCAATCCTATTAAATGTCTTTTGACTTAGTACCACAGTGCAACACACTCACAATATCAAGTAAAGAATTTCAACTGGTAAACATGACCTGGACATTTGTAAGAATTTGTTTAATTTTATATATAAAATTATGTTTTCAGGCAATGGGAGAAAAATACAGCACAATTTTTTTTCTTCTTACCAAGACACTGTCATTTAAGTATAAACCTTAAGATGAAAGCATGGCAAAAAGTGCCACATTCCTATGGAATAACATGTCTCTGAAAATTAATCTCAAGAGAGAAAAATGTAAGTAGCATCCTTTATCCAGCTGCAGTTTAAATTGTTTAAAGTAGCAAGCACAATGAAAATGTTGCAAATTGTGTTGACTTTTGAAGAGGGGTGGGTACTGACTACTAGTAGTATCAAAAATGTATTCAGGATTTATTTATTTTTAAAAGGAGGAAGTATAAATTCTGTTAAAAACAGTCCCTATGTGTTACATATAACCTACAAATACTTGTTTGCAGTGTTTAACAAATTATGCATTTAAGTGAAACCAATAAAAAGAAAATAAGCATACGGATATGTGATTTTAAGATTAACATTGGTTTTACAATATAAATAAGAGAGAAATTGCTAGGAATAAAAGAATGTAAGGGAGAAGAAAAAAATTGAAGGGAAAAGGTAGGATCAGGGAATAAAAAGCCTTGAATGTGAGAATAAGGATAGGAAGCCTAATTCTAAAGTTAGTTTTATCAGAAGATAAAAGTAACTTAGGTATACTACCACATTATTGTGAATGGAGACACTTGATAATATACCACTATTTTTAAAATTTCCATTTTAAGAATGTATTTTGATTTAAACAATAATTTACCTACCTCAAACAATAGAGGGCAAGTTTAAAAATGTGCAAATAAAACTGGCAAGCAATTTATAATATGAAACCATACAAATAAACTAACATAATACACAATTCAGGAATAAGCCAATACAATTAAAAACAAACATGTCCACTCTTCCTGATCCTGATCCTATTAATAGTGAACAAAAAAGAAGTACATTTTTATTAGGTGTCTATATATACGACCCTTCTTTTCCAACAAAGTATTTATCACCAAAATTCTCATGTATAGTTTGACATAGCAGGTAGATATACATCTATCACACAATTCACTCAAAAACATGGGCTGGGTACAGTGGCTCATGCCTGTAATCCTAGCACTTAGGTAGGCTGAAGTGGGAGGAACATCTGAGGCCAGGACTTTGAAACCAGCCTGGGCAATAGCCAGACCCCACCTCTATAAAAAAAAAAAAAAAAAAAATAGAAAAATTAGCTGGGCATGGTGGGGCAAGCCTGTAGTCTCATCTACTCAGAAGGCTGAGGCAGGAGGCTTGCTTGAGCCCAGGAGTTTGAAGTTGCAGTGAGCTAGACGATGCCACTGCACTCTACCCTGGGCAACAAAATAAGACCCTGTCTCACAAAAACAAACATTTTTCGCCTGCTTACTCTCAAGTAATGTGAGAGGCGTCAGGGATATAAAGACAAGGGGCCTGCCGCCAAAGAATTCACAGTTAAAGGGAAAGAAATATACATGAACTACTGCAAGGCAGTGTGCTAAACTATACACAAAAAGCATGCGCTATTGTAGAAGCAGATATTAGTTATATACTCATAGTTATATACTCAAAGAAGAGTACCGTGTTTCCCTGAAAATAAGACCTACCCATAAAATAAGCCCTAGCAGGATTTCTAAGCATTTGAGCAATATAAGCCCTACCCCGAAAATAAGACCTAGTGATGGGCGTGGCTATGCAGCGTATCTGCACAACCCATGCATTTCATCACGGAGCAGTAAAGAAGACTAGTAGCCCTTCTCATCTGCCCCATGAGAGCTCTATTGCTCGACATGAGAGATTGGGGCCAATGGTTCTAAGGGAAATAGAGTCGCAAGAAATTCAGGATGGAATTAGGGGTTTGGAGAGTTATGATGATGTTCCAGAAGAAGACGACTTAACTATATTTGAATAAATGTAGATTGTTGTACCGTACTTAAAAAAAATAACACATCCCCTGAAAATAAGCCCTAGGGTGTCTTCTTGAGGAAAAATAAATATAAGACCCAGTCTTATTTTCAGGGTAACATGGTAGGTGGATGATAGATAATTTCATGGATAGTGGGAGAGAAGCTGAATGGATGGCAGGGGGTGTATATAGACACCGTGACTGGACAAGTAAGGACACTTCGATATATAAAAGCAGTATGGTTGGGAAGAGAGAAAATAGTTCATCCATGATACCACAAAGTACTTTAGAATTAACTTCATAAAAAAGTCCTAAAATGTCATAGCTGATGAGCATTACTCTAAATTTCAGCTCATGTAGTGACTTATCACAATGCAATGAGATAGAATATACATTACAGGTTTTACCAGTATTCCTCTCCTTTGTATATGCCTACCATTGCTACCTGATGCATCTGTCTACTCCAATCACCTAAAGTTGTCCATCAAAAAGGACAAATAAGGATGTATGACATAGTTCAAAGAACTTGTGTGCTGACTTACCTAAGAGCCTCTAAATTAATAACCTTTATATTATCAGCTCCTATAGGCAAAGCTCTGTATTAGCAGGCTTCCAGAAAGAGAGGAAAGTATCATGGGTGCAGAACCATTGTAACGACTGATGAAGGAATTTCATTTTCTAAAAGAAAATCCCCTCCAATTAAAGGATTCTTTTCTCTCTTGATTGCTATATACCCATCATAGACTGAATAAATTATTTTACCTTGCATAATAGCAGATATCTTTAACCAGCAGTAAAATAAATTATCAAGTCCTATATAGTTGAGCCCGGAAGAAAAAAAAACACCTGGGGCAAAAATAGGAACTAAACACTTTTCAAAATGCTGTAGGATTAACCTACGTAAATGTTTTTTCACTGCTAAAAAGGAAATGCAATGCTCAAAAGTCGTCAACTCACTCCTTCAAATGCTTAAACATAACACTGGCATATGTCAACAGAAAATGTACTATTTGGGGGATATGTGGGAGAGTGACAGAGGGTGTCTTCTAAATTCTTACCTCAGCACCAAAGTAGTTGAAGATCCCCACTACACTAACAGGAACCAGCTTATTCACACAACGTCCTAGAGCTTTTCTTCCAAGGGCAAACACAAAAGGAATTTCTTGTTCCCGTGCCATGGCTATAACATTATAGAGAGCCTCATCCAGGCCACCTGAGAAAATCAACACATGTAGAGGTTTTAATTTAGTTATTTCCTAAATGGAGCTAATCTAGCACCCAACAGCTAAAGCATAAAACATCACAGCAAAGGATTTTATGAATGCTTGTAGCACTAAGCTGTTACACGCATTATCCTATTTGAATGTGTACTATATATGGATATATACATGTATTTTTTCTCCCCAATTAAATTCCAAATTCCCTCAAACCTGTTATATTTTTCTCTCCGCAAGGATTAACATAGCAGTAACCACATTCATTTCAACAAACATTTATTATAAGGAAATTAATTAGTGGCTGACTCCTTTTCTCAGTCTTTGAGCTCATGTAGTGACTTATCACAATGCAATGAGATAGATTATACATTACAGGTTTTACCAGTATTCCTGTCCTTTGTATATATCTACCATTGCTAATCCAATCACCTAAAGTTGTCCATCAAAAAAGAGCAAATAAGGATGCAGGAGATGGTTAAAAGAACTTGTGTGCCAGCTTACCCAAGAGCCTCTATATGTAACTGCTGGTTTCTGAGAGACAAATCTCCAGCATAAGCATGAGCTGAACCCTTTATCTTTTTTCTATTTCTTTTTAGGAAGAGAGACACATCAAATGAAGGTAATACAAAAATTTAAAAAGTAGAATGTATTTGCAGAGTTAATGAAATGTACTCTGACTAGTTCCCACTCTGATCACAACAGACAGGACACTTTGTGAGCTCAACTGAAATCCTTCACTGAGAGTCCGTATGTAATGCTTTTCTTTACAATCCAATCTCTATTACACTACTTAAGTTCAGGTAGCAAAAGATTTCATTTTCTTTTCTCATGCTCAATATTTTGTTTTATACCTAAACTCTGCTGAGAAAGACACATGGCTTATACTTTATCTTCACTGTATATCCTACCAGTATTCAAAAAAAATACCAAAACACTTCAAAAGCAAAAAGTGCATACCTTTTGACTGGATTTTTTCACAGTTTGGAGAAATTATAACACACTTGATCTTGTTTAACTTCATATGTTTGGTAACCTCTCTTAGACCCATAACCAGCCGTCTCCTTGCTTTTGCTCTTACAGGGTCCTTCTGGTAGATGCGTTCCTGGAAACTAACAAGCTCTTGGAGAAGAAGAGTCACACATTCATCGATCTCTTTACAAAGAACCTGATTACAATACCTGTAAAGGAAACCAAAAATAGGTAACTTTATCCTGTAGTTTTAAAACTACATTAAGAAAATATCTTTAAGAGAAAATATATCCAGGAAGAAGTTTTCATAAAAAGTCAGGTCTTTAAAACTTCTTAAATCCTTCAGTCAATTAGAAAAACAGAACAGTGATATAAATTGTCTTTGTTTCCGAATTTCAACAGACTGGCTTTTATGTAAAGGATAGGTTAATCTCAGGGAAGTGCTATCTAAACCCCCAATCGTTAAATTCCTAAGGATATGTATCAAATGTTAGCCTACTATTAGATAAAAACAGACATAATATTTTTGGTAAAGAAATATAAAGGTATCTCATTCCAATAAAAACTCTAAGGATGCTTCTAGTAGGAAACAAATACAATTTCTAACTGAATGTCCTAATAACAATTCATCCTCTGAGCTCAGAAAGTCTCTAGACATTGGCTTTCTCAACCATAAAAATGAGTTAGGTAAGATGGCCTCAATAAATAAACTGAAGCCAAAATGAAAGGCCTTGAGGTGAAAGTCTCATGTCTTTATATCATACAAAGCTACTGAGTGAGGCTCTCTGTGATATTATGTATGGCTATAATGTGAAACACAGAAAGGAAGTAAGCGTGAGACCATTATAGTAATTTCTGGGATAAAGAAATCATCCAAGTACACTTCTCCTTGTACACTCCATCTTTCTTAGTTCTCATCCCTCTTCTCTACCATAAGCAGGTACTTAACAAGAAAAATTGGTATAATTTCTAATCTAGGAATAATCAGGCAAGCTAATTTCTACTTCTAAATTAGATTATATAGTGAAAAAATCTATTCCTGCCCTTCTTTAGTGCAAAAAAAAATTGGAGAATTTTTTTATGTTTATGTGAAAATGCTTAAATAATTATAAGTGTGACACTACTTCAGAAGAGAAGATATACCAGACAGATTGAGGAAAGCATAAAGTATACAAAATTAAAGAATGCAATCAAAGAAGAGAACATCCAAAAATACAATTTTCGTCATTCTTTTTTTCTTTTTTCTTGCAAGCTATTTATTTCATACATATGTAACATTTTATTCCCCAAACATTTCATTTGCTCCACATCTGTTATTTCACATTTAATTAACTTCTCAAAGCTAGGCAAGAAGTATTTGCTCAAAAACAATGGTAAGGAAAAGGAACAAAACACACCAATGTGGTTTGGACTCGGATTATACTTTCACCCTGGGATTCTTTAATATGTCATTTTTAAAGGTAAAATTAATTTGTCTACATAAAAGTTAAAATCCTTCACAGCAATAAATGTTAAAGTTATTCATAGATGGGGTATTATATTTTGTAATCCTCTAATTATCTCGATTCTAAAACTTAGAAATATTTGCTTAAAAACAAAGAGCATTATATAATAGGTTCATTTCATGTAATGGGGTACAGAAACCTGTTATTAGTTAGAGTGGTTTTTTGAAGGGCCAATGATATAAACAAAAAGGCAAAAGGCATTTGGAGGGGGGAAAATTCGTGGTATGACATTTTATATATGAGGCCAGATTTCTAGAATAGAAACACTAGCTGCTGTAAAGAGAATATATTCGTGGTCAAATCACTTTCATATGAACACTGACAGCTAGCAGAAGGCAACGCTTTACATAGAATAAAACCAGCTGTTAAATAAAATCTGAAAGAACTTAAAGATCTTTGATGTTTTTTCTGCTCAACTCACTGAGTAACAATGGCAATACTAAATTCAGAACTATAATCAAGATCCTTAAACCATACAACCTCAATAATGAGTATAAAACTTACTCTCTAAATCTTTTGCTGTGGATTTTGGTTATTGTTGACGATGCCATTGGACTGCCTATTCCAGAACTAGCAGGAGAGCCTTGTGACACAGGTGTCATACAGTACGGAGAGTTCTGACTTGCTGGAGAGAGCGAAGTATCACTGGGCATGCTCAGTCCAGTATCTGCGGAGATGTAAGGTGAGGGAAAGAATTTAGAAACTTCGAATGCTGAAAAGCTCTATATTGAACAACACAATTTAGAATGGCAGTTGTTTTTTGGGTCATTTCCAAATTCTCCAGAAGCTAACAAGTTGGGCATTTTTCATGTCACCAATAAATATTTTCCATAAGCTACAAAATGAAGTCTTCCTATTATCTATTAAAATATACTCTTAGCTGGGCGCAGTGGCATGTACCTAAAGCCTTAGCTACACAGAAGGCTGAGACAAGGAGGATCACTGGAGCCCAGGAGTTTGAAGCCAGCCTGGGGAACATAGCAAGACCCTGTCTCTTTAAAAAGATATATATAGAGAGATTGATACTCTTAAAAAAATCAAGCACAGCCCAGATGTCTCCACAGAGGAGATGAGAGAAGACTAAATTATCTAAAGCATGTATTCCTAGAGGATTTAAATGAAAGAACAAAGATCTGCACCTCTTTCAAGATCATGTTTCCCATCTCTTTCATTTCTATTTTTCTATCGATTTCTTAGAAATCATGTTTTTTTAACTGTAAAAATTCTGACTGTTGTTGGCAATGACAAATTCTACCTTGCTCATTCTCTCCACACCACTACTGACTTTCCAGGCACCACACCAGTTTCTCTATCATTTGGTCTTTCCTTCTGTGCTCAGGGAGCCACATATTTATATGCCATCTCTTGACACTACCATCTCCTTCATTCAGTTACTGCTTCTTTCCTAAACAGCTGAACTCAAGAAATGAGTTCGGAATTGTATATCCAAACAACGTTACTCATGTATCTTCTCATGTCCCTGCCAGACTGTAAGCTCTGTGACAGCAGGACCTGTCCACTATGTACCTTTATTGCATTCCCCCGCCTCCCCACTCCCACACTAGTTACTAAAATGCAAGTGGTAGGTGTTTAATAAACATTTGCTGAATGAATGGATGGATGGATGGATACACCTAAATACAAGGAGAACCATATTACATTGAGAACAGAGAGAAATCCTAATCAAATATGTCCTAGGTGAACAATCCTTAGAAGTACACTCATTTTTCTAAAAACAATGGAACACTGCTGCTTAATCTATGTGTAAATCAGATTTAAATGTATTGCAAAAAGTTGAGAAATATATTAACAGTAGAAAAGTCTTTATTCCATGGTAGTATTAGAAGAAATCTGCAGTTTTGCTGAGTGACCAATTAGAATCATATGTGTTGGCTGCTTACTGTATGGAACTAAATCTTACTGATCAACTGGACTCTGCTTTGCAATTCTCTGTTCATTGTGGTGTATATATATTAATTCCACAAAAGCAAGAAAGAAAATCAACCAAAATGACTCAATGAAAAATAGCCCCATGAAGAAAGATTAATGAATAGTGTTTTGGAGATAAAAGAAACAAAATGAAAAGAATCATGACAGTTCTGGAAGAGATAATCATGTATTAGTGAGATCTTAATTTTGAGGTTTTATACAAATTTAAGCCTGAAAAATATCATAGACTACTATATAGTATCTCCCTATCAAAGTATCTTCAAAAGAAACTACTCTCAAAAATAAAGAAATTTATATAAACTATGGAGAACACATCCTCCAATTAGGAGTGTGACTAGTGATGGCTTACCTAGAAATTAAAATACTCCAGACCATTCCATGAAAGGAGGACCATTCCATGAGAAGGAAAAGGGGACTTCCTTACCTTCCTGGGAAACAATCTCCTGCGGCAAATCATCAATAAAATCTAAGTGCATTTCTGTTGGTTCCTCAGATCCCAAAAGATTGTGGTCCACAGTTAAACGCCCCTTCTTTTCCTCTCTTTCTTTCAAAATAACCTAAAAGTCATACCAGTCTTTAATCACTGATCACTCTTCAACCACATACTGAATGATTACGATTGTATACTATAACTGAGGTATAGTATGGTTCAGTTAAACACGGACATGAGGAGTTGAGCTGACTGGCAAAAAGGTAACTGTAATTTTAAGGTACTGTAATTTGAAAGAAGTACCATATACAAAATAAAGGGAGGCAATTATGTTACAGAATATACAACTATCAAATCACATCTGCTTCATTCTTTAAATCCTGGTGACAAACTAGAGAGTTTTCCCAAAAATAGATTAATTCAAAAGTTTGGAAACCAGGTCATATATTTACATTTGATTTGCAGGTTATAGTTTTCAATTATTTGAACATGGATTATCTCATCCTTATCTTCCTAATAACAATAGTGAGTTAAACAAAGCAGATATTTCCCGAATTTATAGATGAGAAAGATGAGGGTAAAAATTTTTCCTAAAACTACATACACAGCAAACTCTGAAGTTAGTACTGAAATCCAGGGTTTCTGATTCTTTGGGTCTAATGTTTCTGAATATTAAATGGTTAACTGTATTTTTTCTTTTTCTTTAATACCTTCAGTTACCTTTATTAACTGGGTTTTTTTTTATAACCTTATAGAAAGAATTCATTTTCCAGGGCCTTTTACCACTCAGAAAGACAGTCATGATGCTGATGATAATCCTGAACTTCAAATTAAATAGTCATCATGAACATGCACTAGGCATGTGGCTAAAACACCACAACTACTTTTGCAAAGCAAATTTAAACCCTTATTTATCCTGTAAAATAAACATCTCCAAATTTTGCTTTACCTTTTTAAGTGCTGTGGGTCGTTTTAGTTTTGCAATTTCCTTCTCTTTTCCTTTTTTTGCTTTAGAGGAAGTAATGTCCACAGAATTAAAGGATGTCAAACAGGGCTGACTTTTTGTTAAAGGTTTTCTGTTAGTAGAGTCTTTAGTGTGAAAAGAAGCTGCAGTAACCACTAAAACAAACAAAAACATTAGTTTTACTATTATGGCCAATTCCACATACTTTCAAAATTTCCAGTGATAAACCTACAAAAACAAGAACGTCCTCTTTCCATGGAAAAAACAGACACCATTAAACTAGGAGCAGTACATGGTTATGCAGTACCCCTCAGATACAGCTTCTATCTACCTTTTAGCCACCGTTAGATAAAGACTAATTCTTTGCAATTGGTCTTCAGTTAGAATCATCCTACCTTTGAAATTTCAAAACTCTGCACCTCTCCTTATTCCTATTGAATTTGCTATTCACCCTTATATAAAAGATATGTAGCCTATCCTCTCCTCATTTCAGTGTCAGTAAAGAATGATGATTCACCCTGTCGGCTGCTTTTTCAGTACTATTCAGCAATTCTTTTATGACTGGTTGATAACCTCATTCTCCAGTGGCTATCGTCAATCGTTTACCATCATTACATCTCCAATCTCAATCCTCTCATTCTAAAGAGCTTTCCTGCCTGAGAAGATGCTATCCAACATACACTTATAAAACCACCTGAAAGGAGGTGGTAGGCATCCTTACTCCTTTCCAAGACTCACCAACTACTTCTGCTCTTAATATCCCATATCAGTTCCTCTACGATCTTGCTCTATTCTTATTCCCTTGCATCTTTCAGGTTCCTCCCTGACCCCTGACTCTTTGCTCTGACTTTCTATAACAAGCCAAAATCTCCCCTATCTAAAAGAAACAAAAGAGTTAAAAAAGGCAAACCAACAAAACCTTTCCCTTGACTGACTTCCTTTCCAGCTAAGGTATCATTGCCCCCCTTTCCTTCCCTGTGAAACTTCTGAACACTCTCTCTCTCATCACCACTTCCCAAATCATTACCATCTGGCCCCTGCCCTACCCACTTTCCTGAAACTTATTGTCAAGATCACATATAACATTGCAATTGCCCAGTAAAATTCTCTGCATCTTCACTTTATTCTCATTTTCTTCAGTGTTTAGTAACAAGGACTACATCCTTTTCCTCAAAATTCTATTCTCACCTTCTGTGACATTATACTCTCTTACTCTTAGTCTTTCTCTGACCTATTTTTCTGGTTCTTCTTCCTTTTGTCCTTTAAATCTGAACATTCCACAAGGCTTTATCCTTGAACATCTTTTCCCTAATTTTTCTTTCCCCCAACCACCTTATTTCCACAGCTTCAACAATCGCTATTTGAAACTCATTGAGTTTCTAACCTGAACTCCACATTCATAACTAAATGCTAAACAGGAACCGCCAGGATCTGTGACCCTTACCTTGTGCAGTATCATCATACCTGTTACCAACACCACAATCCTCCAAGCCAGAATTTGGATTCATCTTTGACCTGTTTCTAAACACTATCAATTCCTTTCAATCCTTTTTCATCACTACTGTACTCTCATCCTTTTCTTGAACTTCCCAATGGCTTTCTTTGTAATCAACACTTTCCAATTTTAAACACTGGTAATAGATTAGAGGTTAACCTTATTTCTATCTGTCAACAATCCTATTCCCTCTTCAAATGCTATCTTGTATGAAGTCACTTATAACACTTTTCCCATATCGCCTCATTGAAAGAAATCACACTTTCTTCTGTAAGCTCATAAAACTTTGCTGGTATCTTTCCTAAGACACTGCCTTTGATTACTTATTTAGACTATAAACTTCTTGACCAAAGGTATATTTTAATCACCCCTGTAATCCCAACAGTTCCTGACACCATGTTTGCATATAGAATTACATTTGTATATTTTAACGTTTGGTAAATGAATGAAGTTGCATTAATAACAATAAGCCACTTGAAGTATCACAGGTTAACAATCTCTTCTCCATAATATTAGTTAATATTTATTAAGTGGTTATTACCCAGATACTCTAAGCACTTTACATGTATCATCTTATTTAATCCTTAAGACAATCCTGAAGTAGGTACTATCATTTCTCCCATTTTAATGTAAGGAAACTGAAGCACAGAAAGGCTAAGTACCTTGCCAAAGAAATATATGGAAGAACAGGATTTGAACCCAGGCAGCTTGATGCCAGAGCCCCTACTTGTAGCTACTAGGCCATGCTACCTCCAGAACACTGCTAACTCTCGGTTTTATTACCTATTTTTACTCTTAGTGAGACATTACTGCTACTCTCCCCATTTCAACAACATATAACTCTAAATCTTAGTATACCCCCACAATTATTTTTACTAAGTTACTCAAAGCAAAGGTTTATAGCAAATGGATGACGAGCTATAGGTTTAAACGTTTTGCACATAAGATTAAAATTACACAATTACTTATTTTTTTTTTTGTCTAACAAGTAATAAGTCCCTTCACATAGGAACAGAAGAAACAGAAAATTCAATTCTGCCTCTCAGCAGTAGTAATTTTTAGCGGTGCCTTTCCCTTTTCTTTGTCTTATTCCTCACTCTCAAAAAAAAAAAAAAAAAAAAAACAGACTATGAAAAGAAATGAAAGAGCACATAAGAACTGCTGAGCTCTAAATTTGACAAGGTTTATTAAAATAGAAATTACTGTTTCAATCAACAGAAAGCCAGATTATTTTCTCATATATATACACATATACACACAATCTGATCAAAACTCTTGTTTGCCATTTAGTTTTACAACGGGCAATTTAACAGTTAAGAGAGCCAAATTGCTTGTGATTTTTATTTCAACCTTTGGAGAAAAAAAAAATTTGGTTGGTTCTAAGTATATACCAACTGACATTTAAACAAAGATCTGAAGAACCTGAGGGAACAAACTATACTGATATCTGGGAAAAGAACATTCCAGGAAAAAAGAAGAGCAAGCCCAAGGACACTTAGCTAGGATTATTCTGGGTGTGCGTGAGGACAGCTAATGCAGCTAGAACAGAGTGCATCAGGAGAGAATGGTGATGACGACAAAGGGGTAAAACAGGGTCAGTTAAGATGCAACTTTAGTCAGGACTCTGGCTTTACTCCAAGTGAAATGAAGACCTACTAGAGAGTTCTGAGCAGTGGAGTGATGTAACCCAGCTTATATTTCTCAAAAATCATTCCTTTTAACATAACTGGGGGTTGGAGAGAGGGAAAGGCAGATAGTAGTTAGGAGGCTACTACAGTGTATTAATAGTATAATGATGGGGGCTACTATGGTGGCAGGAAAGGATCTGGTAAGTAATTAGATTTTGAACATGTTTTGAAGACACAATTGACAGCATGTGCTGAAGCACTTGATATGGAAAGACACAGACAATTTCAAGTTTTGTGGTTTGAGCTGACTTGGAAAAATATATATATATAACTATTAGGCCATTCAATATGAAATGTCCAATTTCAAATGAAAAGTTTAGTTTATTATATTTCAAACAAGAAGCAGTATATCAAAGTATGTGCCTAAATTATCAATACAGTTTTGCCATCTTAATGGTAGTTTGTTTATGCCTGCAGTAAAGAAGCCCGGAGACGAGCAAGTGGCAATGAAATCACCAAAGGCGTTTTCCATAGCTTATTGAGAACTGAATATTTTTCCTTGCAAGAAGTGGTCCAAAGACTGGAATAAATGGCAGTCAGTTGGTGCAAGGTCTGGTGAATACGGTGGATGACAGAGAGTTTCTAAGTCCAGCCTCTGTAGTTTGAGCAGCATTGTTTATGTGCACGTGGTCAAGCTTTGTCTTGCAAGAGGATTGGCCTGTCTCTGCTGACCAATCTTGGCTGCTTAATTGCAAGCATCCTCATCATTTTGTACAACTGGTTGCAGTAGATATCTGCTGTAATCGACTGACCAGGTTTCATGAAACTGTAATGGATAATACCAGTGCGGGACCACCAAACAGACACGATTAGCTTTTTCTGATGAATATTCGGTTCTGAACTGTGTTTGGGCACTTCATCTTTATCCAATCATTGTGCCAAACACCTGCAATAGTCAAAAAGAATCCATTTTTCATCACACGTAACAATATGGTATAAAAATGGTTCGCCTTTATGTCGTGATAGCAAAGAGAAGCAAACTTCAAGATGCTTTCTCTCCTGATGCTCGTTTAACTCATGCGGAACCCATCTATCCAGCTTCTTTACCTTGCTGATCTGTTTCAAATGGTCCAGTATTGTTGGAATAGTAACATTGAACCTTGCTGCTAATTCACGCGAAGGTTGAGATGGATTCACTTCCACTACAGCTTTCAGCTCATCATTATCCACCTTGGTCTCAGGTCGCCCATGTGGCTCATTTTCAAGATTAAAATCGCCAGAATGGAACTTCTCAAACCATCAACACATTGTATGTTCATTAGCTACATCCTTCCCAAACACTTAATTGATATTTTTTAGCTGTCTGCACTGCATTGGTTCCAAAAGGGAACTCATATTTGAAAATAACACAATTTTTTGCCTTATCCAAGGTTTCACAGAAATTGCTCTAAAAAAAATTTGAAAGATAATCACAAGCCAAACCATGCATTTGAAAGAATAAGGATATACTTTCACAATAAAAATAAAACAAGGAGTGTCGAAGTGAAAAGTCAAGAGATATCAATTGTCATACTCAGTACTTTAGGAAATCGGACATTTCATACTTAATAACCTAAATTTAAAATTAACAATATCCAAACTATATTACCAGACACAGACACACAGAGGAGAAGGCTGGTGAGGAAGGAGGCAGAGATTGGAGCTATGCAGCACAATCCATGGAAGGCCTGCAGCCTCCAAAAACTGAGAGAGGCAAGGAAGGATCCTCCACTAGCAGATCAGAGGAAAGCGGTCCCACTGACACCTTGATTTCAGACTTTTAGTCTCCAGAACCATGAGAGAATAAACTTCTTTGTTTTAAGCCAAAGGGGGGAAAAAAATTACTAAAGCCAAATAGCAAATTGCTCAGACTAATTACATCACCTGTATATGACAGAGGTCTGGTGTTAGTAATTTGCCGTGCTTTCATTGCTTGTTGTTGTTTTTCCAAAGCAGCTAACATGTCCCCCAAATCTAGCTGCACAGGTGTTTTATTTTTTTTTCCAGCTGCCTTTGATAAAGCTTCCTGCAAGGTGAACAGAAAAACATTTATTGTTTGTTACAGATGAACGCACGGCAATTTAAGATGATTATATTTATCACTCCTTCAATCCATTCCCCCCCAAATCTAGCAAATAAACTATCATATCTGTTCATAAAAATGAATATATACCTGTAATTTTTTTTGCTCCATACTTATTTCTGAATATTCTTGAGCTGTGGCAAGGGCTGCTGCTAATGCTTTCTTCTTCTGACTTTTTGCACGTTTAGGAACTGAGGTGGTAATGGGAATTGGAGTCTGAACTATATTGATTGGTGAGTTTTCAGGTAAATCATCCAACTATGATAATCAGAAAAAACATTCATTAGTGATCCCATTAAAATTTAGTCTTAAGGAAAACTGATCCAGAATGTGGGATGTTCCACTGTATAACTATATTAGACTCTTAAATTCAATGTCATAGAGAACAGAGCGAGACAATGGGATCATTTTAGACAGAAATTTTAAAAGGGCAAAACAGCTTAATGCAATGGGTAATACTTGTCTGGATTCTTGACTGAAATAAAACAAAATACCTCCAAAGTAAAATTTTGTAACAATTGGGGAATTTAAGTACAGACTCTATGTTGTATGATGTCATTTAATGGTATTTTCTTGTCTAATAATAGAAGTGTGGGTTTCATAGGAAAGTATCTTTGTTCTCGCTGTGTTGAAAAGAAATATTAAAGGTAAGAACTAAACACTGTCTCTTGTATACCATGCTGTCTACGTGTTTTTATACTTACCTTTAGTATTTCTTTTCAATATAAGCATAGTTCAAAAGATGCTCTAGTTTGCTTCTTTTTAAAACAAGTCACTTACTACTTTTGAAGAAAGTTTCTGTTGAATATTTTCATCCTTAGTATTTCCATTCTCATTTAGTTCTTGAAACCCATCTTCATCCTGAAACAGTTTCACATTTTAAATAAAATAGAGTTAAAAGTAAACTCCTTAAAAAACACCCTTTTATAATGTTTAAGAGTAATGAAAAATGCAATAGTAATTTTTTGCATTCTACTATTGAACTATTTAAAGTCAGTCTTAAAAAAGAAATCTCATTTCTTACATGCTAAACCATAGCCAATTTGATTATTCAAGGATGGAGGCATATCCACACATGTCCACCTTTTGGATTTCTGCATGTAGTAGTATTCTATTTTTGTTAAGAATTGTACTCTAAGATGGATAGATAACTGAAAAGAAATTCATACCAAATTTTACGCATTCAGATAATTTGGAAAAGATTTAACACAGTTTAATATAAACTGTATTAATATATTCCCTTTCCCATTACTACACACAACTGTCAATAAGATTAAAAAATAAAAATCTTTTCTATTTGAATTTTTAACCAATATCTATCTTCCTTTACACTGAAAACTGTATTTAATATCTTTAACCAAATATTAATATAAGTATGGAACCAATCACATGGTTAAATGCATATAATACAACTGCCAGGTCTGGATATACTGAAACTATTCCTGATAAAATAATTGAGTTGTACTCTCAAGTCCTTAGACTCAATTACTAAACTTATATGACATATTATTGAGTTCTATCCTCTGACCTCAAAAGCATGTTTTATAGTTTAATCTCTACCTATTAACCTATTTTATAGAATCTACAATCCAACCAAAATGAGTCACTCAAATGAGTTACCAGGGATGTTTTGTGAAAAACATCTTAACGCAAACAAATTCTACTTATTCTTTAAAATCCATTCCAAATGTTATTCCTGTCCTGCTCCAAACCCAAAGTGATTTGTTTCTCCTTTGAACTCCAAGCCACATTCAAGTATTAGGTATGTATATGCCTACATTCCCCTACTACACAGCAACCTTTCTAAGGGTAGTGTGTCTATTCACCTTAATGCATCATTTGGAGCACATTACTTTACATATACAATAGTCCACTAACAAGAGCCAGTCAGATGAATGAACAATAGAAACAGTGCAATTAGGATATAAACTGTCTGCCAAGTAGGGAAAGTAAAATAGCCATTTTTCTTCCTTCTCCAAAACCCTCCTGCCTGGCAGCACAGACTAACTGGATTGAACTATTCAAATGGGAAAAGCCTTACAAATTGACTGAACAGAAACCAACTCTTGCTCAGGCTGGTTTCGAACTCCTGACCTTGAGCGATCCACCTGCCTCGGCCTCCCAGAGTGCTAGAATTACAGGCGTGAGCCACCGCTCCCGGCCAATATTTCTGAGTAATTTATAATCTAATAGTGGAGTCACATGTCAAGATAGCGTTAAGACATAAAAAGTACTCATCATAATGTTTACAATGAAACAAAGTAATTTCTTAAAGGAAGTATTTGCTATAACAGTTTACAAATAGAGTTTGAAAAAATACCTCAAAATATAAAGACTCAGAATTTGGGTCGCTTCTATGGGATTGACTAGGGTTTAAATGCTTATTATCTTGTCTCTTTTGCAAATTCTGTCTTCTTTCTGAAGAAGTACTGTGTCCTCGGCATCTGAATCCAACCTAGGTAAACCCCACAGGGGAAAAGAAAATCTAATTATTTTTAAGTAAATGTTTTATTGAAGTATAACATACTCACAGAAAAGTACACAAAAGTGTACAACTCAATAAATTTTCACCAAGTGCATAATTTATTTAAAAGGTCAAAACTTCCGACAAGTTAATTATAAGGAAAATATGAAAATGAGACAATTAATGTATGTTACTTATTTTTTTCCTGTACATCAACATTTATTACCAGCTTTGTTCGTATAAGCTAAAAACAGGAAACAAGCCAGATGGCCTTCAGTGGGTGAACAGTTAAACTGACTGTGGTATATCCATACTACAGTATGGTGGTCAGCAGTCAACCACAAAAAGAAACGAACTACAGGGATCTCCAGAGAACCATTCAAGTGAAAAAAGTCAATCCCAAAAGGACTGTATGAGTGCACTTACACAACATTCTTAACAACAAAATTATAGAAAGGGAGAATAGATTAGTGGATTCTAGGGGATAAAGAGCGGCTGGTTGGGAAGGGAAAAGAGTGTGGCTACGAAAGGGCAACATGAGGGGGCTTTTTGGTGATCAGTCTGTTCTGTATCTTGACTGCATCAATGTCAGTATCTTGGTTGTGATATGGTATTATAGTTTTATAAGATGTTACCACTGGAAGGAAAGTGCATATTACTTTTTTATTTAACTATAAGTCTTCTGACACCTGCAGTTTATTTTTTAAAAAACAACAAAACAGAGTTCCTAGAAAAAACTATTTAATAAAAATCTTACTTCCAAGAAAATAGATTTAAGAGAATAAAATTTTCATTCAATCACATAAATTACTATCCTATGTTATGGACTGAAAGTGTATGTCTCCCAAAATTCACATGTTGAAATCCTAACCCCCCATGAAGATGGTATTTAGAGGTGGAGCCTTTGGGAGGTAATTAGGCTATGAGGACAGAGCCATCATGAATGGGACTAGTGACCTTATAAAAGGAACCCCAGAGAGTTTCCTTACCCCCTCTACCATGTGCGGACACAGCTAGAAGAACACCATCTATCAACCAGACCCTCGCCAAACACTGAATTTGCCAGTGCCTTGATCTTAGTCTTCCCAGTCTCCTGAACTGTGAGAAATAAATTTCTATTGTTTATAAGCCATCCAGTCTATGGTACTTTTTTATGGCAGCCTGAGTGGACTTGTACATCCTATTAACAAATATACAAAATGTTCAACTGTCATTAGGGCAAGGAAAAAAAACACATTAAGCATTCTAAGAATCTTAAGACATTTCAAGTTACCTCTCCTAAGTACCCAATGCAGCCAATATTAAATGGCTCTCTTAACCAAGACACATAGAAGATGTGAAAAGTATGATCTTCATTAACAGCTACCAAAAAATTCTAACAATAAACAGAATATGAAGTAGACCTGGAGAGAAGGTGCTGGTACACAGGCCTGGGACTCTGAAATCAAACATATGCACACAAAGACCTGGAACCACCTGGCATTTCCCAAGCTTGCTGCTGTATACCAGAGTCAGTATATACATCAATGGTGTTATAAACACTAAAATAATTTTCTTTAAAAACAAATACAAATTGATTCTTACACTTGGAAACATAAAGCACCAGGATTAAAATAAAACCTCCAAACTAATGGCCCCAACAAAGTTCATGTCAACCAAATATGCAAGTATTCCAATAACCTTCTGAATGAAACAATAACCTCATGACATCTAAATACTTTTTGTTAGCTCTTCCAAGAAGAGTTTTACTGATAGAAAGTGGGCATACAGAACAAAGCAAAGCAGAAGCTACAGCTTCATATATATATATATATATATGAAGATTCTTAAATGACTAGCACAAAATTAATTTTAAAAGAGTTAAGTTTTCACACCCCAGTTACAATAAACAAAAAGAAAAAATACTAGAAATTGACATGAAGAATACATACAAACTTATTAATATTTTAGGAAAACTACACTTCTGAAGAACACAAAAAGATGGTTCAAAAATAGGAAGACATACTGTTTTTGCATAGAAAGCCGCACCACATCATAAAGGTAGTTGATTTTCCCTAAGTTTATAGATTAAAGACCAATGTAAAAAAAAAGAAAGTCCAGAAACAGATTCTAATATATGTGGGAATTTAATAAGTGATAAAGATGGTTATCATAAATTAGTGAAGAAGAGACAAACTTTTCAATAAATGGTGGTAGGAGATTTGGATAGCCACCTGGAAAATACAAAATAGGACACATATTTCACACTATACACCAAGAAAATCTCCGAATGCAATAAAGATATTTAAATGTAAAAAAAATAAGGCCATAAACACACTAGAGGAAAACACAGGCAAATTCTTTTATAACTTTGAAGTAGGGGGGCAGGGCTTTTCCAACTATGATTTGAAACCTAGACATCATTTAAAAAAAAGGACCAATAAAGTCAATTTATAAAAATAAACTTCTTAATGCTATTCAAAAAACAAGTAATAATCATAATAATAATGAGCAAAGTAAAAAATAAAAATGAAAACCTAGCAAAATATTTGCAACTTATATTGCAGATTAAAGGCTCCTAGACACTTTAAAAATTTGTTAAGAACTGATCAAATTGATATTAAAAAGTATCCCAAAAAAGGAAATAAGTAAACCAAGGTTCAAAAAATGGGCAAAGGATATGACCAGATAAGTTCACAGAAAAAGAAATACAAATGGCCCTTAAACATATGGAAAGATGATCAACTACATTAAGACATCATTTTCACCTCACTGGCACAAATACAAAATCCTGAAAACACACTATGTCTGAAGCTGTATGAAAACAAGCACTTTTCACACTGCTATTGAGAATGCAAATTGGTACAATCTGGAGATATTTACCAAAACAATACCTGAATTTAACTTATGACCCACCATTCCCTTATCTAGGAATTGATTCCAAATGACACTACAGGCTAGGTGCTGTTGGCTCACCCCTGTAATCCTACCACTTTGGGAGGCCGAAGCAGGAGGATCACTTGAAGTCAGGAGTTTGAGACCAGCCTGGGCAACATGAGACCTCATCTCCACAAAAAAATTTTAAACATTAGCTAGGCATGGTGGTGCGTGCCTATAGTCTTAGCTACCCAGGAGAGTGAGACAGGAGGATCACTTGAGTCCAGAAGTTTGAGGCTACAATGAACTATGATTGTGCCATTGCACTCTAGCCTGGACAACAGAGCAAGACACCATCTCATAAATGAAGGAATGACACTATAGTGTGTCTTTAACAGCAACAGTTTGCAAAACAACTCAAGTGTCCATCAAAAGGATTACAGAAATCAACATGGGTATATTCATCTTAGAAGTTGTTTTTTTTTAAAAAAGGAAGCCTTCTATATAGTAATATGAAAATTATGTAAATGTGTCCAAGATACACTGTTAAGTGAGCAAAGCAGAGCAGAGAACAGAGTGGATATGCTATCTTTTGTGTAAGAAAAGGATAAAAACATAAGATGCATACTGGTATTTATTTACTCATAATGACATGAAGAAACTCTGGGAGAACATGTAAGAACTAATCATATTGGGATAGGTATAGGAGAGGGGAGAAGGCAAGGAGAGTCAGGGATAAAAATGAGATTTTTCATTGTATAGCCTTTTTCATCTCTTTCATTGTTCAACCTATTCATAAAATAAAGCCATTTTACAAGATTTCAAGTTTTGAGAATCTTCCATCATTCAAAATTAAAGCTACTCTGGACTACAGAAATGATCTGCCGTATCAAATGTTTAAACACAGGTAAAAAATGTTCAAAAGCACTGCAAACAGCATAGTATAGTACTTTTGCATAGGAGCATATATGCAAAAATCTGATAAATGGAATAAAACAAATAGCTCAAAAACAGTACCTAGCACATATTAACAAATAAGCACATGACTAAAATGGAAGCATAAACCAAAGAAAAGAATGGATTACAATGTTAGGACAATTGGTATACTACTTTAAAAATCTACATCATTATGTTTTACCATGAATCCAAATAAATCTCAGACAAAAATGTCTTGAAACATTACACTATAAAAAGTAGCAGAAAATATAAGTAAATATTTATTTGATTTCTAACAGACTTTTTTAAAGGCTAAAAATAACCAGAAATTGCAAACAGGGAAAACATTTTGACTTAAATGAAGAAGATTCTAAATTTCAAAAATCAACCAAATACATACTTAAGAAAAGTACAAGGATAATAAAGCATCAGAGGTAGAAGAGAAAACACACATCGTCTAACATCTGGCTCCAGTTCTCCTGGACAAAAGAGAGTTATAAAATAAAACTTATCATGCCACATGCATGTACATAATTTTCCTTTTGTTCTTTGACCATTCCTAATTAGTGTTGAGACAGGGATAAAATGTTCTTATCATAGTATTCTTTCCTCTCTAGTGGGCTACTGATACCCAAAGTAACAGAGCGAGACTACAAACTTGGCAGGACTAGCAGTTACAGTTCAGCAGAAAATTTCAGCACATAAGTAAACATTTTATAGATTCTGCTTATCTATCCTATATAAATGATTCTTGTTCTAGCTCTTTTGTTTTTAAACAAATAAAACTAGATTGTCTCAAGAGTCTCAGGGCCACAAGTGGCCTTCTGGATCCTTGAGTGCAGCCTTTTTTTTTTTTTTTGAGACAGTGTCTGGCTCTGTTGACTGGGCTAGAGTGCTGTGGCGTCGGCCTAGCTCACAGCAACCTCAAACTCCTGGGCTCAAGCGATCCTCCTGCCTCAGCCTCCCGAGTAGCTGGGAATACAGGCATGCGCCACCATGCCCAGCTAATTTTTTCTATATATTTTTAGCTGTCGAAGTAATTTCTTTCTATTTTTAGTAGACACGGGGTCTTGCTCTTGCTCAGGCTGATCTCGAATTCCTGAGCTCACACAACCCACCCGCATCGGCCTCCCAGCAGCCTTTTGACTGAATCCAAACTTCACAGAACAAATCCCTTTATTGAAAAGGGAAGTTTGGATTCAGTTGAGGGGCTGTACTTGGGTATCTGGAGGGCCACATGTAGCCTTGAGGCCACAGGTTCCCTATCCCTTATCCGAAATGCTTCAGACCAGAAGCGTTTCAGATTGGATATTTTCAAATTTTGGAATATCTGCAAATACGTCATGAGGTATCTTGGGGATGGAATCCAAATCTAAATATAAAATACACTTGTTTTCATATACACATAGTCTGAAGGTAATTTTATACAATACTTTTATTTTAACTTTTCACTTTACTTTCACTTCACTTACTTTAACTTTTCACTTTACTTCACTTCATTTCACTTTCACTTCACTTCACTTCATTTTATTTTTGAGACAAGAGTCTTGCTCTGTTGCCTGGGCTAGAGGACGGTGGCATCATCATAGCTCACAGCAACCTCAAACTCCTGGGCTCAAGCAATGCTCCTGCCTCAGCCTCCCAAATAGCTGGGACTACAGGTGCATACCACCACACCCAGCTAATTTTGAAATTTTTTTATAGAGATGGGAGTATTGCTATTGCCCAGGCTGGTCTTGAACTCCTGGGGCCTCAAGCAGTCCTCCTGCCTCAGCCTCCCTAAATGCTAGGACTACAGGTATGAGCCACTATGCCCAACCTATACAATATTTTTAATAATTTTGTGCATAAAGTAAATTTTGTGTTAAGTATTTATGTGCAGAATTTTTCACCTGTGGCATCATGTGAGTGCTCAAAAAGTTTTGAATTTTTCAGTTTAAAAATGGGCAAATTATCTGAATAGACATTTCTCAAAAGAAGACATATGAAAAAATGCTTAACATCACTATTCATCAGGAAAATGCAAGCCAAAATCAAAATGAGGTATCTTCTCACCCCAATTAGAATGGCCATTATCAAAATGACGAAAAACAACAAATGCTGGCAAGGATACGGAGAAAAGGGAACTCTTATGCACTATTGGTGGGAATGTAAATTTGTACAACCACTATGGAAAACAGTATGGTGCTTTCTCGAAAAACTAAAAATAGAACAATCATATGATCTAGCAATGCCACTACTAGGTATACATCCAAAGGAAAGGAAATCAGTATGTCAAAGAGATATCTGCACTCCCATGTTTACTACAGCACTGTTCACAACCACCAAGATATGGAATCAATCCAAATGTCCATCAATAGATGAATGGATAAAGAAAATGTGGTGTATATATACACAATGGAATACTATTCAGCCATAAAAAAGAATGGAATCTTGTAATTTGTGGCAACACGGATGAGCCTGGAGGACATTACATTACATGAGTAAGCCAGGCACAGAAAGATAAATACAGCATGTTTTCACTTATATGTGAAAGCTAAAAAGTTGATCTCAAGTAGAGCAGAATAGTGGTTAGTAAAGGCTGGGAAGGGTGTTGGGAGATGTGGGGGTTGGGAAAGGTTCATTAATAGATCCAAAATTACACCTAGATAGGAGGAATATGTTCTAGTGTTCTATGCAGCAGCCCCCAACCTTTTTGGCACCAGAGACCGGTTTCATGGAAGACAATTTTTCCACGGACAGGGGTTGGGGAGCAGGAATGGAGAGCAATGGGGAGCAGCTGTAAATACAGATGAAACTTTGCTCATTCACTTGGCCGCTCACCTCCTGCTGTGCAGCCCAGTTCTTAACAGGCTGTGGACCAACACCATGACAGTACACTTTTAAATCACTCAAGATGCATCTCTACAAATTAAGGATACTATCCTTCATAACCACTAAACGATTATTATAACTAACAAATCTAAAATAAATCATCTTGCACCTGTAATCAATATTGTCCAACCTACTTCAAATTACCTGTGAATTATTTCTTTGTTCAGTTTGCCTTCCACCTCTAGAAAATGTCTGATTTTTTTCCATCCAAGGTTTTTTCTGAGTTGTCTGGCAAGTTACATTGGACCAATTTACACCACCTATAACAAGTGGGTTTAAAAATATGATTTACTTATAAAAGAAGCCAAAACCTAAATTGCCCCCTAATTTCATATATTCAAATTTAGTCACTGTAAATGTAATACTGGAAATTTTTCTATCAACTTTAAGTGGTATTCTAGTTCCTAGTAATACAGGTATCATCTTGCAGAATACCGCCAACTGGCATTTTCTCAATTTCATCTGAAAACTATACTTTCGGATTAACTTCAATCTCTGGAAGATTTCTAAATTTTTTTGCAGCATCAGCAAGCCTTATGCTTAAAAAGAAAACTATGACATAGTCAAAGGTACAGCAAAAATACAATGTAGAAAATAAGTACCTGCACACACAGATGATTCCACATGCTAAAAAAAAGAAACAACAAAAAAAATTATTTTCTACTCAAGAGTACGATTTATGTACTTTGTAAAACATTTCACAATTTAGTCTAGTGTGAAATGTGCTTCTTACAATCTTATAATACTTGAACACTTTTGTTATCAATAAAATATACAAAATACATTTTTAAACTATCCTATTACTATAGAATTTGTTAAAAAATATAGATACTTAAGTTTTAGCAGAGATGCAAAGATAATACTAATACTAAAATCAAGGCAATGTTACGTACATTCATGGTCCCAGAATCAGGAGTTCTCAGAGTCCCTGCTGCAGGCTGGTTGTTGCTGTGTTTGGGACTGCAGTAACCACTATCGCTGTCAATGTCGGCTTCACTAGCCCCCTGCTCACTAGAAGATTCGGCAGTGGGGTGGGACGCTCTCCTCCTCCTGCCTTTGGACTTCCAGAGCATTGTGGCAGTGGTCTCTGAGAGAGACTTGTTAGCTATATCTGATGGGAAATCTACAAAGGCAAGGAAAGTGTGACAACTCTTTGTGATGAACAAATTGATAAATTCTTGTTAAATTATCATTAAGGTTATAGGAAAATAAAGATATCAAACTTTGTAAATGGAGAAACAGGTGACAACTCTTTGAAAAGATCATTAAAGAGAATAAAATATTTGTATAATTAAAATAGTAAAACCACCATCAGCCATCTTAAAAACCACCAAACTTTGAAGGGCCACTGTGTGCCCCTCTCTACCGCTGCATTCTCTTCTTCCTCCAGTGGTTACCTGTTCAGAATTCTGCGTGTAACATTCCCTTACTTTTCTTTACAAATTACCATGGATTTTTGTATTTCTAAAACAAATCATGAAAGTCTTTAACTGTATTTAAAAAAAACAAACATACTGTCCATATTCCTCTGTGACTTGCTCCCCTCAACCCCAACCTCAATACTGGTTTTGAAATTCTGGTGCATGTGGCTGTAATTCCTTTATGTTTCTGGAATCTAGAATGCCTTTGTATGAATATACCATAATATATTTACCTTTTGTATCACTGATGGGACACTTGGGTTGCTTTGGGCTTTGCTATTAAAAACAAACTGATGTAAACATTCACATACAGACATAAGAATGTATAACACATGTGTGCATGGGAAAGTTTCTCTAAGGCAAACACTGCCAGATCTCAGGGGTTGTGCAAGTTCAACTTGCCTTAATAATGCCAAATCATTTTCAAAGGTGGTTAAGACAATTTATACTCAAACAGTAGGCTATAAATATCCCCACTGATCCATACATTCACCAAATACTTGATACTGTCTTCCAGACTATACCCAATATGTATGGTTTAAAAAGGTAGCTCACTGTGGGTTTTAATTTGCATTTTCTTGCTTAATAATGAGCCTGAGCATCTTTTCTGATTAGCCACTAATGTTTTCCTTTCTGTGAAATTCTTATTAATTTTACTTTTGGATTATTTGACTTTTGCCTGTTTCTCTACTGAGCTATCTGTTTCTTACTTTTTATTTCATAAATTATAATCACAGTAAGGCATTTAAAAAAAAAAACCTCTTACAATCTTCCCCCCAAAATTAGAAGTTTTCCTTTTTTCACATTTCTGACCATTCATAATTTTTACATAACACTGACACAATTTTGATTGTGCAAATATTATGTCATATGTTATAAGTCTTCATAATTATAATGTAAGATGGCTCCATATTATTCCATTGAGTGGGTATCCTGTGTTTTCATGACTTGTCACCTGCTACTGGCCACTAAGGAGGTTTCAGTGTTTTCGTTGCACTGCACTAACGTCCATCTTTAGTTGAACAGTCCCTTCTCTTTCTAAGGGGAGGTTCTACTTGGATACATTCACAGAAGTGGGATGACTGGGCCAAAAGAAAAATTCCTATAGTCCTGGAAAAACTGTTTCAGTCCCCTGGCACTGAGTCCCAGGGGCGCCTAAGGGCAAGGTGGGATCATTTTCTTATTGATGTATAGGAATTCTTTATATATCTAATACTAATCCTTTGTCAGTTACATGCATGGTAAAAATCCTTTCCAAGTTTGTGACTTGTTCTTTCACGCACTTTTAATAAATATGAATTCTTAATTTTAGAAATAGTTCCATCCCTGCAGTCATAAAGGTATCTGCCTGTTTTCTTCTACCATTGGTTTTCCCAGTTAAGTCCTTAATCCATCTGAAATAGATTTGTGTGGGGTATAAATTAGGAGTCTGTAATGCTATCTCTGTCATTTTCCATATATGTATTTATACACATGTGGGGTCCCATTACTGCCCTCTCTGTTCTATTCAATTTTTGTATACTACCATGTACAACATAACATAAACCTGTAGGAATTAGGATGGCTTTATAAGTCCTAATATCCAGAGGTAAAGTTCTTTTCCAGAGATGTCTTGGCTCTTCTCAGATGACTACTCCTTTATTTTTAAATTAATTTACCAAGTTCCCCCAAAAATTCCCAATGGAATTTTTATTAGAACTATATCGAGTCTACAGACTAACAAGGAAAACTGTCACCTGCAATATCAAATCATACTACATGAACATGATTCGTAGGTTTTTCTTAATATCCTATAATAAAGTCTTACAGATTTTTTGCTTATATGTCTTACGCATCTTCTCTAAGATTTATTACCAGAAACTGTATTTCTGTTGCTATTGTAAATGACATCTTTTCTTAAATTTTGTTTGTTGGTGGCACACTGAAATGCAATTAACTTTTACATATTATCTTATTTCTAGCCATCTTATTATTACTAAATATGAGCTTGTGTTCAAAAGTAAAAATGTTACAAATGGAAACGCATTCCTCCTCAACTATAATATTTAATTCTATCTCTGACTGATATCAATTAATCCTCAGAAACTAAAAACAAACTAAAGAATAAAAATACTGATAGAATGTATAATCTTCTACTCAATTATGTCTTTATCTTGTCATTTTCTAATTCTTATGCTTCAGGAAGTTGTCTTTGTGGTCACTTACTTGGCAAACTAAAGAAGTATGAATAATTTTTTTTTTTTTGAAACAGGGTCTTGCTCTGTCTCCTGGGCTAGATAGAGTGCAGTGGCATCATCATAACTCACTGCAACCTCAAACTCCTGACCTGAAGCAATCCTCCCACCTTGGCCTCCCAAAGTGCTAGGATTACAGGCATGAGCCACTGTGCCTGGCCAGTAAGGATCATTTTTAAAAGCCTTCCCAGGGATGAAAAGTATGCAGAAATGGGTCACTATGAATGGGGACTAAAAACAACCACACCAGGAAACTTTGTAATACATTACATTGTGATTCTTTTCCATAGCCACTGCAAGCATTTGTCAGAGTCTGTTAATCTCACAGCTTTACCTCTTTATGTTTTAACCACACAATGACTGTACTATCAGCAAGATTGTTTTTTAACTAATTCCCAGATCCCTTCTCTGTTCCTACTGGATCTAAACAATTGTAAAAGGATAAATGAATAGATGTCCAAAAGAAAAGATATAACCCAAATGAAAAAAAGCATCAACCACCTTATTCATTTCAACCCAGACCTTATTTGAGTAGAGGCTATAGAGAGATAAAAAGCAATTATGCCTTTGAATAGCTCTAATTCTTGGTCTTGGATCATTAAAAGGATTTTTTACTAGTGTCAATGACAATGAGTGAGAGGAGGTAGAGATTTATTTTACAGATAATAAGATGAGATCAGAGATACAAATTGGAATTTCATGATATAAACTGGAAAATAGCTAGAATATTATACGAATATTCATTCTTATCTATTACCAGAAGAATGCTTTTTTATTTAACTTACATGGTCCTCTAAAAACTTTTGACAAAATGATTTCTGACTAGTTCAAAATTTTTACTCATTTGATAGGATATAGGTGTCATTCACAGGTTTAATTCAGATCTATGCTAAAATAAGGCACAAATAACTTGCTAAGTTCTTCATATAAAGATGTTACAGGATATTAGGATGTTTTATTAAAGGGTTTTAATTTAGTTATAAAAAGATGTACAATTTTGATTTCAACCAAAATGAGTCCCTCAAATTCCTATAGTATCTGTCAAATTCCATTTCTGATTTCTGAACTGCTTCACTAGTACAAGGGAAAAAGGAAACCCTAAACCCTTCCCAAAGTTGTAATAAGCTGGCAAGCAAGTTGAAAGAACATTAAGGACATGTATTATTTTATCCTTCCTAGAGAATTTCACAAAATGGCAGAACAAATGGAAGGATGAAAAAATCTAGAATCCTGTAAAGTTGTACAGACCACAATTATAAAGTCAATACATGAAAACAGATAAAAATCAGTGATGTATATATAAGAACGCTTGCCTTACCAGTTTGCTGTGAAGCATCCACAAGAAGCACAATTTTTGATCGATTATCAGGACCTGCTGCATTTATTTCTTTCTGAGTAGCTACATTTTTCACCAGTGGCCTTTTGCTTTTTATGTGAGGTTGTAAAAGCTGTTGCTAAGTTATAAAAAAGAAAAGAAACTATTCAATGTACTAACCATTATAAAATATACATCTATTATAAAATACACCTAAATGTATGTTCTAAATTAGTGGCTTCTAATCCATGGGGAAACAGGATTACCATACTAGGGTTTGATCAAATTATCTGCAGCAAAGCATAATAAGCTAAATAACTTATTATACACACATTTATAAACTATTTTTCTAATAACTATTAACACTGCTATGATTAATAAAACATGAATTCATTTTTGTTACTTGCATTTTTAATTTTCTCAATTAATAACAGGAATATAATCATATCATATAAGGGGTTGTAAATTTTTAAAAGGATAATAAAAAGGGTGGTAACTTATCCCAAGGCTAAATTCTAGTTTCATGAAAGCAATGACATAGAAAATAATTTTTGCTTTGGAGTTCAAAAAGAATATATTAAAAAGCTGATCCTTTCTTTCACTTTTCAAAATATGAGTATTTATTGCTCAATAGCAATTCACACAATAGAACTCTGAATTTAACTTCTTTAACTTCCTAAGTTGAAGTGCTAGAAATGCATTCTGAGAAATCATGTTCCTTCAACATCTGGAAATTATACACTGTTTGTTATCTTATTTCCAATACTTTTTTTTTTCATTCTCAGATTCCCAAAAGGATTTCCCTGACCCAGAGTATTTCTATGAACAAAGACTAAAAGCTTTTCAAAGAAACCTCTGCTACTTGTTTGTATTTTAATTTGTAAAAATTATGCCAGGAGGCAGCAGACTTTTCACTGAAGGTTAATGGAATCCAGGGAAAGCATTAACTCTTTGATGATACAGTCATTAAGATGCATCTAAGAAGTCATTCTTCTATCAGCTCAAAAGTGCTGACTAGAAACATGGTTTTTATTCTGATTAGCTTTGATATTAAGGCCTCAATGGCGAAATAGCCTTTTAAGTAAAAACCAGTTATCTAAAATGAAACCTTAATGTTTTTGTGATTTCAAGGCCATTTCTTTTCTTTAGTTAAAAAGCTGGTCCTGAATAAAAGTAGTTTCACATATTCATCTTTCATTTTCTTTAGCCCTAGGAGACTCTTCGTTCATATAATACTAAAATACCTCTTAAATAACAAAATGCTATTCCTACTAAAAATTCACAGGCTAGAAAAAATGAAGTTGAAGGGATCTAATGAACCACAAATGTTCTTTTCCATAATATCTCCTTCTGACTTCTGAAGACTGAAGTAGCTTGAAGTGCAATAGCCATTCAACATGGCTAGTATAGGATCCATACTAACTACTTTTATGAATGCTGGTGTCACCATGCAATTTTTATCACTAAATTAAAATAGTTTGGAAATATTTCTGTACGTTTATATAAAACTCTCTGAAGGAACATGAATATGACTGTAAATCATATCCCAATCAAGAATGAGTAACAATAAGTAACACAGAAAAAATTATTTTACAAAAAATATAGCCTTGACCATTGTATTGATTGATTGATTGACTGAGACAGAGTCTCACTTGATTGACTGATTGATTGATTGATTGAGACAGAGTCTCACTCTGTTGCCCAGGCTAGGGTAAGTGCTGTGGTGTCAGCCGAGCTCACAGCAACCTCAAACTCCTGGGCTCAAGCAATCATACTGTCTCAGCCTCCTAAGTAGCTGGGACTACAGGCATAGGCCACCATGCCTGACTAATTTTTTCTATATATTTTTAGTTGGCCAATTAATTTCTTTCTATTTTTCAGTAGAGACGGGGTCTTGCTCTTGCTCAGGCTGGTTTCCAACTCCTGACCTTGAGCGATCCACCCGCCTCGGCCTCCCAGAGTGCTAGGATTATAGGCGTGAGCCACCGCGCCCGGCCTTGATCATTTTACATTAGTGAACAAAATGTTTTATAGTAAATTCAGCACTGAAGGTCAACGAATACAAGTAGGAAATTACTTATACTAGTATTAACAACAGAAGCAAAACCAGACACTTACTTTTGGTACCACAGGTCCTCTGTTACTGTTTCTGCTTCGATGACTGGACAATGGGAAGACCTGTCCAAGTTGATGTGGACGCTCAGTGCATTCTGTGGTTATAGCATTTACAGTATTTGCAGTCTGAAAGTTATTGGAGTATGGTGTAGGAAAAGGATGATAGAAACCCATAACTTGTGCACATGGTGCTGGCATCAGCTGATAATATGTATACTCTGTAGAAACAGGTGGCTGAGTAGATATAATGGGGTAGGCAAGGTATGGTCCAGTGGGGTTTGGATTGGGCTGCTGCCATCGTATATCATTGTTATATAAAGGAAACTGTCTGCAAAATCAAATCAAAAAAGAACAAATCTATTGACAAGTCTAAAAATTATACTAAAGCAAAATCTTTTAACTCATTAACTTAAAAGAAAAAACAGTACAGAACAGTAGCTTCATGATTTTTGGAAAGGGGACAAAACTAATATCATCTCTGCTATTATTAGAGGTCACTATGTACATGTAATAACAATTTAAGTGACAGTATAAAGGAATCCAAACTAACGGTTTCACAGCATTCCACATATCATTATTATTTGTAACTCTGTCCTCAAGCTCCTCAAGGTATTTCTGCCCAAAAGTTAAACATCTAACTGCTGGATCTGCCAACAACGGTAGTCCAAAGTTCCCACCCAATACTCACAACTGTGACAGGCTTCTGGAAAAAAAAACAGAATCAGGTGATCATTGTGTAAGGTGATCACTACATAGGGTGATTTAATTCCTCCACCTCTTGTTCTTCAGCTCATTCCCAGGCCTCCTACTCCTCTTCCCATATTCTCCTAACCACTTGGCTAAGTCCAGTTCTTTTCCTGGCTCCCCTTCTTGGCAATGGAAGCAGGCTCCAGGTCCAAGGGAAAAAAGAGAAGAAGCAAGCCTGCCCACTAACATCCTATCCTCAGCATTAGAGCTTCTTCTAGTGCAGCTCATATAAAGCACCAGCAAAATTCTTTCTTGTCTCAGCAGCCCCCTCACAAAAGGTTGCTGCTGATGAATATGAGGTCCTAGGGAGTGGAGGTGAAACAGAACTTTTCTTCACTGCTCCGATGACAAAGCAAAATGGAATAACATTCACTACCATATTCCTAAAAATATGTTTAAATAATCTGCTAGCTGGCTTACTCATGAATTCCTAAAGACTATTTGGTAAAGCCAGAAAACAAATTAAGTTTATCATACTGTACACTTGGATATTTTGTCAAGTATAAAAATAGTATTAAATTTAGTTTATGAATCACCTCACATATTATCTAATACAGGTCAAAGATTTTTAATACAGTGCTAACTGCAATTAAAAATGATCCCTTAGTTTCTACTGTTTGTCCAACTCCCAAACTCTCTTATTAAGAGTCACAGAATATTACTTTGAATATTCAATATCTGAGAAAGTAGTTTAGTGGTCTCATATATCATACATACAGAATTTCCCAAATAATGTGTGCTGGCACACTAGTGTGCCACAATGGGTTATAGATGTTTAGAAATATTGGCTGCCTCAGCTCTCAGGGATAGTTGGACAGAGTCTAGAACCACCAGCTGCCTCATCCATTTATCCTGTAGTGCTAGAGAAATAAAATTTCTTCAACAAAGCTGAAAGTACTTTTATACAGCAATAAAATGAGTTACACCAATGAAGTGTTAATCACTCAAACAGTCTAAGCAGGGTTAGAAAGGCTATCCTAAGTTATACCCTAACCCAGGGGTCCTCAAACTATGGCCCTCAGGCCACATGCGGCCCACTGAGGACATTGATCCGGCCCGCCAGGTGTTTTTGCCACCGCTGCCTGTCCTGCTTAGCAGCCGACTCGTCCCGGGCCCACAGTGCGCATGTGTGGAATATGCACCGCACTCTCCAACGGCCCTCCGACGGTCTGAGGGACAGTGAACTGGCCCCCTGTTTAAAATGTTTGAGAACCCCTGCACCACTAGGTCACACATTATCTGAATTGCAAGCATTTTGCTAAATCACCGTGTTACCACAGCACAGACACTAAATTTAAACTGAAATCAAGAGTCTAGAAATAAATGCTAGGGCCAGGCACAGTGGCTCACACCTGTAATCCCAGGACTTTGGGAGGCCAAGGCAAGAGGATCAATTTAGCCTAAGTGTTTGGGACCAGCCTGAGCAACATAGTGAGACTCCATCTCTACCAAAAAAAAAACATAGCTGGGGATGGTGGTGCATGCTGTACTTCCAGCTACTCAGGAGGCTAAGGCAGGAAGAATATGTGAGCCCAGGAATTTGAGGTTACAGTGAGCTATGATGACAGCACTGAACTCTAGCTTGGACAAAAGAGCAAGACATTGTCTTTTAAAAAAAAAAGGTTTCTGTTCACCTGTTCACCTCTTTCTGAATATTTCATTCTTCCCTTTGGGTTGATTTATTTCAAATAAATTTCAATGACTTAATATAGGAGATATACATATCCAAAGAACTCCATTTCCTCTTAGAAAGAATGAGAAAATGAGTCATGTTAACAATTCTCAAATTTTACATTAGTTGGTTTTATTTTATTTTATTTTAATTTTTGAGACAGAGTCTCACTATGTTGCCCAGGCTAGAGTGCCATGGCTGCAGCCTAGCTCACAGCAACCTCAAACTCCTGGGCTCAAGCAATCCTTCTGCCTCAGCCTCCCGAATAGCTGGGACTACAGGCATGCGCCACCATGCCCGGCTAAGTTTTTCTATATATGTTTAGTTGGCCAATGAATTTCTTTCTATTTTTAGTAGAGATGGGTCTTGCTCGTGCTCAGGCTGGTTTCGAACTCCTGACCTTGAGCGATCCTCCCGCCTCGGCTTCCCAGAATGCTAGGATTACTAGGCATGAGCCACTGCGCCCAGCCTAGTTGGTTTTATTTACTCCTCTTAAAAAAATAGAAAACGGTTAACATTTAAAAGTTAAAATGAAGTGTGCTTTGCCAACTTCTAAACCCATCCCCCCGCCAAAAGAAAATAATAAACAAATTACCTATTGGACTGGTTTTCCTGCACAAATGGATAACAAGTAATCAGGTAGCTGGGAATTGGAGTTGGTTCTATACCAGAAACACTTCCATTATCATTTGGGAGAGCCATAGGGATCATAAATGTATCAGGATTCTTCTTCTGGGGAATAAACGGCTCTACTTCAGCTGATAGCTTGACATTCTTCAAAGAGAAAGTGGAATACATTAACAACAAATGAGCAAGCAACTTAATACAAATTTACAATTTAACAACAGAAGAGTCAGCCTTTACAAACAGTAACTGGGTCTCTTCTCAGTATTCACAAAACATCCAAAAGGAACAGCAATGTCAATGTAAAATAACTGAACGATCAAGTTATTTGGACAAAGCCATCAAATAAAATAAGGAAAAACTTATCAAAGGTTACTATATTTCAATAAAATCATTTATGTTATCAAAGCTTTTGTTAAAACAATTGAGAGTACAAAAAGTCATATCTCAGGGCCTAAAAATAAATTTGGTAGTAAGAAATGTAGCTCTTCAGAGAAAATAATGTGGTTTTAATTAATTTTGTTAGGGGGAAAAATCAGAGTTCTGCATGATAATTATATTTGAATAGTCTAAAAAATAGTCTATTTCTGTCTATTTCAGGAAATTAGATTAGTATCACTGAATTAAAAGAAAGAAAAATGTCTAAGATGAAAAATACTTAGGGAGAAAAAACTTCTGGTTCACAGTTAAAATGGGGAAAAAAACAAGAATTAACTTCAGTTTCTCCGTAGACATCTCAGCAAACTAAAATAATCCATTAATACATAGTTCATTTTAGTTTACTTTGTATCTCTTCTTATAAAAAATCTATAGAGAGTTAAAAGACATATAAAAAACTATAGATAGTATTTAGGGATGCATATATGAATGATAAAAAGTATAAAGAAAAGTAAAAACAATCCATAAAAGTCAGGATAGGAATTACTCTTAAGAAAGAGGGAGCTGTAATTAAGAAGACACCTGGAGAGCTTCTGGGGTACCGTGTAAACTTCTATATCCAAATTGGGTAAAACTTACAAGGTGTGTACCTTGCAATGGTTATTAAGCTGTACATTGATTTTACATAGTTTTCTGTGTAGTTAACAACAAATTTCAACATTTTAAATTATAAAAAAAATCTACAGGCACATTCTGCAAGGGCAGAATATTAAAAACTACATAAATATTATAATCTAAAAAGATATTAAACACTTTTTAATAAAACCAGTAAATGAAATGGAAGCCAACATTTTAACCATTCAAAACAATTACCTTAAAAGCAATGGTCCTAACCAGAACTTTTTCCCAAAAAACCCTCTAGAGTGCTATTTATTAGAAGCTCCCACCAAAGTATAGTTGTCAAAATAAATTTCAGGCATGTTTCTCACAAAAGTAGTTAGTAAGGAATCCAAGAAAATCTAAACACAAGACTTGATATTCTCAATATACACCCTCATTCAGAAAAATTAAGTTCTCTAAAAACAGTACCCTATAGATCAGAAATGCTTATTAAAAAGGTGGGGGTGGGGAGGACAAAATCTGAACTACATAGCTGTATTAATTCAATATCCTTCTTCCCAACTGATTTAACTTTGAAGTCTACAGTTGTACATTAACCAAATCTGAAGTAGATAAACTGTAGTAATAATACCTATAAATATTTGTGAACTGAAGTTGGTTCCTTGAATTTTAACATGAGAGACGTGGCCGGGCCCGGTTGGTTACACCTGTAATCCTAGCACTCTGGGAGGCTGAGGCAGGAGGATTGCTTAAACTCAGGAGTTCAAGACCAGCCTAAGCAAGAGTGAGACTCCGTCTCTACTAAAAATAGAAAAAATTAGCTGGACATGTTGGCACATGCCTGTAGTCCCAGCTACTCCAGAGGCTGAGGCAGGAAGATTGTGTGAGGCCAGGAGTTTGAGGTTGCTGTGAGCTAGGCTGACGCCTCGGCCCTATAGCCCGGGCAACAGAGTGAGACTTTGTCTCAAGAATAAAAAAAAAACAGAGAGAGGGGCAAAAACACCTTCACACACTAATAATAGGTTAGTAATTTTCACTCAGTAATATTCATTAGAATCCAAACTTATTTACATAAGGCATAATATATCAAAATAATAAATGTTTCCTCAATTATGAAAAGAAAAGCTGATTTAGCTGACTTTCAACAATAATGCAAAGATAATGGAAATGTGCTTTATATAGTTCATACATATTCATAAAAGAGAAGAACCTCAAATCCCATTTTAACTGCACTAAAAATATAATGTTTATTATTTCCTTTAAAAATGAAAAAGTCCCTTTGAACATATGAGAACTCACTAAACAGTTTTATAAATCTGGACTAGGAGACATTAGGTTTTTGTTTTAAAGCAAGAAATACAGGCACATCAAATTATCAGTCTAAAACGAAAAAGGAATCATTATAATGTGTAATTATAAATAAGTAATTTAAAAATAACACTTTTCCCAACCTCTCCCCCCAAATACCAACCCATAAATTACTTTGGTACCAAATTCAAATTTTTGCTCAGGTCAAAAGTTGCAACAAATTTCACAAAAAAGTGTTTTATAAACTTAAGCAACCCCACTGTTGAAAAGGTGTCATGCATAATTTATAACTAATGTCTGCACATATACACAGTATATATTCTTTAAATATTAAAGTTTATATTGGTTTTATTCTAAGTGCAATTCTAGATACCAGAGTTCAACAATAAAACTCACAAACACTGAAATGACTCTTTGTTTTTCGCAACGAAAAAAAAAAAAAAGAGAGAGAGAAGCTGCTATAATCAACAGCTGCAAAAACAGAAGATGTCACTAGTAGGAACAGACTGGCAAACTTTCTCCTATAGTTACAACTCTGTATAGTTTCAAAAGTTGTTTACTGTGACTTTGAGGCCTTCCGTATCATACATCAAATTGCAGCAGCCCTGAAAAGCTATGTTAAGATCCCGAACTATTCATAAAATTAATAAAGCCCATGTAGTTAACATGTTAAGTAAGCAACAGATTCTGGCAATATTCTAATTATATTAGTACAGAAATCAAAGAAACATGTCTTGCAGAGTGGACAATAAAATGTTATTTTTAAAATTTAAAAAATTAGATTAGTTACTGCATACATTATTCCTCAGTTTGAATTTCTGTGTTTTAGTCTCTCTACTTTTGCCAAGATCTATTTTTCAGAGATCAGACATTTTGTAGGGAGTTGTCTCCATAAAGCAAATAAATATGCAATAAGTCTAAATTACACTGAAAAAAGTCTAATCCTTGTATTATTATTTGCTCAAGAAAAAAACAACTAATAGCAAAATTATCTTTCAGAAATTTCAGAATTTTCCAAATTAATGAAAAAACTATAATCCCAGAAACATGTCTTTGAAAAAATATTTAAGCAGTTTCACACTTATTTTTAATTTGGGGTATATTAAAGCAAATTTCAATAAATAAAATACCTCTCATGTAAATAATCTAGAAAATTCAAGAATTTATCAGAGCATGAAACTATAAAGACTTGTTTAAAATAATTTATTAGACAAATGCATTCAGATCATTGAGAGCCTATATAATTCAACAAATATGCATTGAGCATATGTTCCAGAAAGAGCACTGTACTAGAGTGATTTGGAGAAAATGGGCAAACATTACTACAAAGCACACAGCAGAGAATGTACACTAAACTCCTTAGAGATGAAACCTCCAGAAGAATGCAAATAATTTTCCCAGATTAAGCAGTAGAAAAAAAATGACACCCACTTAAAAAACAAAACTGAAGTTAGAACATAATGAGACACTCTCCCACGGTTAAACTCTAGAGTATGTACCACACACCCACAGAAAAAATATGACCATGGAAACCCTCCATACATTTTATGCTAAGGTAAAAATATGATATCTCAAACATTAAGATATTTTATATCTCATGGCCAAAGATAAAACATCTTCCAAAGGAAAACCTTATTAATGCTTAAGATATAACTGATGGTTATATATTGTTTTCTGATTAGAATGGCATATATTTATTAATAAAGTAAACCACTTGCCAAAACAAACTGCAGTTGTTATATGTGTAAGTTTTGCAAGACTCCAGAAATACCAAGTGGAAAAAATCAAAGTATTTAACTTAGACTGTGCCTGCTTGCTTTGCTACCCATATATTTTCCTCTTTTTCTTAAAACAAACCAAATCTAATATTGTTAAAACCTGATGGTACTTTTTTTACAAAACAGCTTTCTAGATTTAATATTAGTTTCCGGTTTATCTAGTCTATTAATTTTTTATATTTATTATTTTCTCTCTTCCTTTGATGAGGTTCCCCCCCTAAGTTTTTACCTTGTATGCTTAATTTTTATTTTCCTTTTAAACTGTTTAACAATGAAGTTATTTATGACTATGCATTTGCCTCAGAGTATAGCTTCAGCCACATCCCATAGGTTTTATGTGATATTTTATTATTATATTTTATTATTATTTTTTCAATAATGTATCATTCTACTTTTTATTTCCTCTTTGCCCTAAAGGCTTGAAAATGTCTTTTTTAATGCCCAAATGGTATTTTCTTTAAATGAACATGTATATATTATACTTTGTTTTTGACTGTAAAAGTATTGTTTTTAAAATCTTGATAAGATAGGTAATTTACTTATATCCATATATAAAGGCGAACTATAAGTATTACAAAATAATAAACACTCTCTAGTAACTTATTTAGAATACATTTAGTTTGGAGCACTGATATTTGATGTTTACAAATTATTTAAAGAAAACAATAAGCCAATTTTTCAATCTTATTTAACAGCACAGTTGCATGAAATCATATATATTCATTACATGTTTTTCTAAGAATTAAAGAGATCAATAACCTATAACTTTATTATAAATTATCTTTAAAGAACTTATCTAATGCTAATGTATTAAAATTAAGCCAACATTTAAATTATTTGTGATAATACAAAAGAAATTCTGAACCTCAAGTGTTCTGTCACTTCTAAGCCCATTGTTTATTTTAAAAAATCTCAAAACACTGTCCTAAATTTCCTAAAAATAGAACGCTAAGCCTTATAAACAAAATGAACTCCATGATTTATTCTTCACATCCCTATAAACATAGTTATAAATTATGCTTTTGTTTCAAAGGAAAAAATTGCATTCTACTAAGTAATAGCTGTTCTTAAAACATCTAATTCTGGCAGTTAAAATTAAGCTACTTGTTTTGATTAAATACAGAGAATACTCCGTAAAAGAGAATGCTGAAAGAGAATACTCCTAAGATTCTCTTCTGGTTATAACATTCTTTCAAATAGTCATTATTGCAATTAAGATTATCCAGTTAACTTACTTTGTAAAATTTTGATCAACATACACAAAATTTATCTTTTTTATAAAATATTTAATATATAAAGAAGAGGTAATTTGCAAGAACAGCAACAGGAATGCCTTCAACCAAAAAAAGTTAGATTTTTTTTTTTAAGTTACACTTGTGAAATACCCCAAGGATTTAATTGGGTTAAGATGAAATGCAAAAGGTCTTCTGTATTAAGTAGTAGTTTTTAAAAATCAAACTTGTATGAATTGCTAACCAGTACAACACTATAATGAGTAAGTTTTAATGCTGTAGGCATTTCTAGAAATTCTGAATATAAGTCAACACTGATTTAAAAGGAAAAAAACAAATACTTTGTGAAGAAAAAACAGAAATTTAGCACAGCCATTACATTATGGTATACTGGAAATCAAGAAGTCCACAAAGTTGAGAAATCTCAGTCCCTAATCTACCATTAAGTTAATGGTTCTTAGCCTTCCTTTGAGAATATGATAAAAATAATGGAGTCTTGCCCCAGAAAAACGCATATATAAAATGAAGCACACTCCTTCCAGGTCATCCATGCACCCCTAAATTAGCTGCCTACGCATTAACTAGGCAAAGTCACATCACTTTTCTGGATCTCTTTTCTGAGTGCATGGGAGAGTGAAAGAGTTTCAAGTTATTCTCTCATTTAGGGTTAAGGCTGGGGAACAGGCAGAAGGTACTAGAAGAAAAAAAAAATCTCACCAGAAAATCCTTTTTCATGATTTTTTTCTAGTTCTCAAATTTCTACAAGGTTTTAATAGGTTGTTGACTTTGGAAAGACAGCATGAAAGAGGAAGAGGCTCTCTAGTTTAAATAGTTTGCTCATAGTACTTGTTGCTAAGATAGTCACACACAAATAACTATGCTAAAAGTCACCATCTAAATAGTTAATTACATTTCCTCTAGGATGAAAGGAACCATAAGTATACATATGGTAGCATTACTGGTTACAGTTCTGGCATCATGGTGAAGGACCAAAATGTAGAACCCCTTCATTACCAGTAACGTACATACAAGGAAATGATTCAAGGAAAATTCCTATTTATTTGTCAGGCTTTGAAATCTCAGGTATTTTTGATAGATACCTTGAGAAGTGTTTTTCAAATTAAATTCGACATAGGCTGCATATAGTATACTCTGGGTCACAGGAAAGCCTATGTGTATTGACCAAAAGGCTCCACCTCATTTTTGTTTTAGTAATTACGTGTACTGTTTTATAAAACTCGTTTGTGTTTTCAGAGTTATATTCACATAAAGCTTTTTTTTTTTTAATTAAAGCTTGTGTAAAATCAAATACACACAACTAGGAAGCTGTGCTTCTCCTGCGAAGAGTCGGATTTAAAAATCAAAACCAGCTCCAACTAAATATGGACCTATACAGGAATTTGGGAAATCTTATCTCATTTAATCAGGTGCTAATTACCCATTTGTAAATTTAATTGGCAAAAATTACTAAACTTTCTTCTGCTTTCATCTATTTGCTTAATTCATTTCTGTGCAAGCCCTTCAAAGAGGGGAATAGAGAGTGAATAAACTTAGTCTTGAAATTAAGTCATTTCGTAGAGATCTTAAGAGTGGTAAGTACTGGGGAAAAAAACTATTATTTTAGATATTTTTTTTACATCGTCATTATCCCTGCCTCCCAGCACTTACTAATATGGATAATCAAGTAACTGATGCAATGAAAAACAAAACAGAACACTAATAGGACTACTCTGCGAATATGAAAACGGGCTCAGAAGTGAACTCATGCTCCTACACCCTTAAAATATAAGCTCGATTTTTAAAAAACACTAACTACAATTTCTGCAAAATAATTGGATAAACAAGACAAGGGGAAACCGTGGTATTATTTCTTAAAAGGAACACCTCCCTAAAGCCACTGCAAAAACAATGCTCAACTGAACGTAGATCTAAAAGGCCCAGGATTCCCCTTCATGTGTAGTTATCACACATTCTCCGACGGTCTTTCGGGGTGAGAAGCCTTCAAAACGCCTTTCCACCTTGAAAACACATTCCAGAACTGGAAGGAATGGGGGGAGGGGGCAGATTTGCTGGAAGTTACAGGCCCTCCCCTCGGTTGAGCACGGACAACTTGGAGCCTTCTGACCCTTTTCACCAAGCAGGGGAAGAGAGGCAATGGTGAGCCCCGAGACCGAGGGGTAAACAGGGCTGGAAAAGCCCCCAAGCCCAAGGCAGCAGCTGGAACAATGCAGGAGAGCGGGGTGCAGCCAGGCTCACGGGCAAAGGGTGCGGGTGGTCTGCGACCGCAGGAACCCGAGGGCTCTGGCTGCCCGAGTCCCACGCTCGGAGACCTGGGCCCGGCCAGGGAGGAAGCGGCGACCCCCAGCCCCCAGACTGACCGGCCTTGCCCGAGCCCGTGTACCTGGTCTGTAGGGGCTCGGTCCATGGCGCCTCCAGCCGCAGCGGGCCCGCGCTAGTTGGTGTAGAAAGCGCCTCGGGCCGCTTTCTCCATGGCCCCCCGCTCGGGTCCAGATTGGGTTCCGGACCTCCGCCCCTATCTAGCCGGTCGCGACACCGAGTTGGCTACGCCACTGGCCGAAGAGGCGGCTCCAGCCCCGGGAGATGGAGGAGGCGGTGGCAGCCTCGGGGAGGGATCATCTGGGACGGAAGCCGAGGAGAGCCCTAATAGGGGAGAGGCGTAGTCGGAAATGGAGGCGCACAGAGCGGAAAGGAAGGGGGAGGAGGCACGGAGGGGCAGTGGGCGGAGTGACGGCAAATGGCCTGAGCGAGTGTAGGAGGAACCCAGGGTGGTATAGAGGCTGAGGCCAGGTGGGAGTGTCCGGGAGAAGATGCCCCGAACCACACTCCACTCCTGGACTGTTAAACTGGGGGAGTATCGGGCCGCTTGGGACCCAGGACACCCGGGACCTCAGAGACCTTTTCAGGATCCGAAACCACCTCTTAGTAATGTGGGAAGAGCTTTTAGCTGCCCACTGTACATATGCTCCTTCCTTATGTTACTCAAATAAAGAGAGTCATGGCTATAAAGGAATGCGAATACGATAAAAAATAATGGAATCTTGCCCCAGAAAAAAAAATGTATATATAAAATGCACAGACAGAATGGCTGGAGAAAGCTCCGTTAGGAAGCTCCACAGATACTTATCGATTAGTTAATTCATTGTCCAGGTCCAGGCCCACCTCTAGGCTCACCTCGCCCATCTCAGGACCCCTCATTTTACCCAGGATCTGTATAACGCCACCCAACAGGTAATTATATAGGCCGGTATGTTGCTTTCCCCACCGTACTTATTGATTGTTCCTTTTATCTTCAGATCATTAGCTCCTTGAAGGCAGAAACTGCCTTGAAACCAGACACTTCTTTAGCGTGGCAGATTTCCTCTGGGCATCTCCTCATACACACCCTCCAACACCCACACCCTCCCTGAAAAGTTCTTGCTTGCTAGTCAGCTCCTGGATGAGGAAGAAATATAAAAAGCTGTACTGTCAGCCCTCTGCATCCACGCATGCTGCATTCCAGATTCAACCAAGGGCGGATGGAAAACATTTGGGGAAAAAAACAATAAAAAGTAACGTTATAACAATAAAATACAAATTAAAAATAATACAATATAACAACTATTTACATAGCATTTACATTATATTAGGTATTATAAGTAATTTAAAGATGATTTAAAATATTAATAGATAGGAGGATGTGCATAGGTTATATGCAAATATTAAGCCATTTAATATAAAGAACTGGATTTTGCATTCTTGGATTTTGATATCCACGAGGGTTCCTGGAACCAACACCCCTTGCAGATACCTATGGACAACTGTATAAGCTAAGTTTTACTGATACTTAAGTGAAGGAAGAAAGCACAGATGGCTGCTGTTTGGGGCACTGGTGTGGAGATCCACAGGTGGGAAAGGAAAAGACAGTATTAAGAAATTTGCTTTGTCATGCTTCAGGAGCCTTCAGTAAAGACCTGAATTGCCTTTTCAGTTAGTCAAGGTTGTTAGTCTGGTTTTATTTGAATAAGACTCCAAGATGAGGCTGGTCTGCAAAGCCCTTAACTGTACTTATGTTGATGCAGTTTGAATATCTCTAATTGGAAAATCTGAAACCCCAAACGCTCCAAAATCTGAAATGCCCTAAAATCCAAAGTTTTGATTACGAACTTGACACTCAAAGGAAATGTTCATTGAGCATTTCAGATTTCAGATTTTCCAATTGGAGATGCTCAACCAGTAAGTATAATGCAAATATTCTAAAATTTTAAAAAAAATTGAAATCCGAAACACTTCTAGTCCCAAGCATTTCAGATAAGGGATGCTCAACCTATACTGTTTATTGGCCTGCTGAAAGGAGCTATATTGTGTCAGCAAGACTTATATCAAGACTGGCAGTAGAAACAGTTTGTAAGGAGAAATATTTATACTTATATATAAAGATCTCTCATTTAGTTTTATTTATTCATTCTTCTTCCTTCTCAAATTTTATATATGCATATGTATTTAAAATGCACATATATGTTAGAATATTACATACACGTACAATTAATGTAACGTTAGGTCCCTAGTGTCTATTGTATACCTAGTTGGGATTCAGTGAATGCTGAATGAATTTAGGGTTGCTCAAAAAAACTAAGCTATGGCCCCGCGTGGTGGCTCACGCCTGTAATCCTAGCACTCTGGGAGGCTGAGGCGGGAGGATGGTTTGAGCTCAGCAGTTCGAGACCAGCCTGAGCAAGAGCGAGACCCCATCTCTACTAAAAAAAATAGAAAGAAATTAGCTGGACAACTAAAAAAAAAAAAAATATATATATATATATATAAATTAGCTGGGCATGGTGGTGCATGCCTCTAGTCCCAGCTACTCGGGAGGCTGAAGCAGGAGGATCGCTTGAGCCCAGGAGTTGGAGGTTGCTGTAAGCTAGGCTGATGCCACAGCACCCTAGCCCTGGCAACAGAGTGAGACTCTGTCTCAAAAAACAAAAACAAAAACAAAAAACTAAGTTATCTATAATAGATATTATAGTTATGTAAACTAACAGATGAATATTATCCTTCACAATTGAAAGATAAAATGAACTCTGAATTTTTAGGTTGTCTCCCCACTGGTGGTCTCTAGCCATAGGATACCCCATCTGAGTAAAAAGATAATAATAATGCAGTCATAAAAATGCTGCAGTACTTTGGCTTTTCTTCTTTCTTCTGAGGAATGATCTGAGGAAATCTAAATACAGGAATTCCAAGGATATTTCCACATTATAGGATTTTTATGACGATAAAATAGTTTTCATTGTGAATATTCTATGTACAAGGCATCCATTTAAATTATAAGAATGTCACAGCTTCTGTGGCTATCTAAAATAAGTAAATAAATAAATTATAAGAGTAGAATAAAAAGAAATATTAACAAAAATATCACAGTGTCCTTCTTATTTTATGCAATTCTAAAAAAGGTGCCAATAGCTATTAGGAAAAAAATTAAAATCTATGAAGAAAATGAAGATATTTTAAAAATACGACATTTTATAGAAGATATGAATGAATTTGAATTATTTCATTCGACAATAAATAGTGAATGTTTAATGTGCCAGGTACTGTGCTAAACACTGAAGGAACTGCAGTTAATGAGCCACTGTGATAGCAGAGACCATGTTTGTCTTCTGGACAAGACATACACAGAACAAGTAATTACAAGTGAGATGAGAGTCATGAAAAAGGAAGTTCAGTAGGTTCTACCATGGTAGGGATGGAAAGTCAGGGTTATGGTTGGTAAAGAAGTAGTAGGAAAGTTGTTTCAAGAAGAGAAAACGGCATGTGTTAGGATTCTGACGAAAGAGAGAATTCAGCATTAGTACTTAAACAAGCTCATGCTTTGAAATGAGAGTTCAGGATGTGAAGGATAATCCAACAGTGCAAAGGCCTCTGAGAAGTTTGGAGGGGATGGGATACAAAAACCAGGGGAAGCAATAAGTATTGGAAGGAAGTAGGGACATGTTGTCCACTATAACAGAAGAAAACGAAGAAAAGATAGATATGGCTGCAAATCCTGTACATTTATACGCTTAGTGCTGAGAGTTGAGGGAATGCCTGTCTAATAGCTCCTGTTTCCTCGGTGAAGTATAGGCAAGGTTACCTGCTGACAATGAAGGGAGGCAGAGTTGTTGCACTTGTCAAAACTCAGCAAACATATATTTAAGACTTGCACATGTCATATGTATATTTTACATCCAAAGAAAAAAACTATAACCAAATATTGAACTCTGGTCTTAATAAAAGCATACACCTATGTAACCCAAATCTCTATCAAGACATAGAATGTTACTATTACCCCCAGTTACTTTTAAAACTTCTCTTCACCAGCAAATTGGTATTAACTGATCAACACCTAAGTGGACATATAGGAATAACATCTATTGGGCAGGCGGGGGGGAGGGAATGGGTATATACATAAATAATGAGTGTGATGCGCACCAACTGGGGGATGGACACGCTTGAAGCTTTGACTCGAGGCTGGCAGGGCAAGGGTAATATATGTAACCTTAACATTTGTACCCCCATAATATGCTGGGAAAAAAAAAGAAACGTAGATAGAAAGAGCATCCCCATATCATGAATGAGGAAACCAAGGTTCAAAGAAGTTAGTTCACTGACACAAGGTCATAGAATCATATGTAAATTTAAACCAAGATTCAAACTCAGGACTTTCTATAATAGCTCACAGCACATGATCTTTTCTCAATGCTAGGCTATATCTCAGACAAAAGTGATCAAAATAATGTAAAGGACATTGCACACCTGGAAGATAAGGAAAGAGTACCAGAATGTGGGGACTGGCTACAGAAGGGAAATGAAAGGGTGTCAAAGCAAATGTTGGCCACTACTTTACCATTTTTCCAAGATGTGTCTTAAAACAAGAACAAGAAACACATCCAGTGTCAGAGTTCCTCAACTGATATCCATGAATATATTCTCAGAAATTAGTAAAATCTTTGAAATTTCTCATTACTAGTTTTCATTTCAACAGCAATACTTATAAAAAATATTTCCTTAAATAGACTTTATTCTCATTTTCTATGCATTGTTATTCAAAGACTTGTACAAGTGTTTTCAAATTGTACAAAAAAGCTGATATAAACAAATCTTGCAGACTACTGAAAAATAGTAGCTTTGAAAATGTCTCTGTCTTTCCTCTTTGAAGATTAGTGCAGTAACAACTATCACGAATATTCCCTATTCCCTATAATAAAAATATTGACTGTAAGAAATAAATACTGTCCCCATACCCGCCCCCCAACAAAAAAAGAAAAAACAAACTTCTCTACTTATGTCCTATATACTATTGTATCTTCACTACAAATGCCTGGCACACAGCAGGTGTTATTAAATAAATATAGCAGCTCAATAAATATTTATTAAATAAATGAACATGTGATATATTAAATCAGGATTCCTTCTTCCAGGGTTTGGGTTTTTTTAGGCATGTGCATTTTATCGAATGAGCAGGGTTCAGTAAGGTAGAAGTAGAAAATTATTTTTTATTGCTCAGTCCCTTCAAACTCTCTAAGGACTATTCTTTTTCTGCCCTGGATAAAACCTCATGAAGGTCACACAAACTTCATTCCAAGTTAAAGCTTTTCTTTTTCCCCAACTCAGTCCTGCTTTAGGCTAAAAGCCTTTGGTTCCCTTTCTGTTTTGTTTTCTGCCTTTCATATATCCATCTCCTCCACCTTAACCACTCTCTGACAGCTTTTAGATCCCTCCAGGTTTGGGTTGTGAGGGGGAAGGTGGCAGAAATCCTCTGATATTCAACTACTATGAGGTGCATGAGGTCGTTTCAGGGCAATCACTTATGACCCTAGCCCTCAGCCGTTGGGCTTCTGAGGGTTCACTCCTCTGCTTGATCCCTTTGGGGAACAGCCAGGCAGTCAGTCTTCCTAGCTGGAATCCCTTTTAAAATGACTTCATGCAGAATTCTCTCCCACCAAACCATGGGGTCATTTTGCTGCACTTGATTTATCCCATAACTGTCCATCCATCCCTCCCTTTATAAACCCATTAAACCATCTTATTTTTGGTGCCTGTCAAAGTAAATTGCAGACTTCAGTACACTTTCCCCTGGGAAAAATCCATGTAGCTGCAGTTGGTAAAAGTGCAGCTCATTCCCAGTGTTTCTCTCAGGTCCTTGTATTCTCCCAGACTCCAGGCGATATGTATCAAGTTCTCCAAGAGTTTCCCTGAAAGCACCTCTCACATAGCTTGAGGTAAGGGAAAGCATCTCTTTTTTCCCCGTGGGAGGCGTGGGTAAGTATAAGATATCTCCAAAGAAATACTCTTCATGAGTCATTAGTCCCTTCCACCCCCATGGACTGGAGGTGAGTGATGAGTAATGCCAAGCCACAATTTCTTAGCATATCTTGCACGATAAACCAACACTTGGCTTTAGGATGAAAGGGTACTTGCACCTAATCTATTGTCATTTGGGAACCCACTCAAAACTGACAACATCCTTATTGAGTATCACATTATGTGTTTATTTAACAAATTATTTTTGTGCACCTGTTATGTGCTAGGCACTGCTTTAGGTAGTGAGGATACAACAGTGAGCAAGACAAAGTCCCTGACTCATGGAATTTACAGTTTGGGAGACAAATAATGAGCATATGAAAAATAAAGATAATTTCAGGTAAAGATGAACGCTATGAAGGAAATAAACCATACCAATGTGATTATTGCAGATGGAGAGGGAAGATTAACCTCTGAGGAGGTGATATCTGACCTGAGATTGGAGGAATACAGAAAGATAGGAGAAAGACAAAGCAAAAGCCCCAGGAATGGAAAAAATCTTAAATTGGAGGAGCAGAAAGGAGAGACCAATGTGAATAGTGAATGGTGGGAGGATGAGAGAAGTATGAACAATAGATGGAACTGGAGACTAGACCAAGCCAGATTGTGTAAGAACTTGTAGGCTGTGGTAAGCAGTTTGGATTTAATTTTAAGTCAAAACCATTTGCAAGATTTTGAAGAGGTGCACTGAATTTACATTTTGTCTGAATGCTGAAAAGACAAATATTAAAATTAATGTTTCTGGGATATAAAAATAAATCTAAATACTCATTTAAGAATTTACTTATGGCCGGGCGCGGTGGCTCACGCCTGTAATCCTAGCACTCTGGGAGGCCGAGGCGGGTGGATAGCTCAAGGTCAGGAGTTCGAAACCAGCCTGACCAAGAGCGAGACCCCGTCTCAAAAAAAAAAAAAAAAAAAAAAAAAAAAAAAAAAAAAAAAAAAAAAAAAAAAAAAAAAAAAAAAAAAAGAATTTACTTATTACTATTTTATGAGTTAAAATGTTCATAGTGATAAAAGAAAAGCTTCAGACAACTTAAATTTAACAGAGTTTAATTGATCAAAGAACAAACAATTCATGAATCAGGCAGCCCCGTGAACCAGAATAGGTTCACAACAACTCCAGGGCTGCCACGTGGTCAGATAATATTTATGGACAGAAAAAGGAACTTGACATACAGAAAACCGGAGTGAGATACAGAAACAGCTGGATTGGTTACAGCTCTGCATTTGCCTTATTTGAACATGCCTTGAACAGTTGGCCACCCGTGATTGGCCAAAACTCAGTGATTGGCACAAAAGCAAGTTACAGTCTGTTTACACATCCAGTTAGATTACTGTTGACTATGTACAAAGAAACCCTTAACCAAACTTTAAGTATGAAAGGAGGCAGCTTTAACTTAATTTAGTAATTCCCCCCTTTTGGTCAATGTCTCAATTTTAAGAGGTTGACCAAAACTTTAGGCATTGACGTCAAGGGTTAGAGCAGAGGGACTCTTTTATTAGAATCTCTTATTTTCAGGAGGAAAAAAAAAGTCATCCATTTTGGGATCTATCTGGTTCCCTAAAGTTTCAATTTGATTATGTGGCCCTGGTCCTTAAGTGCAGCCTTTTGACTGACTACAAATTTTACAGAACAAATACTTTTGTTAAAATGGGTGCAACAGAGAAAGATGAAGCTTTTTTTTACCTCCTTTGGTGCTTAAAAAAGGACAATCTTGAAATCAGAAGGCTGTAGGTTCCTCACCCCTCCGGGCTATTGATGCCTAGTACAGTAGCTCAGTCCAGAACAAAGGACTCTCATAATTTTGTTTAACAATTTCCCCCTTTTGGTCAGGTTCTCACCTGGGTGAGAATGTGACCAAATTTAGGGTTTGGCTCTACTCCCAATTGCCATGATTTGGGGTTTCCAGTCTCATTCATAGGTTACAGTATCCTCATGATCACACATTTCTTTGAGTTTTTGTTGTTCCAGTCAAACAGAGACCATTTGACATTCGGCAGATGGCTGCATTCAAACATTTAAAACTTTTAAGAGGATACAGTCCACCAGAGAAATTACTATTATACATATTAGGAGGATAATGCCAAGAGTTTGGAGTATGCTCCTTAGCCAGGGTCCCTATGAACCAAACCAATTAAAATCAAATAGATCAAAGAATGAGCCACATGAAGAGTCTACTCATTTTAACCAAGCAGCCTATTTGTTAATCCTCTGCGACTGAGTCTCTATAATACCAAATGTATTTGTCCATAGTGCAAAAAGAAGTGTCACCAGTGACAAAGATTCTTCTCTGTTCAGCCAGTCAGTAATCTAGAGCAATTCTATTATCTAGCACAACTTTAGCAAGAGAATTGAAAGACGTCTGTTGTGCAACCATAGCCTTTGCAGTAGAATCTGCTATAGAGCCTACCATGAGGGATAAATTGCTAATCATTGTCTCATTTATATTTATTCCATGCCATGGAAAAAGGGACCTAACAGTGATGTCCATTCAGAAAGGCGAAGGCCTCCTGGAAATGTTCTCTTTAACCTATGATATAAGTTAAGAGGAGTGGACCAATGTTCTATTTTTGACTGATTATGGAGCAATAAAGGTACCATTAAAATTCCTAGCCCACATTGGCACTTTATCTTCTACCCATCAAAGCATAAGATTTATGTGAAATCCTTTACAAAAGTATACTCATGGGTGCACACACGGCCACTTTTCTAGTTCCATTGTTCATGGAGGCATAAAGAAGGGAAAAAAATGAGAGGTTAGAGTCGCATGATGGCAGAGAAATTGTGATCCATGATCTTGGGAAAGTTGTCTGCATCTAGGATGCCACCTGCTTCTGGGAAGAAACTTCCCTCATTAGCTTTACTTTAAGGTTTCCAATGGGTATACAGTTCCAGGAGTCTGGAGGGGCCCTTCTGAGTTGTGAGATGATTGGCTCATGGTTTGAGACCCCAAAGTTTTGCTTTGGTGTGGGTGGTGAGGGCAGTCTTTCTCTGACATTGTTTCCAGAAGACCCAATATCCGGGTTCTAGATCATGAAGGGTTTGATTGTCCTCAGGCAGTGGGTCTTGAAAAGCTTCCTTTACCTGGTGAAAATATACTTTTGCATAATGAACTGAAGCCTTACTGCATTTGGTCATAACAGAGTTTAGAAGCAAACAATACATAAAGTTCTATTATTATGGGCATAGGCATTCCAGTGACTATTTTATGAGGGCTTAACATGTTTTCTGCTGGAAGTGAAGCTGATTGTCATCAGTCTGCAAGACCTTTGACCAGGGCAATCCAGTTGATTCGGTGGGCTTTGCCTCTGTAATACCTTATTTGACTGTTTTACAACTTGTCCAGTGAAACAAGCACTTCAATCTCTGGAGATTTCTCCAGAATGCCTCATAAAGAAAACATGGTTTTAAATAACCTTTTAGATACTGTTACAGCATTGGCCTTCTTGCATGGAAAAGCTTCTATACAACAGACCTGAAGTTTTGATTGTCTTTCCAGGATTATGGGTTTGACAAAGTAAACATTGGTCATAAGCCATTTAAACAATTTAGAAGTCACCATACCACACACACACACACACACACTTTTTTTGAATCATTTTATCTCTTCCATGTTGAGTTGTAGAGTGCAGAGCTTTTAATAATGGAAGCTTTAAGGGCTCAGGAAGGACCAGGTGGCCATCTAGCCTCTCCATGAGTCCCCACTTAACTTTGGGTTTATATCCTCTTAAATACCAATTTTGTTTTTTCAGTTTAGGTGCATAGCACTGTTTATTAAATGGGTTATCATAGGTAATTTGACTTGTTAAAATTACATATCTTAACAATTTCAGGACTGGCTGATTTAGTATGAAAATCTGGCAAAGTGTTTTCTTGGTATTCAATTAATTCTTATCTTGTCCTGCTTGGGTTAGCAGTTTTATAAACCAGTCAGTCCCTTTGTTGGAGTTTTTAGAATTCTTACCAAGTCCAAATGCTATGATCCTAAAGTTATCAGAAGCCTGTATTCAAGAGTGCTTCTCAGAGTCCTTTCTAATCCTTTCCAAAAACCTCCTTGAAGACACAACACATTAGGATTTTACTTGCTTGTAAAGAGCTTTCAGAAAATGCATCAGAATCAAGCAATTAACTGTGGAAACAAGACTTAAAATGATCATAATTAAAGACACAATTGACAAGGAAATTTGGTTATTTCTGTGACCTACAATAATTTAACATAATAACTATAATTACGACTGGTAACATATACCAAGAATTATCCAAATTTTAGGAATCTCATGCAATTTAGGAACACATATTAACAACATATCAATAAACATATAACTCCAAGAAAGTTAAACATAATTTCTTATTTGACAGTAGTCAAACTTCAGAAGTTTGAAATCATGCAGGAATAACTTAGCACTATTGGTGTTTCTGCAGTCATAATACTGCACGTTGCATTTTAAATAAAAGTCCATTTTCAACTAAAGTCAGATGAGGAGCAAGATACTTTTTCACTAGATCTTGTAGGTAGAATACTTCTGATAGTTGCCACTTGTTATTAAGCTTCCCTTTCTTTCCAATAGGAACAAACAAAGGTAAAGTTTTTCTGCTCCTCAACTCTTAGCCTTGAAGATTTGGCCAATGGAGACGAATCAATTTCATTGAAGCCCCCTAGAAACTGAAGCTTGTGCTGTGCTTGAAGAAGATGCTTTGTGAATATTTTCAGATGCACACCTGAGATTGTTACTCTCATTTAGAGTTTTAATATGTGTTAAATTTAATAAGTGTTTATTTCTTCATGCCTTTTATTACTAATTAAATTTTAAGTACATCTGTGGCTCAAAAGGATATAATTTTCTTCCTAAATTTACCTAACCAAATTTTCTTGTAGTTCTATTAATTTTCAATTATTTCTCCATGTAACTATTAATATTTGAAAGTGCTCAATAATTTTTGCATAAAATTAACAATTTTCACAACCATCATTTCTGTAATTTATATTTAAACTATTAATAGCATTTCAACATAAGGAGTTACATCCAAAAGGCATACCTATATTTGAAAGTGCATATTCACATATTAACACTGACTCTGACTAACTGTCTTAGTCAGTTTTGCATTGTTTTCGAAGGATACCTGAGGCTGGGTAATTTATAAAGAAAAGAGGTTTATTTGGCTCACAGTCCTGCAGGCTGTACAAGCAGCATGGGGCTCTAGCATCTGCTTCTGGTGAGGGCTTCAGGGGCTTCCAATCAAGGCAGATGGCAAAGGGAGAGCAGGTGTATCACATGGTGAGAGAAGGAGCAAGAGAGAGAGGAGGGGGTGCCAGGCTCCTTTAAACAACCAGCTCTCACGTGAACAAAGTGAGAATTCACTCATTACTTCAGGGAGGGGATCCACCCCCATGAGCCAAACACCTCCCACTCGGCTCCACCTCCAACATTGGAGATCAGATTTCAACATGAGATTTGGAAGGGACAAATATCCAAACTATATCACTAACATACTTTGTTCTTATAATTTGCATAGTTATGCTGATTAGATATAATGATTACACAGTGAGATCACCTGACGGGGTTGGGAGTATAGAGTTACCAGAAGGTGAAACAGAAATTTGATAATTTGACCTTCCAAAGGCCAAGGCTGAAAGTGAAGCTGAAAAGCAGATTTTGGCCAAATATCAAGCCAGAACACAGCTGAACACAGTTGAGTCTATATCTCATTTTTTGCAGGAGAGTAACACGATCAAATGCCAAGAGGGTGGCAAAGGTGACAGATCATGGAATCAAAGCTGAATAAAGATAGCATTAACCAAAAATTACTAGAGGTAATACCTGCACGTTTTCAGCATATAAGATAAATTCACCAAAATTTCTATGTTAGTGGCAAACTGATGGGGAAAACGGTCCCACTGATAATAGCAGTGTTATGATGGTGAGAGCACTACTAGACTAAGAGTTGACAGCTTGAGCTTAAATCTTAGCTATGCCCATTATAGGCTGTGTGCCCTTGAAAGTCACATAAGCTTCCCTAGCCTCAGTTTCCTCTTCTGCACATTGCATAGGGTTGTTGAGAGGTCCGGGTTAAGATAATGAATGTGAGAACACGTTGCAAGCTCTAGAAGAATGGTTCTCAATCTGGGGCACTTTTGAAACTAGGATACTCAGGCCCCTCCTTAGGATGATTAAGTCAGAATCTCTACGGCAAATCATCTCCCAGTGACCAGAGTCAGCCGTAAAATCCTACATGAGATCATGCCATCCCTCTCTTCAAACTCCATTGGAGTTTCCCATCTTAGAGTAGAAGCAAAAGTCCTTAGAGTGGCCATTTGAGGCTGCTGTGATCAGGCTTTCCCCATGCCTCTGGCCTTATTTCCTCTTCCTCACCTTCTCTCACTCAGCTCCAGCCACGCTGGCCTCCTTCCTGTTCCCCTATCACTCTCAGCACTCTCCCACCTGGGAGCCTTGAGCCTTGTTACTTCCACTGCCGGGGACTCTCCCCAGTTATCCCACACGGCTCAACCTTCCATTTAGGCCTTTGCTTGAATGTCACCTTTGAGTGAAGCCTTCTCCAACCACCCTCTTTAAAACAGCACACAAACACACTCCCTCTCCCTTCCCAGCTTTTTCTCCCTGGTACTTATCACCATCTAAAGTGCTGTATATTTTATTTATCTGGTTTGTTTATTGACTGTTATTGTCATCTCGAATGTAGCTCCATGAAGGCAGGGATTTGCCTATTTGTTCTGCCTGCTGCTGGGTATTCCCAGTGCTTAGAACACTGCCTAGAACACAGCAGCCTCTCTGAATATAGTTACTCTTGCTATTCCAAATGGAAGTTTAGAGCATGCACCTTACTCAGTCTAAAACCTTCACTGATGGCTCACTGCCTACCCCAAATGTATTCTGGGCTTTTCTACCACCCTGACTTTGTTCATGCAGTTCTTTCTATTTAGCATGCCCCTCCTATATTGAAAATCGTTTCTTCCATTTCCTGGATGAAAAGGATCCTCTAGCTTGTTGTGCCACATCCTGCTTTAAATTGTTTGTGTACTGTGTGTATAATTATTTATGTAATTATTTCCTTGCTAAGAGTGTACAGTCCTTGAGAACAGTATTACTCATCAATGTTTGTTGAATGAATGAATGAGTTTGCCTTTATAGTTGACTCAGATACTCACCAGAAGAAGGAAGATAGGTAGCTAAATGGTGGATTTAAATGGAAAACTCCCAGCTTCTTTGAGAGTATAGGTTGCATGTAAGTAAAACAAAAACAGAAGATCATAACAGCAAAAAATGATTTGTAGATGGTCAGATCAACTACACAATAAACTGTCTTGTGACTAATCTAGGTTAGGTAAGAGTGAGTAGAAAAGGAATGAATTTATTGTATAAATGGACTCTGAGAAGCAGATAAAAAGTTAGTCATGTCATTCATTTTTACAGCAGTGAGGACTTCAGGCCATGCCGTTTAAAAACAGGAAATAACTTCCCAGATTTATCATGATGCCCTTCAGATTATTTTCATGAACTATTCCAAATCTCAATCTTTCTTTAGAAGATACTATTTTAGGACAGTGAAAACAGTAAATCTTTGGTAGTTCCCTTTCATCTGGAAGTGCTATATCATTTGAAGTGGAAAAATCTCCTTCGACTCAATGTTGTTTTACCCTGCCTTTAAAAACCTTTGTAAACAAGCCATCTAGATTTTTCAAGTCAGTGACTCATATCCACGGCTCCTCAAACCTATGTTCTTTCTGGAATGTCCCTTCTGAACCAGCAGGAGCTTGCTTCATCAGCAGGACCTGATTTTTGGAACCAGGAATTTATGAAACTTGACCTGTGAATGTGTAACTCTAGTTAGCCTTGGTATGTCACCAAGTTTCCCTAAGGCTTCCAACGATAAGCAAGACATATATCGCAAGTCTCAGAAAAAAAATAAATAAATAAAGACATGCTAGTTGAATAACTCAAACTAACAGAGATAACACCTCTGAAAAAGGTCCTGCTCCACATACAATCAAAAGAAGCACACATTATAGGTGACAGAATTTGTGGGAGTTTTTTTCATTCAGTTTTAAGTGGTTTTGCATAAGTAGCATCAGAGTGATAAGAGTAGAATAAAAAAAAGAAAATTATCTACTAAATTATCTTTCTAATTTCTGTTCACCTTTATGCACATACATCTCTGTGACATAATTTTTAATGTGTGACCTGGAGGCTCTCAGGCCTATTGTACAATGGAGTGTGTGCCCATTCCCTAGAAATGGAGTAGGAAGAATCACTGCCACCTGCTCTGAGGCCGGAATAAATGAGATCTGGGAGCTTGGGAAGAGCCTAAAACAGACTAGATGAATCTGAGAGCTGAGGCCCGTAACTCACCCTCAGGGATGCCTCACTTGGCTTAATGCATGACCCAGAGGTCCAGAAACACATCACTGACTCCAGAACAGAGCAAGTTTTCCCCACAAGGCCTCAAATATCATTCCCATCCATTTCAAAGACAGCTGGAATCTTCCTATTGACGATTATATCAACTCTATACAACCTTATCAAACTATCTAGGCCCTGCATTATCTGGTCCTGGGGGTAGAAGGTAGTATTAGATAAATATTGAGAGGAAGAAAAGTAACAAAATAAAATCCTAAAATAATGTTGGAGATGCAGAGAAGGGAATTCATTCTACCTTGTGGTGCTTTCATCTCAAAAGATCTATCAACACCAATTTATATACACATCTGTTTATAAAACCCCAGCCTCTTCCCCAGTCCTTCCACAATCCGAGTTGGCAAAACTCTTAAGGAAGCCCACTCCTGTAACAAACAGCAATCCTGGGTTTGTTGCTTCTGACCGCCCTGCCCTGTTTCTTCACGTTGACTTGCAACAGGCAAACCATTCACGGGCCAGCTGACCACAGGGACTCTAGATTCCCAGCTATGCCAAGCTCTAACAGGTTACAATTCGCACGCAGGCTCTGAAAGAGAACAATAGGAACTGCAACCCCTGGCAGTCAAGAACAATGGATGGTGGAGGCTTTTCACAATGACCTCTTACCTAGAAGCAGTAATAACAATAGCCGATGCTATGCCAGAAACAGAGCTTAGCCCTTTACAGAAAGCATCCCATTTAATCTTCACAACAATTCTTGAGGTAGGAATTATTGTCTTTTTTTTCTCCCAGAAAGTAAAACAGAGACATATATCTTAATTAGCTTACATAAAATCCCTGCATACTTAGAAAGTGACAGAGCTGGAATTTGAATACAGCAAAGGGGCTTGGACATAAAGAGACCACTCATTCTTGATGGTGAGACTAATGCAGGAGACACTGACAGTTTGCTTAGAGCTCACAGGCTCTCAGGTCCTGGGCAAGGCCTCCTAAATGCTGCATCTCATCACGCGTGCCCTGACTGTGACTTGCGTCTACTGCTCGCTCCTCATGCCAGACAGAAATGCCCTGGCAGAGAAAACAACCTCAAACCTAGTGATCAGTCTCAGACAGAAAGAGGAACTAGGGCTCCGGGGGAAAGGTCCTTCTAGCAAGTTCACGACCCTATCACAGCACCAAGAAGTGGTTTTGGATGTCCCAATCAACTGGGATTAGAGAAGAGCAGCAGCTGCTTTAGCAAAGCTGCTCCAAAAGTACAGACGTCCATACATCTGTCGACATATCTTCCTGGGGCACTAACAAATCTATTGTTTCTTTTACAGGCAATAAATGTGTCCATAGCAAATGATGGTTAAACAGGGTGTTTGTGGGGAGGAAAACACATGGACAAGGAATATGCAGAGGAAGCAAAAAAATAGGAGAGGAGAAATGAGAGCAACCAATCAGAGAGGAAAGAAGAGAGACCTCATCAGGCTGAGCTCCATGCCCTGAAGCTCTCCTGTTTCTCAATGTAGCCTTTACCTTTACCTGACTGCAACACCAGGCCGAGTTCTTATGGCGTCTCATGCGCACTCTGACCCTTCCCTGCAGCTCCGCCCCAGCTCACCCCTTTCTTTCTCTTCTGCTCTTCCTTCCCCACTCTGCCACTCTCTTTCCCTTTTCCGCCTCACCATCCATCTACTTTGCTCTCTATTTTCTGGCCCGGTGAATGTTCTACTCAGAAGCAGGCAGCACTGGAGCTGCTAGCCCTGGCTCTAGCTGTGAGTCATTACTATGTTGTCATACCAGGAAATGAACTGAGCAAGACAAGGCAATCCAAAGCATTCAGTGTCCTTATTCTCACTGAGGTCAGGTCCTGTGGGTCAGAACCTGATAACATTCTCACACTTTCCACGCTATAACTCTGTCCTGAGTCCTTTTTGACCTGTGTCACATGTAACATTTTGCAATTCCATTGCTGCAGGGGAAAGACGTTTGCATGCTCTGGGAGTATGTGATTGAGTGCTATTATTATTCTTACTGCTTCTGAGATCCAGGTTGATGTTTTGATACTTTTGTGTTATTGAAATTGTATGTTGTTGTGATTAGTTTGGACTCCCTTTCAAAAGCATTGAGGTTTTCTTTTTACTGCCAAGGGAAAATATGTTCTGAGGAAAATACACAATATTCAGAGGGGAAAGATGCAATCCTGTTATATGAGAAAGTTGTGCAACATCAGGTGGTGAAAATTCACTCTCTACCACCTTTGCTAAGTCATTCATTTATTCATTCAACACATACTTAAGTATGTCAGAAGTGATATCTGCTATGAATAAAAATAAAACATGGTAATGGGAGAGAAAATGGAGGAGGGCTATTTTAGATAAGTTTGGTGAGGGATGATCTCCCTCAAAAAGTGATATTGAAACAGAGCCCTGAAAGAAGTGAGGTGGTGAGCCATGCCAACATCTAGAGAAGGATGTTCCAGGTAGAAAGAACAGCAAGTGCAGTGGCCTTGAGATGGAATTGAGCTTGGCAAGTCTGAAAAACAACAAGAAGGCCAGTCAAGTTAGAACAGACTCAAGCGACCAGCCTGACCAAGAGCAAAACCCCATCTCCACAAAAAATAGAAAAATTAGCCAAGTGTGATGGCATGTGCTTATAGTCCTAGCTACTTGGGAGGTTGAGGCAGGAGGGATGGCTTGAGCCCAGGATGACGCCACTGCACTATAGCCAGAGTGACAAAGTGAGACACTGTCTCAAAAAAAATAAAAAAGAATAGACTCAGAAGGAAAGCAGTGTTCATGAAGCCACAAAGGTATGCAGAACCTGGTAGGCTAGATCCCTTGGTAGGCTAGTTTTGGTTGTATTGTAAATGTGATGAGAAATCATCGGAGGATTTGAGCAGGGGAGTGACACAATCTGATTTATGTTTTAGAAAGATCACTCCGGCCTCTGGTTAAATAATAGACAGAAGACAAGCAGGGGTAGTATCAGGAAAGCAAGTTAGACGTAAAGTAAGTTAGTAGTTAAAGTAAGAGAGGATGGGGGTGCTGAGGTTTGGGATATATTTTGTAGCTGGAGACAAGAGGACATGATGATGATTTGGATGTGAGGAAAAGAGAAAATTCAAGATCACCCCTAGGTTTTTAGCCTGAGCAATGGATCAATAATGTAGCCATTTACTAAGATTGGAAAGGTTCCAGAGGATGGTAGTAAATCCAGTGTTCAGTTTTGGACATACTAAGTTTGAGATGGCCTAAGACATCCAAGTGGAGATGCCAAGTAGGCAGTTGTAAAGCAGGTCTGGAGCTCATGGGGAGGTGCTGTTTACTCAGACACAACAGGAATTCACCCCCTAGCGATGGCACTGCGCTCCATTTCCAGAGCTCTGCTCTCTGTTTCAATGCTACAGGTGGGGGAGTTTAGATGAGATGTTAAGGGACCACCTGATTTATGGAGTTCACAATCATATCCTCCAATAGTGCCTATTGAATAATTAAAATTTGACATTTAAGAAGGGCACCAACTACTGAGCCCTTAAATATTGTACCTAACCTAGGCAGAAACTCCGGCCAACACAGACAGCTGAGCACAAGGAATGCATGTTCCGTAATATCTATAGGTCAGTTTCAGCTATACTAACCTCTTTCGGAAGATGTGGTGAATCACATTTAAAGATGTGGAGCGTGGATTCTGGATGAGGAAAAGCCACCTTGAAAGAGCACACTATTCAAATGCTGCTGGATGGAAGCCCAAAATTTATGACATACGATCACATCACCTGATATCAGATCATCTAGATTATTCACAGGACACTGAGATCCAAGAGTTGCATCATATTCAGAGGACTGAGGATATATACCTTAGGATACTGCAGAGTATATAACAGGATAAATGAATGCATGAAGCACACAGCATGACATTCTAATAATCGATAAAGGCTTTGCTCACAATATTTTTTTCATGAGATGTGTTGCCAGAAATACCAAATCCGCCAGGACTCCTTCAACATTACAATGTTCACATAGCTGATCTTGCCAGGGACTCCTCTGTGGAAGGTTATCACCTGTGTTTCTAGAGGAAAAGCCTTCTGAGAAGGAACACAGTGACCTAGGTGCAGAGCATCTGTGCCATTAGAAAGTCTGATTGAAAGTGGTGTCAGCAGATTTCTCACAGTATTTCTCAAGACATTGAAAGTTTGTAAGGCTCACTCTGACTTTGTTCCCTTTAACTGGGTCAAGTCTGTTTGGCATCTCCTCCTTCCAGGTTGTTCTCACCAACTGGACCCCATCATAGCACTCATTCACTTGAAAATTAAACAGGTGCATTTCTTGCAATTAGAGAAAACTATAAAGAATTTAGTTACGTTATCAAACAACATGGTACATGCAGCTTATTTGAAGAGACTGTATCAGTTGTGTCCAGGAGCCATTACCAACAAGCATAGTCTTTTTTTTTGAGGCAGAGTCTCACTTTGTTGCCCGGGCTAGAGTGCCGTGGCGTCAGCCTAGCTCACAGCAACCTCAAACTCCTGGGCTCAAGCAATCCTTCTGCCTCAGCCTCCCAAGCAGCTGGGACTACAGGCATGCGCCACCATGCCCGGCTAATTTTTTCTATATATTTTTAGCTGTCCAAATAACTTCTTTCTATTTTTGGTAGAGATGGGGGTCTCGCTCTTGCTCAGGCTGGTCTTGAACTCCTGAGCTCAAACGATCCACCCGCCTCGGCCTCCCAAAGTGCTAGGATTACAGGCGTGAGCCACCGCGCCTGGCCTCAGGCATAGTCTTTGACTTAGTGAGATTGGAGTTTTGAATCCTGCCTGCCACTTATTGCTCTGGTTGGTGAACTTGATCTAGTTACAATGGAATGATAGTAGTACCATCTTATGGGGTCACTGTAAGAATTAGATGAGTTAATACACTTAGAAAGATTAGAACAATACCTAGAACATAGTAAATACTCAATAAATGTTAGCTATTATTATTGTGAACATCATTCATTTAAAGCCCATTAAAAAAGAGCCTGTTGGAACTGTAGACCCAATAAAAATAAGATACTTAAGTAGATCCCTCATCAAGTTTCCGTAGTCAGTTAACACCATGCTATTTGTAATTTCAGAGAGTGAAGTTTGGTATAAATCTTGACCTAGCTCAAGGTTGTCAGTGACTTATTTTTTTATTGAGGCAAAATTCATATAACATAAGAGTAACCATTTTAAAGTGTACCATTCAATGGCATGTAGTACATGCACGGTGTTGTGCAACCATCACCACTATCTAGTTGCAGACAATTTTCATCACACCCAAAAGGAGACCCCTGAACATTAAGCAGTTGCTCCCCATTCTTTCCTCCCCCTAACCCCTGGAAATCACAAAACTGCTTTCTGTTTCCATGCATTTACCCGTTCTGGGTATTTTGTATAAATGGGATCATATAATATCTGACCTTTTGTGTCTGGCTTCTTTCACTTAGAGTGACTTATTATGAAAGATAAACCTGCAGGCTCCCAAAAGAATCTCCTTCCCATCATCCCATCTTCTCTGATAACCTTGGAATTTTCCAGTACTTAATAGAGACCTTGGTCCCTAGGATGTGAGATTCTGCCCTTTGTTAATGAAGTGCTTGTATCAACAGTGGATGGATTCTTGAGAAAACTTCAGAAATTTCTAAGTCATTTCAATATATCAAGTGTCTGAGACAAAGGATGTCCTCAACATGTGGATATTTTGGCAATCATACAGTTCAACCCTGTCATTTTCTCAAACTCCTGGCCTGAAGTGATCCTCTCACCTCAGCCTCCTGAAGTGCTGGGATTACAGGCACGAGCCACCGTGCTCAGCCAGTCCTGTCATTTTATAAAGAGGGAGTATAGCATTGAGGCCTAGTATTGTTTTCTTTGGCTACTGTAGGACACATAAAACCCTTGACACAGTTATTCAAAAAATAATTCCTAATAATAAAAAATAAGGCCAGGCGAGGTGGCTCACGTCTGTAATCCTAGCACTCTGGGAGGCCGAGGCGGGAGGGTCCCTTCAGGTCAAGCCTTTGAGACCAGCCTGAGCAAGAGAGAGACTCGTTTCTACTAAAAATAGAAAACATTAGCAGGGCATGGTGGTGCGCACCTGTAGTTCTAGCTACTTGGGATGCTGAGGCAGGAGGATCACTTGAGTCCAGGAGTTTGAGGTTGCTGTGAGCTAGGCTGACACCACTGCACTCTAGCCCAGGTGACAGAGTGAGACTCTGTCTCAATAATAATAATAATAATAATTCCTTTTATGAAGGTGTATAATGTTCTAGGGCTTAATGAAAGACACAGTCCACAACTTCAAGCTGCTCACAGTGCACTGGAGGAAAAAGACAGTCAGACATTAAAATGTGATACAATAAGTGCTGTGACTAAATTAAGCACAGGGCGCCATGGGAGCATATGTGAAACTCCCCAGCATCACAGGAGCCATTGGAGGGGTACTCCTTCTACAGATGGTCTCTGACTTAAGATGGTTTGACTTAACATTTTTTAACTTTACAATGGTGCAACAGCCATATGCAGCCGGTAGAAACCATACTTCGAATTTTGATTTTTTCTTGGGCTAGCAATATTAAGTATGATACTCTTGCATGAGATATTCAATACTTTATTATAAAACAGGCTTTGTGTTAGATAATTTTGCCCAACTGTAAGCTAAAATAAGTGTTCTCAGCATGTTTAAGGTAGGCTAGGCTAAGCTACGATATTCCGTAGGTTAGATGTATTAAATACATATTCAACTAATTATATTCTGAATTTATGATGGGCTTACTGGGATGTAACCCCACTGTAAGCTGAGGAGCCATTGGTACTCTATGTTTCTTCTGTAAAAGGCCAAGTTATTGCATTGCTAATGGAAAAGCAAATTTTATGCATCACGAGGTAATATTTTTTAGAATGTTAAACAGGTGTTGACTTCAGAATCTGTACTAATTTATTATTAGAAAAAGAAAGCACTGTTACCATGGGTGTTTCTCCTTACATTGCTGGTGATCCATTTGGCCACTGAGGTAATGTGCCTAAGGTACAGATTGTACCTAAGAAGAATGTTCCTTATTGTATGGAACTACACAACAACTGACCAGGAAATCCTTGCTGATATCGAGGGAGTTATTCTTTCTGATCAATCTTTAACAGTTTAAACTCACCACAGGCTTTTGGGGGGACTCTATTCTAAGAGTAAACGTGGTCTCTTAATTATGTTCTGTCTCAAGTCTCTGCCACAACCATGACTCTGCCCCCAATACTTGCAACATACAAGTGTTGTCACACTTGGCCTTGTTGTCTGTGCTTAATACTCGTCCCCATCTGGATATCAGCTGATGGTATCACCAAGTCCTCCAGCATTACGGGCACACCTGCTTTCATAATATTAAGTAAAAATGGCTCTGAGTACCCTCTCTCATCTCTACATCTCCCCAGGGGCTCTAGGGGCTTCCATTTCTCCAAGTCACTTCTGACTCTTTAATGTCCTGCTTTTGCTGAATTCTGGATCCTTGCTTTGGGTCTCACCCTCTGTATGTGTGGCCTCTTTTGTGCACCACATCACCCCATATTGGATACATCTGATCCCTTCACTCCCCCAAATACTATTAACAAAGCAATATCAAAATATTTGGAGACAATTGAATGGGTTCCATTGCATCACAGAGCTGCAAATAATTTAAAATGGAGTATTTCAGTATGCTCCAAAGTCCTTCGGCCATTTCTCTCAAGTCATTTTTATTTTCCACTTCTTTTTTTCTCTCCCTAATTTTCCTTAGAATCCAAATGTTCTCCCACTCTATTATGTGGTACTCAGTACCTTTTGCTTCTACCCCAACTCAGCTACTGGCCTACTTTTGTATTTATTAAAATGGCCTCCTAAATAAATAGTGGTTTGCTTTGGAACACTGCACTTGAACAGCACAAAGACCCTTGGACACTTGACAACTTGTCTTTGCTTTTACAGGATCCAATTACCAGGCAGTGGTTCTCAAAATGTTGTTCCTCAACCAGCAACGTTGGCATCATCCGGGAACTTGGCAGAATTGCAAGGTCTCAGGTCCCATCACAGACCTGATTGTGAAGCCCATCGAACAAGCCCTCCAGATGATTTTGACACATGCAGAAGTTTGAGAACCCCTGACTTAGGCAATATTTGAGCATATTTATTTATAATATACATAGTTATAGTATGCACACATATACAGATCTACTTCATTTTTAATGGTTGTATAAATTCAACAATTGCATACTGATAGACATTTAGGCTGTTTCCAATTTTAATGTATGAACCAAACACTAGAAGGGTACATGGAAAAGTAAAAACAATTATGAGAAGATCTAGTTATTTTAGAGTTAAGTTATTCCTTCAACTTTGCAATATTGTTTGAACAACAAATACAAATTGGAAGAAAGAAAAATGTTAGGTGAACTAAAGGAGTGAGGGAGTGACGGATTCTCCAGAGAGGGTAAAGGGAGCTCACTGCAGTAGGCTGGAATATCCATGAGGCCAGGGACCGTGTGTGATTTGCTTACTTCTGTGTGCCTGGTGCCTTGGACAGTGTCTGGCACAGAGTAGGCATTTAGACAATATTAAACAAATGACTGGATTAATTAAGTGCTGCCGAGGCTATAGCTCTTATGTCTGGATTTGCCACAGATTCAAGCTCTGGGACTTGAGACTTTTGAGCGCTCCGTTCTGTAGCTTTGGCCCTCCTTTGTGCCAGGGCTCATCTGCTTTGGGAAGCACTCATGCCGGTAGTGCAGGGAGGAGCCAGGTATGCATTTCAGCACAAATCCTTGTTCCTTTCTTCCAAAAGACCCTACCTGTGACCCATCAGTAGGTAGGGTCAACAATCTAGCTCTACACCAGCTGATAATAGAAGATATTAAGGAATTATCATTAATTTATATTTAGTTTGAACAATGATATAGTAATTAGATGTATTTTTTTTTAAGTCTAGAATTTGCTTCAAAATTATCTGAGTGGGGGAGCTGGAGAGAGGGGATACAGGTGAAATAAGATGGGTCAACAGGTGATAATTTCTGAGGCTGGGGGATGAGTAAGGAGGGCTCATAATAAATATATTGAACATATATATAAAGAATAGAATAATGATTATATTATTCTCTCTTTTTTAAAAACTTCTTCAAATCAGCAGCAGGTGCTACCCCAATGAGCAGAGCATGGCTGTCTCACCTGCCACCAACTCCCAGATGCATGTCTCTTGTCCCCTTTGGTAATAGTAGAAGAGCAAGCACGCTGGATCCCAGTCCTTACGTAATCCACTTAGTGCGACCAATCATCTCTTCTCTCTCCTGTATTGATCTCTGCCTCTTTTCTGGAGTTTTACACATAACTCAATTCCCTTCCATATTAAATATCAAACAAATACCCCACCCCCTCAGCTCAGACACTTCCTCTAGCAATTGTGCTATTTTTCTCTTCTCCAGAACAGCCAAACTTATAAAAAGAGTTGCCTATTTTTAACTCTACATTTCTTTGCTTCTCCCTTTGGCTTCTGTCCTCATCATTCTTAATGGTTGATGTCACAAACTTCAATGTGCATATTTCAGTGGTAAAAGGACAGTCCCAGCCCAGATACTCCTCCTCAGACTCTTCTATCCAAAACTTACTTCTCTATTTGGGTATTCTATGGTTGCCTTAAACTTAGTACTGTATGTCCCAAACAGAACTCGTCATCTTCCTCCAAACCTGTGGTCCTCCAATTTCGGTGAATCACCAATTGTCCAAATAAGAAACACCTGGGCAATGTTTTGTTTTGTTTTAGATAGCTTTATTGAGGTATATATAATTGACACACCTCAATAAACGGCACATATTTACTGATCTGCTTGTCTGTCAGTATAGGTTAGCTTGCAGTTTTTAGAATTTCATGTCAGTGAAATCATGTAACAAGTACTCTTTCTTGTCTGGTTTCTTCCACTAAACGTAATTATTTTGAGATTCACTGATGTTGTGTGAATGAATAGTTCATTCCTTTTGATTAGCGAGTAGCATGCCATTGTATGGATATGCCATAATTTGTTGTTCATTTGTCTGTTTGATGACTAATTCGGGTTGTTTCTAGTTCTAGTTTTTGGCTATTCCAAATGAAACTGCTATTTCCCTTGTTTAAATTTCTAGAAGGGGAATGTCTGGGTCATAAGGTAGGTGTTATTTTATATTAATTTTTAAAGAATATTCTGGGCATTACTTTTGACCTCTGTCACAGTCGTGGTTGGCTGCCTTCTCACCAACCATCTCACACCGCACTGATTTTCACAGCCCCTGCCACTGCAGAAGCTGAAAAGATGGCATTTGCTTTCCCAGAACCTTTCCATAAGTGTCCGGGACATGTGGCTCTACCCCGCTGTGAGGACCTGGAGAGAAGGAGGCTAGGAGTGGAAGGTGGCGAGGGAGGTTCTGGAAAGCAACAAGGTGGTGTAACAGAAGACTCCCCAGCGCTGCTCTGACGGCGCCCCTTCCTGTAGAGGATGGTGTCCGGGAACCAAAGGGACATTCCCGCGCAGAGCTTGCGGTCCCCTTCCACACCACTCTCCGGCCGCCCGGGACACAGGACTCCTTAGGCTTATGGCCCCGAGCCCTGTCAGGGCCTGACGAGGGCCTCTTCCTGTCTGTCGCTCAAAGGCGGCCCATGCTGCTGGTATGCTCATCCCTAGACCCCAAGGGTGGCTGAAGCAGGGGCAGACGAGCCGGGGTGTCCACACGCATGCGTGCAAGGTCCCTAATACTAAGCACTGTGTGGGGAGAGTTGGGAGGAGCCTCGCTTACACTCTTGCCCAGAGAAGGTTAGGGTGCGACAGTCGTGTCTGCCTGTGACATCAGAAAGTGTGGCTGACATTCTGAGTCTACCAGGAGCACAGCGCCAGCATGCTGAGTATGGTCCTTAATGACACCTTGGAGTCCCCAAACCTTCCCTCTGAGCCACCTTGCCTGTGGTTTATGTCACTTTTAGTGGAGTCCTCTATTCCTTGTGACTCAAAGCATCCTGACTGATACTCTTCTCTTTCCTTCTTTCTCACTTCTTTTGGCCAGTCACCAAGTTCCTTTCCTCTTATTTCCTTAATAGTCCTCAAATCTTGTCTGCTTCTCTCAATCCCTCTCCCTTTGTCCTGGGCCAGGCCTCCATTATCTTCGCCTGGGTTACTGCAGATTCGAACTCATAGTGCAGACCTGGAGGTGCTGGGTTTGAATCTCAGCTTGCTCCTTACGAGCTTACTGACTTCTCTGTGCCTGAGTTAAAAGTACTTTTCTGCCAAGATTGTTACTGTAAGGGCTAAATGCAATAAAATATGTGCAGCGTTTGGCACAGTTCCTGGTTTTAAAAAAGGTTTCTTTTCTTTTTTCTAGCACCCATGTAATCACTTGTGTTGCATCCTTTGTTTGGGAAACATTTCCCAGACATCTCCTAATGGTTAAATCCCACTTGTTTTTAAATGTCAGCTGAGGTGCCAGCTCCTTCAGGAAGGACTCCTTGATTGATTTCCCCTTTCACTGCCAAGGATCAGCTACTTCACTGTGCTGAAGCACTGTATCACTGTGCGTATAACACCTTACAGCTCTTCTTCTTCTTCTTAACTATTGTTTTGCTTCTGAATCCTGCACTAGCTGATGATGAACTCTTTGGAGGCAAGGATGATGTCTTCAGCTTTGAAAAAAAGTTTATTGGCATGATATACCAGGAGAAGACAAGTGTTAGCTAAAACTAGGAGTCTGACATACTGTATGATTCCAACTACATGACATTCTGGAAAAGGCAAAACTATGGAGAAAGAAAAATGATCAGTGGTTGCCAGTAGTTTGAGGGGAGGGAGGGATGAATGGGTCGAGCACAGGGGATTTTTATGGCAATGAAACTATTCTATGGGATACTATAATGGTGGATGCATGGCATTATATGTTTGTCCACACTCATAGGATGTATAAGAGTGATGCTAAAGTAAACTGGACTTTGAGTGATAATGATATGTCAATGTAGGTTCATCTATTATAACAGAGTACTACTCTGATGATATTGAGGTAGTGGGGGAGGGAGGTTGTGCATATGGGAGGGAGCGAGGTCATATGAGAAATCTCTGTACTTTCCCTTCAATTTTGCTGTAAACCTAACACTATTCTAAATATAGATATACACACACATATATACATATACTTTATGTATACATATAAAGTGTACCATCTAGGCTTGTGTAAGTATACTCTATGATGTTTGCACAATGACATCACCTAACAACATTTCTCAGAGTATATCCCTGTTAAATGACATGCAACTGTAGATATGTTTTTCTTTCTTTTTTTCTTAACAAACCCTTGTGTAGAAGGTTGACTATCAATAGATCTCAGCAAGAGAGCTGTTCTGCTGTGTACAAAACCCCCACCTGTATATGTACTTTATATATCTAAAGTGTGTGTGCATGTATACACACAGACATATACAACACACACAAACAGGAGCCTAAGCACAACCCACTGAAATGAGTCAATTTGACCTCCTATGTGATAGGTGTTGAGGATGTGGCTATGATGAAATCATCCCTGCCTTTGTGGTGGCAAGACATTAAACAAATAATTATATAATAATAATAATTATCAGGGGGGAGGGGGGCATGGGCAATGTACGTAACCATAATATTTGTACCCCCATAATATGCTGAAATAAAAAAAATAATAATAATTATCACTTATTTACCATTTAATTATCACTTATTTATGAAGTGCTATGGAGCACAGGGTCTTCCTTGAGAAAGTAAAACTTAAGGTGATGCCCAAAGGCCAGGGAGGAGATAACTCGATAGAAAGGCTCTACAAAGAGCCTCTGGACTGGAGTGAACAGTGTGTTCCAGGACCCTGAGGCAGAAAGGAGAGGAGGTACAGGCCGGCCAGGCTAGCTGGAGCAGAGTGAGCCAAGGAGATAGCTGGGGAGGTGAACAGAGGGCAGACCATGTGAGGTTTGAAATCACAATTAGGGTTGGAGGCTATATCCTAAGAACAATGGGAAGCCATTGAAAGATTTTAAGCAGGAAGAGTGATAACGGTCAGATTTGAGTTAACAAACAAACAAAAAAAAAATCTCTGGCTGCTATGTAAAAGAATGAATCAGAAGAGACAGTCTGAAAGTGGCTTGACCAGGAAGGCAAGTGCCACCATAGTTCAGGTGAGGTAAATGGCAAATGTGGAATACTTAGCTCCTTGTTGACATACTCCATGTGGCTATGGGGGGGGGGCGGGGTGTAGACAGTGAAGGAAGAAGGAGAAGCATGTGGAAATGGCACGAAATGTGAGCAGACAGTTCATGGGATGAACTGAATAAACTGACGCAGATCTTAATACACTATGCTTTTAACTTAAAGTTAAAATCAAGCTTAAAACAATAAGCATAGTAGTTAATATTTATTAAGTACTTACCATGTGCTAGGCAACTGTGCAATGCTCTTTATATGAGTTAATTCATTTCATCCTTGTTCCAGTTATTTGTTGCTTCATAACAAATCACCCTAAAATTTAGTGCTTAAAGCAACCACAATATGTATTTTGCTCCCAAATCTGCAGCTTGGGCAGGACTGGGAGGTTAAGGGGAGCTCATTGCTGTTCCATTTGGTGTTAGCTGGGGCAGCTCAAAGTCAGTCAGCTGGAATCTCTGAAGCTTGCACACTTACATGCCTGTGGTTGATGCCAGCTGTGTGCACTGAATACACTATATTGCAATGCATTTGCTCCAATGTCCAATTCTCTGCTAGACTTTGAGATCCTTCAAAGCATGAAATAAGTCTTATTTATCTTTGTATCACCACTGTTTGGGTGCTCAGTGGGTGCTCCATAAATGTTTATAGAATAATGAATAAATGTTATAGAATAATGAACAAATGAATGAATTCTGGTCTTCACTAATAGGACATTTTCTTTCCCCAAAACTTATAGGAAATTCTCCATCTTCTGAACACTCCCAGTAACTGGATTTTTATAACTTTGCAAGGAAACGTTTTTATTAGAAAGGTTTTCTTTACCCTTAGCCAAAATATGCTTTTCTGTAACTTTTACTCAGTTGTCCTGGGTAGGACTCAGAGAACTCCACAGAATGAATCTAAGCTGACTTCTATAAGACGTCCTGCGCCTCAGCGATAACTATCACAACACATCTAAATCCTTTCTAAGCTAAACACCCCAGTTGCTCATGGATGTGGTTTCCATGGTTACCTCATTGTAGGTGCATCCTTGGATTGTCATCGTGGTTCATAGAGACCCAGGACAAAATGCCTGGGGAAATGTAATGGTGAGCCTGTGGGAAAGGAACAAAGTGGGATGGAAAACCCTTTTGAGAACGTCATAAGCAAGTGGGCTAAAGAAAGAAGTACAGGATGGGAGTGTGGATGAGGACATAGGATGGGAGTTGGAGACCACATCCTACCTTCTCTGGATAGGCTGATCCTGGTGAGAAGCAAATGAAGCGTGTCTGGGAAAGTCATCAGAGCCACTCATTGACTGGAAATGGAGAAGGAAAACGTCGGTTGAAACCCAGTTGCACACTTCTATCTTAAAATAATGTTTCTCAAAGCATAGTTTATTGATCATCTTCATACGAATCTCATAGCCTTCTGGTTAACATGCAGTACCGGAGCTCAGCCCCACACCTACTGAATGCGCATTCTTTACCAGTTCAAGATAATCCTTAAATACATAGAGAATCTCGCTTTAAAGGCTGGGGTAAGATGGGAACTACTCATATTCAAATTTAGAAGAGTGTTTCTCAAATAGCATTTTGCAAAGCTAAAGAATCTCATGTTTTTCAGAAATTTCTTTGAAAAATAAAAGCCCCAGCTCATTATATTTCCTTAGGTCCTTATCCCAACCCATAAGGGCCTGAAACACAATTTAAAAAGAGCTGCCTTTGTCAAAAGATTCTATCACAATAACTCTTAGAGAAAGGCCTCCCATCCCCAACCCCCACCCCCCCCACCAACCAGGAAAAAAAGCAGTTGAAGAAATTCAAACCATTATACATTCTTTCCATTCCCAGTCCCCAGTTTTATTGAAATATTAAATCCTTTCTCCTTTTCTGCTGATGGATTTGAAGATAGATTTTCCAATGAATTTTTAGTTAAATAATGAAAGGAAAATGCAAAGTACAGTTGTAGCAAATAGATTTTTTTTACTTAGAAGAAGAAAGAAGCTAAAATGGAATTTGTCTAAAAATTTGTTTTTTGTTCTTTTAGGAAAAAAGTGTTGTAAGAACACTTACTGAGAATCTTGAGGAAATATCAGTGCACATTTTTTATGAAGTTGCAACAGGTGAAAATCTAACATTACAACACAAAAGTATTAGGGCCAACCTTTCACGTGTCAAAAGATTTTGCTTTAATCAAATGATTCTGCAATAGCATTTCTTCAAATAGAAGCCTCTGCCCCTTAGCCTATCTTCCCCAACTATTAAAACATTTATTTACAGAGCAGAAGGACGATCAATGAAATAAATTCTTTTAACGAGATAGTGCCAATGAAGAGCATCTGAAATGGGGAGAAAGCATTAGTGATAATTTCATCATAAGTCACTGGGAAAAGAAAAAAGTGTATTCAAACTGGATTCACCTACAGCCTTTCAGAAGCACTGCTTTAAAAAGAAACACAGACTACTGTGCTCGCTCACTGACTTCTCAATTATTTATTGAGATTATCTACTGTATGTCAACCGGGGACTTGGAGGCCAAGACAGACATAGTCCCTCCCTCAAGACACAGCTCATAAACCACCAGGGCCCAAGGCAGTTAATTACAGTTGTGATAAATATTATAATGGAAAAGTGTAAAGTGCTTTGAGAATGAATTTATGCCATTGGAATAAGTTAGAGGTTCATCTTAAATGAGGGGGCAAACTTAAAAACTTTTTTCTAAACTTCAGTGCGGACTTCCTTCTTGCTTTAGATTTTTGAAAGCTGTTTGAGAGAGTGATTTTTTTCAAACATATATCATGGGCTGATCCAAAGGTAGTGAGTTATCTCAGTTGGTTGTTTACAGTCAGTTACCTTGTTCTGCTCTTTCCCCAATTCTCACTACTGCACTGGACTAGTCTTAAAAGAAAAACAAACAATAAACAACAACCACAAAAAACCCATGTATCGTGTGCCAAAGCCTGGATGTAAAACTAAGAGATGACTTCTTGCTTTCCAGTGACTTGGCATTGCCGGTATAATTCCCTGAAAGCTCCTTCTTTGAGGGCAAGGAAATTCGCAATTATTGTTGAGTGCTGACTCTTTTGAAGGAATTGGATCTGTTTTGCCCAGCAACCCTAAGATGGGTGTATTGCTGTGCTTGGTTTGCAAATGAGAAAACTGTGGCCCAGAGAGATGAAATAATTTGTTTCAAGTCAGGGGAGCCTGTTCTTGCCACTACACTAAGCTAGAGAATGGAGGAGGGGAGAGGGTGACAGATAAAAGACGAATTTCACTAACAATTCGTCTATTGTTAGGGGAACTGAGGGGTTGAGCCAAACTAATTAGAGCCAACAAAATGCTGCCTTTTTATCAAAAGTAAATGCAGGGTCTATACATGAAAGAACAATGGGAGGTTCTTGAGAGAGAAATAGTGGTTGAGATTCTGTGTGAAATATAGTTTGAAATAAAATGAGATTGTACCAAAATTCATGAAAGAGACTGAGCATTGCACATCAAGCACTTTATCAAGATGTTTGTTTTACCTTTAGCAAAGTTTGTAATAGATAACGAGGTGAGATTATAATTTATTTTGTGAAACAGAAGAAATTGCACAATGTCAATTTACACAACTGACTTAAAGCTTTTAATTCTAAGCAAGGAACGAGGGAAAGAGCTAAAGTAATTAGATCAGCGAAAGCATGGAAAATTAGAGCTAAGCTGAAGAGATAGTGTTTGTTAACAAACAGTAACATGTAAAATCAAGATTTACTTCCTCCAGGGTAATCAGTCAAGAATAGAAAGCAACAGCAACCAAAATTAGTAAATTCTAGTTTTAGCTCTGCTGCATCTGCCCAATGAGGACCAGAGAACTGTTAGTTACTCAAAAGAGTTTGAAGATTTTGTTAACATCTCAAGGCAGCTGGTGAGAGCCAACATTTAATTCATTCTAAATTCAAACCTACCAGGGCCTCATCATACAATGTGGCCTGCAAGAAGGTGGGCTGTGGTGGAGAGAGACTGAGATTCTCCTGGGGTTTTTATTCTCCACCAAACCATCACCCTATTTATGTAATGCGCCGTGCATTTATCAACAGAAGTAAGGACATGCCAAGTATATATTCGTATACATTGAAGTATATATTCTATATTATAAATATATTATAGAAAATATGTACATTTACTCAACATTATAAGAATGGTTGGCTTCTGTATACAAAAAAACTAGTTTTAGAAAGTCTTCAATAATACTACTCTGTCGATGTGGTTACAAGAAATTCTCTTCAATGATAATTTTGGTCACTTCCTAACCCAAAGCAGATACAAACACTTAGACCCTCCACCAAACAAAATAATACTCTAAGAGGTTCAGACAATTAAAGGAGAAAATTATTTGAGATTAAATTGTATATAGGACATAACCTACTTTCTTCTGTGCATTTAAGATAATTTAGTATCTTTAATTTATTTACAAAATATCGTGTCAAGTCTGTTTAGACTCTAGTTCCTATCAACTTGGGTAAGAATTCTTGCAATCCACCCAGAACAATAGAATCCTAGTTCAGTAAAACAATGTGTATATTCTTTTAAATATACATGACATATTTCTGAATAAATTCAAATGAATCTGAGTTTGTATGTCTAATATTCTCTTTTCTTTCCTTTCAACATAGACTCTCCTGATTGTCTTCTCAATTCTCTTTCTCCAAAAAGTAGGGAACGAGTAGCAGGGGGAGATAATTGATGATGGACTTTTAAATATTGTCAACTCCCAGAAAGTAACAGACTATTTAACTTCTATACAACTTTTAAATACATGCCTGTGAATAAGAATGGTTTTTCAAGATGAGGACAATCAATCAGAACTCTTTCTACTCAGTATGGAATGATAAATTGACTTAAAATTATTTATTGACTTACATCTCCAGAAAGAATTTTAGGCAGCTTACAAAAATATATAAAATACCCATGACAGAGTTGTAACAAAGACATATGGTGAAAAATATCAGATAAGGCCAGCCATAACATTAGTACGCACACCTTGAAGTCCTATATGCTTGCTAGAGGTGGACCACAAACGTAGTTCTGATCTTCCTGGCAGTTGAGGGGACGTGGTTAGTTACAGGATTCACAGGATGTGTGAGGTAGAAACTGGGGAAGCACAGACACTCGGGCCTGCCTGGCAGGTTGACACCTCGCTTGAGACAGATGGGATAGGTTGACTGAATGAAGCTCAGTGAACACTGGGATGAGCCAGTGAGCCCAGGCCTGACGTTCCATGCCATGGCAGCACAGCTGAAGTAACAACGGTGGGGAACGTTTTCAAGGCAAGTTTCACCAAAACACAAAAGCAAACACAAAAAACAACTCTCCATAAACACCCACAGAAAGCCTTACTATGAGCACTCTACTTCCTGGTGAAGCATCTGAATAAATTGCTTATCCAAGGTATACCTGGTAGGTATCTGAATGAAGTCACTCGCTGAATGTAGCTGTTAAGTTTAAGCCAGTTATATTTTGAGAGACAGCTACCGAAATGAGTGGCTTTGGTCACAGAACGGTTGGCAGTTATTTGTGAGCGTGGCCCCTCCTACCAGCTCACGACAGAATCGGTTCATATGTGACCAAAGAAAACGGAATCTTCTGTCTTCCATAGCTGGATACTAATGCAGAAGGAACAACTTCCCAACACTTTGAGACAGGTACGGGAAGTTGTGTGAGGTTACTGGGTATGTTAGTGTTAAACCTGCGTTCGAGAGAGATAACCGTGTACAAATGACAGGCCCGAAGAGTGGAGTGACGAGAAGCTGGGGAGGAGAGTTACAATCACAAGCATTGTGTTGGGTTCAATGCTGTGTGTGACTTCGGGTGGTGCTTGGTATAACAGATTTTGTGGGGGTGCTATGAAAAAGCTTTTCATCCTCCAAAATAATTAAATAAAAAGGAGGATGCTCTGGAACGCTGCATAACTCTGGGGAATTTGTGTGCTCTGGAAAAAAAGACTGAAAATAGGACATTGAATAGGCTATGGCTTATGAAATGTTGAAGACTTTCTTAAATTCCACTTTCAGGAATTTGCAAAATCCTCAGTCTATAATTTTAAACAATGACATTCAAGTAGGATAGACAAATGTTTTCAAAATGTTTATTTAAATTGGTGGCAAATGGGGTTGCAGTCAGGAACACCCTAATATTATAGGGCAAAGAATTAAAGGAGCAGGAAAGAATTCTTCTTTTTACAAAATGCCAAAGACCTAACCAGAATAGAACATTAGGTTTAAGAAGAAGCAGGAGTCAAAACTGAATATACAACATAAAACCTATTTTGGTTGCTTGATTTGAATATGCTTTGGGTGGAAGGATTCAAGAACTTTACTTCTCTATATTTTTTGTATTTTACTTAATGTTTCCTATGTTTATTTTTTTTTTAAGTATGTATGTATGTATCAGTGAACCTGTATTATTTTTCCCTCCTGTAAGGTCGGAAGAGAAAGCATTGCTTTTAGAAAATTCAAACAGATAATGTTCATGGTTATGTTTTTCTAGCAGTAAAAATACCATCCCTAGCTATAAAGTATCTTAAACTGTCATGTGATGTTCTGGGTTGACTGGTTTCTTAGATGGGCTAAAACTAAATACGGCTTTATTGTAAAACAAATACATTCTTCTGCAGTCCAGCAGGCATTTGCTTTAAAACTCATATTTGATAATCCACATACAGCCCTAAGTCCAAAGTAATGTGGATAATAAAAGTCAAAAAATTTTCAGTATTAAAAGAAATGTTTAAAAAGTTAAAAAGGACTATAAATGTTTTATCAGTTTCTATTAAGCTGTCTTTTATCAGATTAACTACATACTTTGATTTTAATTTGTTTTATCTCCACAACTTTACTAATACATAGCAATGAGCATGAGACTATATTCAGGAGTTTACCTACAAAAAAATATTTGTGAAGGGTCTGTTATGAGCAAGCCACCATGCTGGCCTTGGGAAACAGGGTTGGGTAATGGTTAGCTTATTTGTCTCAAAACATAGGGAGAGATAGTTATACAACTGCTACTCAAAAACCTCTTAAGCAGGAACTCGCCATTTATAGGTCAGCCCATTCCTCTGCCCATAGAAAGAAATTATGTCTCATTATGGCCCAATATCTACTTCCCACTGGGCTCCAAGTCTTAACTTGTGGAGCAACACCATGTGAGGCCAATTTTTTTTTTTTTGAGACAGAGTCTCACTCTCTCGTCTGGGCTAGAGTGCCGTGAGCCTAGCTCACAGCAACCTCCAACTCCTGGGCCCAAGCGATCCTCCTGTCTCAGCCTCCCGAGTAGCTGGGACTATAGGCATGCGCCACCATGCCCGGCTAATTTTTTCTATATATTTTTAGTTGGCCAATTAATTTCTTTCTATTTTTAGTAGAGACAGGGTCTCGCTCTTGCTCAGGCTGGTCTCGAACTCCTGAGCTCAAGCAATCCTCCCACCTTGGCCTCCCAAAGTGCTAGGATTACAGGCGTGAGCCACCACGCCTGGCAGTGAGGCCAATTTTTCTTTCTCTGAATATACTTTAAATATTGGAAAATAGCTATTTTGTCCTCCTTAAAGTTTTCTCTTTTCGATGTTAAAAATCTCAAATGATGCAAATGTTTTTGGAACCCAAATATAAGATTTTATATAAATTCCTGCTAAATTTCACTTTATTGCTTTTATCAACTAGTTCACTTTATGGAGATATCCAACTATTTATTCTGGGATCCAGTGCATTAGACATCTCTTTAAGTTTGTCTTCCTGCCTTTGAAATATACTGAGAAAACATTTAAGAAAATGTAAAAAGTAGGAGTCATATTTATTTTCCAGTTCAAAACAATAAAAAATAGGATAGTGAAGATAAAATTATGTAATCTATTTAAAACATTTCTCATGTGAACTCATTAGAAGTATTTACTTTTAATTTTTAAATGATACATAAAATAGTTATATATATGCACCCATTTTGGTTTTTTAAGTATCTGAAACACTTTTTTATTCTAATAAAATAATTTAAACAGTGACAGATGTTTCACTGTATAAAAATATTTAATGAATAATCAAATTAAGCTCGTGAATTAGAGATGATTTCTTGTAACTTTATAAACACTAGTTTGGTTAGTCAGAAAAACAATGAAAAAATTTTTAAAAATTCAATTTTCCAGTGATATAAATTTAATTTGAAATAAACTGTATGATGGCTTTAAGATAAAATCTTCCTCTATCTTTAAATTGTGAAGAGTGTGCTTTAGGATTTTTCCAAACAATACTAATGTACTTTATACAGAAACAGTTTAGACTGGATCTTCTTATTTTAAAGTATTTTTATTTTTATTTAATTTTTTTATTTTTTTTTTGAAACAGAGTCTCACTCTCTCGCTTGGTCTAGAGTGCTGTGGTGTCAGCCTAGCTCATAGCAACCTCTAACTCCTGGGCTCAAGCAATCATACTGTCACAGCCTCCTAAGTAGGTACAGGGAGGTTTTGTTTTGTTGTAAAGTTATTAATACAAGTGCAGATTCT
>VBSM01001044.1:5745488-5778197 GCA_008086735.1 Cheirogaleus medius | reverse complement strand
AAAAAAAAAAAAAAAGAAAATGCAAATCAAAACCACAATGAGATCTCTTCTTACCCCAGTTAGAATGGCTATCATGAAAAAGACAAAAAATAATAGATGCTGGGGAAGATGTGGAGAAAGAGGAGCTTTTATATGCTGTTGGTGGGAATGTAAATTAGTACAGCCAGTGCGGAAAATATTATAGAGATTTCTGATAAAACTAAAAAGAGAACCAACTACCATATGATCCTGTGATCCCACTACTGGGTATTTATCAAAAGGAAAGTAAATCAGTATATCAAAGTAATAACTGCATCCTCATGTTTTTTGCAGCAATATTCACAAAAACACAGATAATGGAGTCAATCTAAGTGTCCATTGATGGATGAATGAATAAAGAAAATGTGGTATATATTTATAATGGAATACTACTTGGCCATAAAAAAGAACACACTCTTGTCATTTGCAGCAACATGAATGGAACTGGAGGTCATTATGTTAAGTGAAATAAGGCAGGCACAGAAAGACAAATATTGCGTATTCTCATTCATATGTTGATCTCATGGAGGTAGAGTACAATGATAGATACCTGAGGTTGGGAAGGGTGTGTGTATGTATGGGTGGGCATGGAGAGAGGTTGGCTAATGGGTATAAACATACAGTTAGATAGAAGGAATAAGTTCTAATATTATATGGCAGAGCAGGGTGACTATAGTTTTTCAAGATATACACATATCTAAATAAACACATGGAAAGTAAACTGAAAAGACATGCTAGTATATCATATATCAAGGATTATGATTTTCTCTGTTTTCTACACCTGAGGTTAAAAAGAATCACTCAGCTAAGGAAAATGAAGCCCAGCAAGGTAAAGTGGCAAGATCTCAATTCATAACCAATTGTAGAACACAGACCTCCTGCTCACTAGGTCTTTGTACTCTAACATACTCTTCTCCCCTGGGAAGCTGCAAATGACATCTATTAAGATGCCAACCTACTCCTAGAGTTCATGTATTTTGTCCTCAAAAGCACAATCTTACTTGTCAACTATTTTCTGATTTCTGTTTGAGGAAAAGTGGCCATATGCTTTTGAGATATGATGATCTGTAAATTTAATTATTTCACTTTCTTCATCAGCATTCAAATATGTGAGCAAGTATGTACTTTCAGATAAAAACATGATAATTTCAGGATAAGGTGTATTGCTCCTCTATCAATTTGAGACTACTCAAAATACTAACTTTTAAACATTATAGTATTGTTTTGAATTAGTTCCTTGGAGACAAACCCAAACATTTCCAGAATTCATGATTTTGGTGATATTAACATTCAGCTATATTTATATTCTGAGATATGATGAAAGTTGACAAGCTAAAAGGGCTTGGCTTACATATATAAAGAATTCATTCCTCATAAATAGCAGAAGAAATTGAGAGCTTTTGTGGGGATATAAAAATGTTAGGTAAAGCCATAGATTTCAAACAATTTCATAGTTAATAGGCATCAAAGAAAAAATTTAAAGTTAAATGCTTATAAGTATATAGTGTTAGAAAAGAAAAAACTGTTTTTAAAATATTTTATAGAAAGAGACACTGTGTAGAAGGCTATTTCTTGTTTATGTCTAGAGTTATGGTCTGCTTTATTTAAAAATTCCTAAGTTATCCCACTTAACATTCAGAAGAGGAAGAAAAGGACGGACATTCATGGAAGGACAAATACTGCCTGAGTCCACTTATATGAGGTCCCTAAATAGTCAAATTCACAGGAGCAAAGAGGCTGTCAGAGCCTGAGGGAGGGGGAAACGAAAAGTTGCTAATTAATGAATATAAAGTTTCGGTTATATAAGATGCACAGATCTAGAGATCTGCTGCACAACATTGTGCCTATAATTATCAATATTCTCTTGTGCACTTAAAAATCTGTTAAGAGGGATGATCTCATGTTAAGTGTTCTTAGCACCACAAAAAAAGATGGACTTTTCTTTTAAACCTTCAACTTATGAGAAACTAAGGATGGTGACTATTTAAATAAAGTTACAGCCGAATAGAGAAGCTGGAATATCCCAATCACCCCACTGAAAATGCTTATTAGTATCACCAAAGACTTGTATCTTGCTAAATCCTAGGGCCCCTCTTTGCCCTCATGTTATTTAACCTCTCAGCAGCATTCAGCTGATCACTGTATTTTCTATTTGAAATGCTAGCTTCTGTGATACCACTCTCTTCATTTATTTCCAAGCTCCTCCAGGCTCATGCCTGCAATCCCAGCACTTTGGGAGGCCAAGGCAAGAGGATCGATTGAGGCTAGGAGTTGGAGACCAGTCTAGGCAACATAGTGAGACTCCCATCTCTATTTAAAAAACGTAAAACATTAGCTAGGTTTGGTGGTGCACACCTGTAGTCCTAGCTACTTAGAAGGCTGAGGTGGGAGGATCTCTTGAGCTCAGGAGTTAGACGTTACAGTAAGCTATGATCATGCTATTGCACTGCAGCTGGGGCAACAGAGTAAGACTGTCTCTAAACAAAAAAAGAAAAAAAAATTTCTGAGCACCTTGTACGCTCTTTGTTACTTTCACTGGCTCTTCCTCTTTTGCAAAAAATATGCCTTCCCAGTCTTCCCATTTCATTTAATGGTACCATCGTCTATCATTTACTCAATAAGAAACCTAAGAGCCATCTTTCATGTCTCTTTCCTTCATAACCCCCAACTTCAACTCAAACAAACCTTGTCTACCGTACCCTGATTCTGTGCACTTCTCTCCAAATCCCAGTCCAAAAATCTCCATCATCTTTCTGCAGTGGGCTCCTACTGGACCCCCTGCCCACACTCTTGCCCCATATAAGTTTCTCCACACAATAAGAATGATCTTTTAAATTTTCAAGGCTTCCCACTATTTTTAGAATAAAATCTCAGCTCATTACCTCTAACTACAAGACTACACATAATCTGGTCCTTGCCCACTTCTACAATCTTACCATCATACTCTGCTTTGCTTAAATTTGACATACCCATCTCAACTCAGATGCCCTTAACCTCTCCTGGAACTGCTCTTCTCCTATGAGTAAGATATGCATGTATAATTTCTTTCCCTTATTCAATTGTGAAATTAACTTTCATTTATTCATAGAACTTTTTTCCATCTGAAATTGACTTGTCTCTTTTTCCCCATAATAACTAAGCTCTTTGAGCACAAGGGTATTTGTTCCATAAAGTATTCTTCAACCTTAGAATGGTCCCTTGGCACACCATAGGCACACAATAATACCCGTTAAATAAACAGATGAAGGTTTTAGAGAAAGGTCATGTTCCCTTTAGTATTCTAACATGTTTAGATTCCTTTCCTAACAGCCTCTTGGTGGTGAAGACCAAGATTTAACAATCAGCCCCATCCTACCCAATAAAGTACATCAGTTTATTATCTGTATTTGTTCACAAAATAACTTGACTTAGGTAAGTTTTCTTCAGTTGAAGACCACTAACCTACAGAGGATCCAATCATAATCCAAAATTTAAAATAGGTTTCTAGAAAAACTATAAATTTCCATTCATTACTCTAAAGATTTAAAGTTGGGAGTATATAACTATTAAGTACAAGAAACAAAATCACAACTCAAAATGTTAGATGTATATTGCTTATACAGTTCCTTGTGGGGCTAATGCTATCAACATAATACCACCTACCACTGCTATTTGAAATGTAGCTGAAATAGAAGTAGCTAATCTGCTTCACTCCTCTTCTACTCCTACAACTTGGAAGGCCGAAGGATTTGCAATGTGCAAAGTAACATTGTTTTAGACATTTACATTGGAACCTTGGTCACATGGCTATTAGTCAGAAAGTTCTTTTGACTTTCAAAAGATGTTTGATTGCATTATCATTGTACTTTGAGATGAGGGTTGGCCTATTCTACTGGATTGAAGGTTACACCTGAAAACAATATTATTTCTGGATACACAATAAATTCACAAGTGGTTTCTCAGATGTTACAGTCCTTAAATGGTTCATTTTTAGAGCACCATAACAGGACTTGGAGAGTACATTTCTTCCCCCACGTCTTTCCTTGGCTTAATATCCAGCTTGAAAATGTTTAATTTTATACTGAAGGAATAATTCCTAAGAGACATTTGTTTGCAACATGAATTGTTCCAGGACAGTCAATTAAACAGGGTTCAGGAGAGGCCAACTCCTCCTCTGCTTCTTTCAAAGCAGAACAAGAGGGTACTCTTAAACGTGGAAAACAAAATTTAAAAGTTTAAATTAAAAACATTAAACCCCTGATTTTCAAGCCAAATGAATAAGACTTTCAGTACTTTTTCTGAGAAACAGTCTCAAAACATTCAAAAGCTATTTTACAAAGTATACATTATTGAAGTACTTGATCAGTCATATATATTATACCGTTCAAAGTCACTGTACTGTCAAAGTCACTGTATTGGTCTTATGCTAATTATAACTAATATTTACTTAGTAAATATTTAAGAGGTAGATTAGGAAATTTTTATTGCCAGTAAGGAATGTGCACTTCCAGATGAGTCAAAACCCCTTGAGTACCTAAGCTTTATATCATCTTGTGACTCATCTTGCACATTATTAGTCAATTCTCAAATATTAACTTGTGGAACTTCTAATTCCAGGTAGACATACTCTGCTACACTCCTAGTCACCACCTCTTACCATCTAGTAAGTGTAGGCTCAAGGAATTTGTGAATTTTAATATTAGGTTAAGCAAAACAAAATCGAGAAAACTTATAATGCAACCAATTATGTAACACATTGCAAAAGCAAACAATTTTGCATTTTTCATATCATTGTTCCATTTCTTGTTGAAGTATAATAGAAAATGTTAATTATTGTCAATGTTACTTAAAATAGATGTATAAAAATTTAGTATTACAATTAATTGTAGGGGATGGACATTTTAACAAAAATTAGATACTCAATACTCAGCATTAATGTGCTAATAAGATAACTAAGCATGCTAAAACTTTTGACAACTTCATGGGATAATTAAAACTGCCAGAGATTACTTTTTCTAATCTTTAAACTCACATAAAGATGAATAATGTGCAATAAAATAAACCTTTACAAACTGATTTTAAAATGCCCTTATTTCCAAATTAAAAAAAGAATCCCTCTAGATGATTATATAAATTTGGACAGTCTTCCATGTGAAATTTAGTCATAACATAAAAGTTACTAGTAGCCTGGCAATTCTTTTCATCATATATGACACTTGCCTGAGTCAGAAACAAGTGATATTAAGTGGAAACTGTAAAAAAAATTATTGTGATGACTTAGGGAGTGAATTTTGTACTCCCAAAAGTATGTCCATTTAATACAAATATATAAATATATGCCCACAAAAAATAGTACTGACCAGGCATTGATGTGGAAATTCTGATGAAGGTTTATAATTTTGCCAAGATGAAACAAGGTTGGGCCCAAACAGTAAGATCAGTATTTAAGAACATTTTTTTCTTGCCTGTCACAGGGTTTTAAGGTAGAATTGGCATCTACCTTTGATGCCAAAAGATTCATAATTATTCCATATATTTAGATAACACATGACACTAAAAAAGCAAAAGTTTAGAGAATCACAGACTGGTTTCTTCTGGGACATTATCTAAGTTAAAAATAAACAAATCTCTTTAAGATTGAAAAGCAAGTGATACTGTGAGAAATATTCAGAATCACTGATTTACAGTTAAGTCTAGTTTTAATTTGTGGTGCTTACTACCATAAATCATAAATCTTCCCAATGTCATTATCTAGTGCTTTCCCTGAAATTCCAAAAATCAAAACTTTTCAAATGTCAATCTCACCACAAGAGAAGTAAACAAAATTTTTGAAGAATTAGTTAACCGAAGTCATTAAAGGGTACAACTACCTAGAAGTTACATAGTAAAATTTAATAATCTTGAGTTAAATAGAACCTTTGATATGCCTTCACTAAGGAAGTTCTTACAAACTCCTACTTATAACAAAACAAATATAGGATGCTACCTTGAAAAAAAAAACCCTAAAACCACGACAACAAAAATAAGTAAAACCTCCAAAAAGAGAAAAAAGGAGGAAAATTTTTACTTTGGTCACATGAACAAAAACCAAATGCCTTAAGCTTCAAGTTCTGAAATCTGATACTTCATCTCCTGTTTCAAGTACCTGGATAGTGTTCCTTAACACTTTGAAACAAAACTATTAAATGTCAGTTCCTTTTTTGTTATATATCTCAGTTCAAAATGTTTATCTCCTTGAAAATGCTAGAGATATTTTATAGTCATAAATCCCACATGAAAAATGAAACTCGCCAGGTATGGTGGCTCACGCCTGTAATCAATCCTAGCACTTTGAGAGGCTAAGGTGGGAGGACTTCTGGAGGCCAGGAGTTTGAGACTAGCCTAAGCAACATAGGGGGACCCTGTCTCTACAAAAAATTAAAAAATTAGCCTGGTGTGGTGGTATGTGCCTGTAGTCTTAGCTACTTGGGAGGAGGAGGACCACTTGCATCCAGGAGTTTGAGGTTATAGTGAGCTATGACTGTGCCACTGCATTCCAGCCTGGGTGACACAGCGAGACACCGTCTCAAAACAGAAACCAAAAACTAAAAAGAATGAAACTCCTGGTTTTACTTGTTTTGTATGCTCAAGTCTCACTTTAAAAATATGAATAAAAAAATAAAAATAAAAATATGAATCAAAAGAAAACTTGAGATTTAAAACAGTGACTAAAATAATAATTTAAAAAATCCTTGCTAAATAAATAATTAGAATATCTCTGAGCTCCTTAACAGAAGTAAAAGAAATCTACTAGGCAAATACCTTTTTGTCATTTAAGAATCTGACTAGTGTTCTGTATCAACATAACGTGCTTCATATGCTGATTTAGACACCTCCACCACAAAAGTATACTTATTTGTGTTTACTAGAGAATTAGAATAATTATTTAAAAAGAAAATTTCTTTTAAAATTTCTACCATCATGGATATTTTAAATATCAAGAATAAGTATTTTTCAGTCTGGACAAACGTTGAGTCTTATATAAGGTAACAAATAGTACTGTATCACCCACAGTATAGCCTACTTTAAACAGACTTCACTTAAACTATACACCCAGTTGTGAAATCAGGTTCTCTGTTACATTGAAAAATATACTACCAGCCTTTGGTTAGAAGCGACCCATGTAATGAAAGCAATACTTAGTACATACATACTCATCTTAAAAAAATCAGTTATGTTACATTAAGATGTGGAGAAAAAAATAATCAACTTTAAATTAATGTAAGAGCAAAAATGAGTAATAGAAATCTAGCACTTATAATAGCATCTACTTGTGGCAGCCAAAGACTGCTTTAGAGTAAAAACTAGATTTAGGGATAAAAAGAAATCACAATATGATGTGAACTCCCTGTATAGTTTTTACAAAAGAAGAAAGATTTAATCAGTGGATAAATGCTAGAAATTTTGTCGATGAATTTTTTACTTCCCTTAAATTTAGTTATATTTTGATAAGTAATCTCTTAAGATTTCAACTCTATAATATTTGATGCACAAAATCACAGAAAAATGTTTAAAGAGAAAAATAAATTGTTTTAAGTTAAACTGTTAGGAAGATATATCAAAAACCTGTGTTCTAAACAAAATTGGCAAATGACTAACCAAAAAACAAACCAACCTGTATCTGGGGAATATTATAGTAAACAAACCTATGTGATACATACACAATTACATTAAATTAAAGGTTATGGTATAACTTTGAATACTGTTATATACTTAGCCCAGTTTTCCAAAGAATAAGTGCATGCTTTCTCTCTAGAAACTGGAAGATACACTATTGCACATAAAAAAGATATCACAGGAGAACTGGGTATTGTGAGAGTTGGAGGGTAAAGATTAAATCACATCATCCAAATATTTTGAATTCTAATTCCATCAATTCAAAGTTAAGTAGGGCTTTAGCTTTCCAAGGTTATCACATGCATACATATTTGAATACAGGCACAGAAACTTGTCATTTTTATTTGGGTAACAAAGGGTCTCCAAATTATACTGAAAAATAAATCCTAATTAATATCACTTGTAAAAAATTTTAGCATACTTTTCACAAATGATTTCTGTAAAAGAGAAGAAAATACACATAATTTGGTATCTTAAACTTTTTTATTCCCTACCATAGACATTTTGTCTTTCGCTTTCTTTCAGTTTTCTACAATTTCCACCTTGTACCTGTATTTAATACTGCTTTTATCTGCTAAAGACATTAACTGATCGCTTTCCTAAATCTAACGATTATATAGTTTTAGTATAAATATATATCACATATTTTCGTAAAATTTTGACAAAACCGAATAAGCATGCCTTGTTTAAGTCCATGCTCCTTCCACTGTTTATAAAATCTGATTTAATGATCAAAAATTCTTGGTTGTCACTCTTCAGTTATACAACAGTCTTCCTTCTGAACTGCCACTCACTTTTTACATAATAACAACAGGCAATAGGAAAACCAAAGAAATTATGTTAATCTTAGTTCTTCCTTTTAACACTATAAAATAATGTCAACTTCTTTTGTAAATGAACCAAATACATCCAAAATTCAATACATTCAAATGAGCTGAGTTCCTTTAAGGTAGTCACCTTGGAAGGCCACAGTTCATTCTCCTAACTATACTGCCACTGCTCAAAATACCTTTAAAATTCTTTTGGGATTGCTTTCAAAGTCAGTTGCATACTCTACATTACCTCAAAGTGAGACTAATTTTTGGAAACTGTCACTTGGTGCCAAATAATGGTAACTGAAAACAATCAAGGTTGGTAATATTAATATATACATTGTTTAAACAATGTATATATAAAGTTAATAGAGTGTGTGACTTAAATTAACTTTGAATGCAATTCTAAAAGAGCAAACCTAGGAGGCTTTGGGCAATGGTAGATTGCTGGCATTAGGAAATAACCTTCCAGCACGGTCACTACGCAGGGTAACATTCATTTAGCTGTCTATGTCTGGCATATTTGTTTAAAATGAACATTCTGAGAGTTAGAATTTATTCTTTTAAAAAGGAATATCATTCTTAAAAAAAAAGAATTTTATTCCTTTAAAGCATCACTGTCAATAAGTACTATGCAAGTGTTTTGTTAGAAAGTAGTTCTCCTTACTTTATCAATAAGACTACTTTTAAAAACTTGAAAGCAAATAACCAACTTATTTGCCCCCAGGCTTTTAAAAATCATTAACTGAAGATAAAATAATTTGAAATTTCTAAGGTTCTAAAAAATAAAACAACAACCCCAAATGTAATAAAAACACATCAAGAACCAAACTATAATTTCTGAGCTGCACTGTTTATTTTGCTGCTTGAAACCTAAGTGACAGTATGCCACTATAATTATGGGGTTTCATCTAAACCTTTACTACACTGCAGGTACAGAAATATACGGACACATTTCTGGAGAATTGACATTTTGCAAAATGCAGCAAACATTTTAATTTATACATGAGAAAAGGAAGTGTTCAAAAGGGTATGCATTTCAAGTTATTGCAGGTTATTTGTGAGAGAATTTCTGCAGGTAAAACATGTTTAAATTTAACCAACAGTAGCGTGTCAGTGTATTTAAAATCATGACAAAAATCTTCTCTCTGGTCATGTTGCCCATGACAAATTACTATGATGTTGTACGTTTAGGGCAAGATGTCAATACAGCATAAATCCCATGGTATTTTGGTTTTCTTCTGGAGATTAAAGCTGTTTTTCTTGGGATAAATGCAGCAGCAAAACACAAACCAGTTGATCAAAAAAGCACTTCTGCCATAACTCCAATAATTTTCAGGACACATCAACCGACAGTAGTTTTGCCATTCCCAGTTCTTTTAAGGATTACATCTCTGCACTGTTGCCTTAAGGACGTCTGAAAAAACTTGTTCTTTGTTAAGCCAGTTTACTGACTACGGCCTGGTTGAGAGAATTTAGTTGGTTGGTCCATTTATCTAGTGCAGTATATCGTGCACCACCCCTCTTCTGATGATCCAGTTCAAGGAGCTGGTTGACTTGATCAATTCGGCCATGAATAGTGCTAGAAATAAATAAATAAAATGAGACGTGTCTACAAATGATGTCCACTAAGCACAGTTTCTGGACTAATGTTTCATAAAATATCAATAAATGCAAAAGAAAAAACTGCGGCCTACATTAAATGAGTAAGTTCAGTGTTAGTTATAACTTCACTTCCTTATTCAAACTCCAGACAGAAACTGGATTTCAGCTACCTTTTACCAGTTTTACTGAAAGAACCACTGGGCATAGACTTATCCAGTTAATCAAAGGCAAATGTCATATGTGAAGCTTTAAAAACTGTACTGATTTTAAGAAAGACATAATTTCATGGTATTCATTATGAGTTGACTAATAATAAATAAGAAAAAAAGATATAATTTTAAAACTGTTAATGTACCACATACTCTATTAAAAAGACATGAAAATACTGTTTAAAAAATAAATTTAAATTCATTAACTAATTCTTTAGCTGTACATAAGTCATACAATGAATGAGAAATCCTTCTGAAAAACCATTTAAAACTTTTTCAGAGATCGTGTATTTAATATGTTCATTCATTTACCAAAAACCATTACACACACATATCTCTTATGCTTTTTATAAAAAATCATTAATTCAACTATTCAACTACTACTTGTATCACCATTATTCAAAATTTATGGTCCCAAACATTTGATTAAAAAATAGCAAAGAACTTACTTATCCAATATGCACTGCACCAGCAAGCTCTCCACATCAGCTACATCTATGTTTAACTCCTAAGACAAAAGACTTGTTATAAATTCTATTATTTAACATTTTTAAAGACTTCAATATTTATATAATCATTCTAATTTAAATTCATTTCTATTGCTTAAAGGAAAATTAGTAAAAAGAAGATTTTTAAACAAATTTCATTGTTACTTTAGAATATCTGAGAACACAGATCTGGTAAAGATTTAACTTTGTAATTTGCGAAGTATATTCCTGCCACAATTTTATTGTGATTGAGGTTGATCCTTAATCAATATTATATTTTAACTACTATTCTCTGCTAAAATTTTCTCTGAGACTGAAAGAACTTTTAAAAGGAATTTAGTGAGTCCCAATTTCTTTGTTACAATGTTAAAGCTCTTTTCTGTTAATTTAGCCAAGAAAACACAGAAAAATTCACATTAAAAATAAAGACCAATCCCAGACTCAGGACACAGGGGGCAGTGCACAAGGTCGGGAGTTTGAGGCTGTAGTGCGCTATGATTGTACCATAAACAGCCACCGCACTCCAGCCTGGGCAACATAGAAAGGTCCTGTCTAGGAGACAGGGACTAGGGATCCTGTTTTTTCAAAAAACAAACAAACAAAAAAAGTAAAGCCCTTAAGTTATGCTTAGTTTTTAAAATTTGTTATTATAAGATATTAATACCATAATGAGTGAGATGTGCAACGTAAAAAAAAAAAAAGATATTAATACCAAGTTATTTTTTAAAATGGAAGATAGGTATAGTACATTTATAACTATAAATTATAAACATCATTAAAATCCATGAATATAAGTACCTTAGAAATAAAAGGAATATGTATTCTTGTGTAAGGCTTAATTAATTTTATGAGCACTTGTGTTCTGATGTTTCGCAAAAGCTCTGAAAGAAAAGACAAAATAATAATATTTGGTATTTAACAGTCTGTATGGTATCTTTATGAATCATTATATATTCCTAAATCCTATTAACTATATCATTTCTTTTCAAAATACATCTTTCTGGTTGGCAAGAACATGAATTGCTTAGATTTTAAAATATTTGAGTCCAATGAATGTACAGTCTGATCAATGGCTGCCTCTCCCATAACTTGTTGTTCCTATCTCCTTAATTTTGTTCATGTTATGACTGTACTAAAATATCCTTTTGCCTTCTCAATACTATTCCCCTGCCCATTATTTTCAGCAGTTAACATCTTTCAAGAAACTCTGATTTACACCAGCTAAATTCCTTATTTTATGCTCTCTCAAAATCTATACTTTACATAATGCTTTCACAATTTCCTCCAGTTTCTTCACATATAATTGTCTAATTTTTTAAAACTAGATTGTAGTTCATGGACAAAGCCCCTACATTTTTATGTACCCACAAAGTATAGCATAGTGGGTTTATATAAGTAGAGTAGGTTCAAATAAGAACTTTAAAAATGTCTTGAATGAAAGAGAAAGTGGGGAATAACAGAATATTACTTCTGAAGTATTCTTCAGATTTTTCCGATACATCTGAAATTTAGTTCCAAATGGCCATTTAAACCTTCAAAAAAACTCCATAATAGATGGCAGCAATGGAGCCGTTAATATAAAAGAGGTCCCAGAACAAAGAGAAGATCTTCATCTTTGGGAATTCAACAGAACTTATTAAAAATCTCATTCACTTACTGGTATGAAACCTTCCCAACATTACCTTACCTTTTGTAGGAAATGCATCTCAGTATTATCTATAGCAGAACATTTTCAAAGCTTTTGTTATTTGTCAAAAATAAACCCTAAAAATTAACTTTGAACCTAAACATCAATAAACAGGCAACAATATCTAAATTAGAATTAAAAAGTAAAAAGGACAGTAACCTTAAACAAAATAGATATAAGAACTTGATTATGTTAATATGAAATTGGCTAATGATTTCTTTAAAACAACTTTGTAATTTTAAGGAGTATACTATTCCATGACAGCATTTAGAAACATTTCTACACTTTGCAATAAACAGAAGAAAAATGGCTTAATTCTAAGCAGCTCCATTAAGAAGTATTTGACAGTGGCAAAGAAAGTAATAGAATTTAGTCAGCAGAAAGAGTATACCTTCAATGTGTTCTCTTATGAAAGGATCATCCATGATGTTACTGTGATTTGTTTTCAGAATTTTTTCAAATTCAGTGATGTCATTATTCTGATAGGCACTAACAGAAAAACAAAAAGTATAAATTTTGTCAAACATGAAGAAGTCATGTATTAAATGAGATAACCCAAAGAGTGTGTTTCTCAATGTTCATATGCAAAAAATCTAAATTATATAGTTGTCATAGAATTCAGTTAAACATACATCCTTCTGCCAAAAAATAAATCTCCTATTTTTTTTCTTTGAGACAGGGTCTTGCTCTGTCACCTAGGCTGGAATACAGTAGCGTGCTCATCGCTCACTGTAGCCTTGAATTTCTGGGCTCAAGGGATCCTCCTGCCTCAGCCTCCTGAGAAGCTAGGATGATAATCACATGCTACCACACCCGGCTAATTTTTAAATTTTTTGTAGAGACGTGATCTTGTTACTTGCTCTGCCTAGTCTCGAACTCCTGGCCTCAAGCGATCCTCCCACCTCAGGCTCCCAAAGTGCTAGGATTACAGATGTGAGCCACCACACCCAGCAACTTTTGTTTTTTTTTTTTTAAAGGAAGGATCGAATAAATCTTATTGGGGGGTTACATATTATATTTATACATAGCAAATTAAAATCATCTCAAAATCTTGGTTGTGTTAAAAGTTGACAATAAAACATTTAACAACTATTGGCCAGTGTGGTGGCTTATGCCTATGGTGGCCCACCACTTTGGGAGCCCAGGAGTTGGAGACCAGCCTAAGCAACATAGCAAGACCTCATCTCTACAAAAGAAAGAAAAAAAAATTAGCTGGACATAGTGGGGTATACCTATAGACCTAGCTACTCAGGAGGCTGAGGAGGGAGAACTGCTTTAAGCCCACAAGCTGGAGGTTGCAGTGGGCTATGATCATGCCACTGCACTCTAGCCTGGGTGAAGAGTGAGACCCTGTCTCAGAAAAACAAAACCAAACCAAACAATCCAAAAAACATTTAACAACTAATGCTTGGTGTCTTCAAATTAAATTGTGTGTTGAATCCCTAATTGTTCATAATGAAAGAAACCAGGTTTCATGCAGACTATTACATGAAGGAGTGTGATCTTATCTTTGAAGTAATAAAGTATATCATCTCTGAAAGTTATTCAGAAAATGCAGCTTCCTAATTTTAACTTCTAGAAAGCCATAGGCAACTGTCAAAATGTTTCAAAAGGGAACATTTGATTCTGAAGTCTCTCTAGCCTTAAAGTTCCACTGAAATATGCAGCAGAAACATCAAGGGCAGATAACTGGTGCCAAATAGGCATACACACAAAGTAAAGAGTGATGGAATCCTTTGTTGAGGAAGGCCAAAGGCTGATTTATGTTTATAATTCTCTCACGTATCTAGTATTTAGTCTTGAAATAATTCCATGAGGCACTGTGGGGATTGTTAAAGGTGCTGAGAAGGAAGAAGCCAACCTTCTGGATATGGCACCACTGTCTGCTTTATATATAAGACATATCATAAGCCACTGTGCACGCCCTCTGCTGTGCTTCCATCTGTTGGGTCCCAATGTAACTTCATGTTAGGGGCAGGTGATTCAAGTGCTTCAACAGGAATTATTTTCCTCTAGTCTGCTGGCAACTGACTAGGAAGATAAAATTAGGAAGCATTACTTTTTTACTTATCCAAATACATTACTGTAATATACTATAGGAGGACATCTTAGTGAAAACATTTGCACTCATGTATATTTTATAATATATTTGCATGCATGTGTATTTTAACTATGGACATTTTGTCCATTACTTAAGTGAGTTTTTTAAAAAAAATTTTATACAAATTGAGAGACACCAAGGGTTACTTGTTAGGGTTAAAATTTACCATTAAAACAAATTTCTGACTTCTAATATAGAGGCTTCACTGGAGTAAACAATGAGATATAATAAATATATAAATAGTTATTACTTTTGAAAGGTCTGATAAATCAGTTCTTTAATCCATTTAAATGTAGCCAATTCAATTTATATAAAATATCAATGTCTAGGGCAAAACTCGTCCTCAGTATTTTTTTTTTTCTTTTAAATTATTATGGGACTATAATAGCTATATATCTTTATGGGGTAAATGTGATGTTTTGATACAGGCATACAATGTGGATTAATCAAATTAGGGTAACTAGGATATCTATCCTCTCAGTCATAAAGAAGATCCTCTTTTATGTTAGGATCATTCCAATTCCACTCTTTCAGTTATTTTAAAGGATAATTGTTGATTATAGCCAACTTTTTTGTGCTATCAAGTATTGTCCATTCTGCCTAACTAGCTTTTGCACCAATTAACCATCCCCACTCCCCACTATCCTTCCCAGCCTCTGGTAGCCATCATTCTATAGCCTGTCTCCATGAGATCAATTGTTTTTAATATTAAGCACTCACATATGAGAGAAAACATATGAGATTTGTCTTTCTGTGCTTGGCACAGAAAAGTTTTTTTTCCTTTTGTAGAGATGGGTCTCACTCTTGCTCAGGCTGGTCTAGAACTCTTGGCCTAAAGCAATTCTCCTTCCTCGGTCTCCCAAAGTGCTAGTATTACAGGCATGAGCCACTGGGCTGGCCAGCTTATTTCACTTAATATTCTGCAATTCCATCATGTTTTTGCAAATGGTAGGATTCCATTCTTTTTTGTGGCTATATAATATTCCATTGTCTATATGTACAATTTCTTTATCCATTCATCCACTGATGGACACTTAGGTTGATTCCAGAAATTGGCTCTTGTGAATAGTGCTGCAATAAACATGAGAGTGCAGATATCTTTGGGACATATGGATTCCCCCTTCTTTGGATATATAACTAGCAGTCGGAATGCTGGGTTAAATGATAGTTTTATTTTCATTTTTTTGAGGAACCTCTATAATGATCTCTGTAGTGGTTGCGCTAATTTACATTTCCAACAACAGTATACAAGGGTTTCCCTTTCTCCACATCTTTGCCAGCATTCGTTATTGCCTTTTTAACTGCAGTGATATCACATTAGTGTTGATTTACATTTCTCTAATGACTAACAATGTTGAGCATTTTTTCATATATCTGTTGGCCAGTTGCATGTCTTCTTTTGAGAAATGTGCATTTAGATCCTTTGCCCATTTTTAAATCAGATTATTTGATTTTTTCCTACTGAGTTTTGGAGCTCCTTATATATTCTAGTTTTTAGTCCCTTGTCAGATGAGTAGTCTACAAATCTCTCATTCTGTGGGCTGTCTCTTCCTTTTGTTGATTGTTTCCTCTGCTGTGAAGAAGATTTTAGCTTGATGTGATCCCATTTGTCCAATTTTGCTTTGGTTGTCTGTGTTTGGGAGTATTAATCAAGAAATCATTGCCCAGAAAAATGTCCTGAAGTGTTTCTCTAGTGTTTTTAGTAGTTTCATAGTTTCAGGTCTTAGAGTTAAGCCTTTAATCCACTTTGATTTTTACATATGACTAGAGATAAGGGTTTAGTTTCATTCTTCTGCATATGGATATCCAGTTTTAGCAGCACCATTTATTGAAGAGGCTGTCCTTAACCCACCATATGTTCTTGGCAATTGTGGCTAAGATAAGTTCACTATAGATGTATGGATTTATTTCTGGTTTCTCTATTCTGTTTCACTGGTCTATGGTCTATGTATCTGTTTTTATGCCAATATCATGCTGTTTTGGTTACTACTGCTGTGTAGTATATATAACTTGAAGTCAGGTAATGTGGTTCCTTCAGTTTTATTCCTTTTGCCCAGAGTGGCTTTGGCTATTCTGTGTCTTTTGTGGTTCCGTATAAATTTTAGGATTATTTTTTCTATTTCTGTGAAAAATGTCATTGGTATTTTGATGGGGATTGCACTGAATGTGTAGATTGCTTTGGGTGGTATGGATATTTTAACAATATTGATTCTTCCAATCCACAAGCATGGAATGTCTTTCCATGTTTTTTGTGTCCTTTTCACTTTCACCAATTTTTTATAGTTTTCATTATAGAGATCTTTCACTTCTTTGGTTAAGTTTATTCCTAAGTATTTTATTTTATTTGTAGCTATTATAAATGGGATTAATTTATTGATTTCTATTTTTGATTGCTTATTGTTGGTATACAGAAATGCTATTAATTTTTGTATGTTGATTTTCTATCCTGCGACTTTACTGAATTTCTTTATCCTTCTAATAGTTTTTTTGTGGAGTCTTTAGGTTTCTCTAGATAAAAGATCATTACCATCTACAAACAAGGATAATTTGACTTCTTCCTTTTCAATATGGATACCCTTTATTTCTTTCTCTTGTCTGAATGCTCTAGCTAAAACTTTCAGTACTATGTTGAATAACAGCGGTGAAAGTGGGCATCCTTGTCTTGTTCCAGATCTTAGAGGAAAGGTTTTCAGTATGATATTTGCTGTGGGTCTGTCATATAAGACTTTTATCACATTAAGGTTAAGTACCTTCTATACCCAGTTTTTTGAGTATTTACCATGAAGGAATGTTGAATTTTATTGAATGCTTTTTTCAGCAGCAATTGAAATGATCTATGGTTTTTGTCCTTTGTTCTGTAGATATGATGTATCACATTGACTGATTTGAATATGTTGAACCATCCTTGCATCTCTGGGATGAATCCCCCTTGATGATGATGAATAATCTTTATAATGTATTGGTGAATTCAGTTTGCTAGTATTTTGTTGAGGATTTTTGCACCTATGTCCACCAGAGATAATGACCTATAGTTTTTGTATCTTTGTCTGGTGCTGGTATCAGGGTGATACAGGCCTCAAAGAATGAATTCGGGAGTATTCTGTTCTCCTCGATTTTTTGGAATAGTTTAAGAAGGACTGGTGTTAGTTCTTTGAATGCTTGGTAGAATTCAACCCAAGAAGCCCTTGGGTCCTGGGCTTTTTTTTTTGATGGGAGACTGCTACTATTTATTACTGCTACTATCTTGTTACTGTTTTATTCAAGTTTTGGACTTCTCCCTGGTTCAATCTTAGTAGGTTGTATGTGTCTTTGTCTAGGAATTTATCCATTTCTTCTAGGTTTTCTAATTTATTGGCATATAGTTGCTCATAGTAGCCTCTAATGATCCTTTGGATTTCTGCAGTATCAGTCACAATGTCTCCTTATTCATTTCTGATTTTATTTATTTGGGTCTTTTCTCTTTTTTTCTCTGTAAGTCTGGCAAAAGTGTGTCAATTTTATCTTTTTTCATTTGCATTGATCTATTGTATTTTGGGGGGAGGTTTCAATTTCATTTATTTCTCCTCTGATCTTTATTATTTCTTTTTGTCTGCTAATTTTGGATTTGGTTTGCTCTTGTTTTTCTATTTCTTTTGAGATGCATCATTAGGTTGTTTATTTGAAGCTTTCCTACTTTTTTGATGTAGGCTCCTATTGCTATAAACTTTCCTCTTACCACTTCTTTAGCTGTATCCCATAGGTTTCGATATGTTGTGTTTTCAATTTCGTTTGTTTCGAGAAGTTTTTAAATTTCCTTCTTAATCTCTTCACTGACCCACTGGTCATCCAGGAACATATTGCTTAACTTACTGCTTAACCATGTGCTTGTATACTTTCTTTCCAGTGTTCCTCATTATTGATTCCTAGTTTTATTCCACTGTGGTCAGAAAATATACTTGGCATGATTTCAATTTTTTTTTTTTAAATTTTTAAAGACTTGCTTTGTGGCCTAACATATGGTCTATCCTTGAAAATAATCCAGGGGCTGAGTAGAAGAACTAATATTCTGTGGCTGTTGGAGGAAACTTTCTATAAATATTTATTAGGTACATTTGGTTTATAGTCCAGGTTAAGTCCAATGTTACTTTGTTGATTTTCTGTCTGATCTGTCCAATGATGAAAGTGGAATGTTGAGGCCTCCAACAATTATTTTATTAGGGTCTATATCTCTCTTTAACTCTGATAATATCTGCTTTCTATATCTGGGTACTCCAGTGTTGGGTGCATATATATATTTAGAATTGTTGTATCATCTTGCTGAACTGTCCCCTTTATCATTATATAATGACTTTGTCTCTTTTTACAGTTTTTGACTTGAAATTTATTTTATCTGGTAGAAGTATAGCTGCTACAGCTCTTTTGAGGTTTCTACTTGCATGGAATATCTTTTTCTATCCCTTTATTTTCAGTATATAGGGGTTTCTTGCAGGTGACATATAGTTGGCTCTTGTTTTATTAATCTATTCAGCCACTTTATGTCTTTTGATTAGAGAGGTTATTCCATTCACATTCAATGTTATTACTGATAGGTAAGGACTTACTACTGCCGTGCCATTATTTGATTTCTGGTTGTTTTGTGGTCCTCTCTTCCTTCCTTCCTGTCTTCCTTTGTTAAAAGTGATTTTCCCTGGCAGTGTTTTAATTTCTTGCTTTTTATTTTTTGCATTATCTGCTTTAGGTTTTTTGATTTGAAGTTATCATGACCCTTGTAAAAAAATTTTATAACTAATAATTTTAACATATGACAACACTGCTTTTAAACAAATAAGCAAAGAGAAATCTACAAATTCTACCCTTTAACTCCATCCCTCCACTTTTCAATTTTTTGTTGTTTCTATCCGTATCTTTTTATACTATCTATCACTCAAAAAGTTATTTTTGATATGTTTGTCTTTTAGTCTTCCTACTCAGGATATAAATGAATTATGCCAAGCAATTACACCAACAGAATATTCTGTATCTATGTATTACTGTTACTAGTGAGTTGTATACATTTAGATTTCTTATTGTTCATTAATGTTCTTTTCTTTCAGATTGAAGAACTCCATTAAGCATTTCTTGTAGGGCAGGTCTGGTGTTGGTGAAATCCCTCAGCTTTTGTTTGGGAAAGTATTTCTCCTTCATGTTTTAAGGACATTTTTGTAGGATATAATATTCTAGGGTTACATTTTTTTTCCCTTAGCACTTTGAGTATGTCATAACACTCTTTCCTGGCCTATAAAATTTTCAATGAGAAATCTGTTGTCAGATGTATTGGAGTTCCTTTACATGTTGTTTGTTTCTTTTCTCGTTTCCCGTAGGACCTTTTCTTTATCTGTGACCTTTGGAAACTTGATTATTAGGTAGTCTTGTTGTGTTAAATCTGCTTGGTGTTTTATGACCTTCTTGTAACCTGAATATTGATATTCTGTTATTATTTTTTGAATAAACTTTCTACCCCAATCTTTCTCTACCTTCTTTTTAAGGCCAGTAACTCTTAGATTTGCCCTTTTCAGGCTATTTTCTATAACTTATAGGTGTGCTTCATTCTTTTTTATCTTCTGACTGTATTTTCAAACAGACTGTCTTCAAGCTTACTAATTCTTTCTTCTGTTTGGTCAATTCTGCTTCTGAGAGACTGACTCTGATGTAGTTCTCAGTTTGTCAACTGAACTCTTAAGCTCCAGAATTTCTGCTTAATTAAAAAAATTATTTCAATCTTTTTGTTAAATTTTATTTCTTTTTTTTTTTTGTTGAGACAGAGTCCTGCTCTGTCACCTGGGCTAGAGTGCCACGGTGTCAGCCTAGCTCACAGCAACCTTAAGCAACCCTCCTGCATCAGCCTCCTAAATATCTGGGACTACAGGTGCACACAACCATGCCCGGCTATTTTTTCTAATTTCAGTGCAGACGGGTTCTTGCTCTTATTCAGGCTGGTCTTGAACTCCTGACCTCAAGCGATCCTCTTGCCTTAGCCTGCCAGAGTGCTAGGATTAGAGGAGTGAGTCACTGCACCTTGCTTTCTTTGTTAAATTTCTGATAGGCTCCTGAATTTCTTCTGTGTTATTTTGAAGTTCATTAAGCTTCTTCAGCTACTTTAAGTTCTTTGCCTGAAAGGTCACATACCTCTCCATTGCTTCAGGAGTGGTCACTGGTATCTTATTGAGTTTGCTTGGTGAGGTCATGTTTTCCCAGGTGTTCCTGATGCTTATGGATGTTTATTCATGTATAGGCACCGAAGAATTAGGTATTTGTTTAAATCTTCACAGCCTGGACTTGTTTTAATCTGTCTTTCTTGAGAAAGCTTTCCCGGTATTCAAAGGGAATTGAGCACTGTGATCTAAGCCTTTGGTCACTGCAGCTGTATTAGGACTAGGGGTACTGCAAGCCCATTAATACTGTGACTCTTGCGGACTGCTAGTAGGATCGCCTTGGTGGACTTGGGTAAGATATGGAAGAATTCCCTGCATTATCCAGCAAAGTCTCTCACTCCCTGTGTTACTGTGCTGGAGTTGGGGGAGGAATGATGTGGACAGTACCTTGTGACTATTAGCGTGAGGTCACACCTGAATCCAACTCAGTCTCACTCAAAACCCATGGTGAATTCTGTCAGGACTGGGTCCTTCCTTTCAGGGCAGCATATTTCCTTTTGGCCCAAGATGGATACAGAAATGCTGTCTAGGAACTAACACCTAGACTCAGGGGCCTCAGGAGTTTGCTTGATACTTTATTTTATTGTGGCTTAGCTGGTAACCAAGGTGCAAAACAAAGTCCTCTGAACTCTTCCATTTCTTTTCTCCAAGTGGAAGAAGACTGTCCTTGAGCTGTACTGCCTATAGTTGGTGGGGGAGTGGGTAACAGGCACTGGCACTGGCTTGGGAACCACCACTGGTGTCTCACTGGGTCATGTACATCCCATGTCCACAGATTCTGAACCAGCACAGCTGCAGGAACTGCTCAAGGACTGTAGCCTTTTTGGCCCAACTGCCTTACGAATTTAGACCAGTTCCTAGGCTCCTTTTTGTCAGCTGGTGGTGGTGGGCTAGCTGGAACATGGGTTTTTGGGCAGAGTATTTCTTTCTTGCCGGGCTGGTCTAAATGTTCCCCCTGCGGGCACTGGCAGAATTCTGCCCTGTGCTGTGTTCCCCTATGTCAGGGCGGCCCTGGGTTTCAATGCAAAGTCCCACATCACTTCATTCTCCTTCCCCTGGGCACACAGATTCTGTCTTCACTTGGGGTGCTGGCATGGCACTGCTGGGGGATGGGGAAAGGGTGGTATAGGCAATTCGAGATTATCTTTTCTGCCCTCTTCAGTGCATCTCTCCTTGATATAATTTTAAAAGCAAGCAGTATGATTGCTCACCTGATTTTTCGTTCTTCTAAAGGTCCCTGCTTACGTGGATAGTTGTTGAATTTAGTGTCCATGCAAAGAGATGATCGCTGGAGGTTTCTATTCAGCCAGTTTGCTCTATCCCATCCCCCCTCAATATTTTTTTAAGAATTTTAAAAGTTGAAATTACTGCTTAGCAATTTAATATTATAAGCAATTTTAAAAAGTATTATGAAGTTAATCCCTAACCAAATCAGCTCTTAATTAATTTGAACAAATGCAGATAAAAGAAACTGAAATAAAGATGGAGAAGTCTCCTTTCCTAAGTAAAACGAAACCTAATTCAATAACATATATTAAAATAAAGCTAACAATAAAGAACTTAATTTTTTAATGTGGCAATTTAGGGTTTTTATTCCTCTAGCCATTCCTAATCCCCCTAAAAAAACCTGATTTTCATTTTTTTACAGCTAAAATTAAGGTTTCCTCAAAACAAAACACCTAATAACTTGTAAAAGTCATAGCCAAATAACAACAAAGTAAATGAGGACATTTTACAAAGGAACTTAGTATCATGAAATAAGCTATTTTCTTTAAGTATATAAAATTTATATGTAGGTGACTCATAATTTGTAACTAACTTAGTATTTTTTTCTAATGAGAAATTTCTAGACTACTAATAGAATATCTGATCATCTAAATTACCTACATACACCCGCAAGAAAAAAACTGCCCTATGTTCCTAACTACATTTTTCTGGCCTTGGTAAACTCAGCTGTACAACCAAAAATAAAGGATTTGAAGAAACTTAGTAAGTTTCTTATAATTCCCTACAAAGGAAGCTCACAAAAGACTAGGGTTCTATTTATTCCTAGCCCAGAGGAAAGTTTCTCTTGTTCATTGATTCTTTTTGCAAAAATAGGCCTTCTCTTCTAGGCTTTTTGTTTGGTCTGATATTCTATAATTTTGTTTAATATTAGTTGATTATGGAAGATTCTTCAGTGGCTAACCAACATTATTCACATCTTTTTCCACAGGAGAATTAAAAAAATCCTTGTGGTTTCATACTAGTATGACCCCTCTGCCTCCTCACCCTCCACTTCAGAAAATTATCCATTTTAAATGGTATTTTCATCTTGTCATTGAGAAAATATGTTCATGCATAAAGAAATAATGTTTATGTAGTCTTGTTTTACTGAAAATTCTTCACTCTTTTTGAAGCAATTCATAATTTCATTTTGGATTAAGGGAGGGAGAGGCAGTAAACACTATAAAATAATATTTTAAGACATTCAGTTTTCTACTGAAAAACAGCAGGTGCATGTGCGCGCACACACACACAGACACACACAAACACACGGATAATAAGAAAACTAAGTAGTGGATACTTTACAAAATCATTTGACCATAGGAAACAGCATAATAAATTACTTCAGAAGATAAAAATTTCACAAACTTCCATATATTTCATATGAAAATACAAAAGAGTAAATGCTGAACATAACTGAATTCTTAAAAGTTCTCTCTCTCTCCTTTATTGCTTTCAGGAAATTTACCTTAACTGAGATATAAAATCTTACCTTACTAAATTCGTCATTGCTAAAATTTCTGGATCATTTTTGTACGGCTTGGCCTAAACACAGTAAAAAAAAAAAATTAACTGTTTATGTACAAAAAAATTACATTTATTTCCGCAAAACATAGCTAATAAGAGAAATTAACAATTAAAGCACACACACCTCTTGTGAGTCAAATGGATTTATTCCCGATTTCATTAGCATATTTGCTAATACCAAATATTTTAAGCAAGTGGTTCGCCTTGGACTTCCTGATTCATCATAATTCTTAAAGGCTTCAAAAAAATCAGTGTGTGCCTTTTCAAATTCACCTTCTCTCAAGTGCATTTTACCGCCACATTCTGTAAAGAATAAAACATAAGAGAATATTTTCAGTAATATAATAGTAAGAGTGACCACTTTATAGAGGTCAAATGAAAACTATGTCTATATGTCTATATAAAATGAAAACTATGTCTATGTCTATAAAACTATGTATTTTCAGTCTTTTAATTCTATAACCTGAATAGAATTGGCCCAAAGGTATATACTTTAGTTCTAAAAAGCAAGTGTTTCATTAAACACCCTGCTATCTTCCTAAGTCATTGCCCACCCTCTCCAAACCAAACTTGCCTCTGATAACTCCCATGATCAGTGGATGAGGGATGGCAGACTTGATGTGAAGTGACTGTTCATAGAGTGCTTTAAGTTTTTTGTTATTTTTCTGTGCCGTGTACATTTGAATTTCCAAAGCATATATTTCTAATAACTGGGTACCTTTTTTCAGGTCATCTTCTCCATCATCAGTCTAGGAAAGCAAATATTTAACTTCAGTCAAGAAAGAATTCAGACCATTCCCTTAGCCTGGGAACTTTACATTCATAATACTATTTCTCTGTGAAAATGCAATGCAAATTTTAATTGGGAATTAGAGTACCACTTTTAATGGCCAAAAAGAAACCAACACATTCATTCTACTTTCCAGTTATTGGATAAGGAAAAAGTTATTGGATGTGCCAGAAGTTTTCTGTACAGTAGTACCTTCTTATCTACGGAAGATACATTCCATGACCCCCAGTGGATACTTGTCACTGTGGATAGTACTGAACCCTATATATACTATGTTCTTCCTATACAGTAGATCTTAACCTCATCAACAGGTTGTGGAAACTGTGACTTTAAGTGAAATGATGTATAACAAAACCAATTATTGCCCCTCATCAACATTATAACAAACCAATGTTGTTCTGAGGACCTGCTGTACATCATTTCACTTAATGTCAAAATTTCCAATGACATGAAATGTGGACTTACTCTACATACATAAAGTTTAATTTATAAATTAGGCACAGTAAGAAATTAATAATAAACTGATAATAAAATAGAACAATTATACTATAATAAAAGTTATGAGAATGTAGTCTCTCTTTCTCTCTTACAACATCTTAATATTTTCAGACTGTAGTTGACTGTAGATAACTGAAACCAGGGAAAGGGAAACCACAGATGAGAAGGGACTACTATATGTATAAAATGTTTTAATGTTTACATTTTTATCTAGGAGATTTATTTTGGTCTTCCCCAAATCTTCACAACTGCTTTCGATCCACTTAATCAAAAAGCACTTCCTGAGTGCCTTCCATGTGCAGGCACTGGGTCTACCTTAGGGAAATACAAAGTTAAATAAGCCAAGGTTCCTGGTCTCAAAAAGTTCACAATCTAGTAGAAGACTAATCTGCAAGTAGATAAATTACAATATAAATGATAATGATTCTAGGTGAAGCTTGAATCAAGTGTCTAGGAGAGAAAGGGACTAACACTCCTGGGGATATCAAAGAAATAACAAAGGTAGTGACATTGAGCTCATATTTAAAGAGGATCGACAGTCCACAAAATGTGGGCCATGATATGCAGCATATGGCTAACAGTCAGATATTCTTAAATATCATACACTAAACAGAAATTTACTGTTTACTGGGTCTTCCAACTTAAAATTTTGTTTATTCACTAATGAATCATAACCAGACTAAAATATATGATATGCAAAATACTTTGTAAATTCAGATCATGCATCTCTGCCTGAACATAATTCCATCAAAATACTAAGTACTATAATGCTATTTACAATCCAGATAGCATTTTTCTTCCTTCTTCTTCTTCTTTTTTTGTTTTTTTTTTTGAGACAGGGTCTTACCTTGTTCCTTGGGATAGAGTGCAATGGCATCATCATAGCTCACTGCAACCTCAAACTCCTGGGCTCAAGTAATCCTCAAGCCTCAGTCTCCCAAGTAGCTGGGACAACAGGCACATGCCCAACAAAGTTTTGCATTTTTTAAAGACATGGGGTCTCACTGTGTTGGTCAGGCTGGTCTCAAACTCCTGGCCTCAAGTGATCCCCTCCCACCTCACCCTCCCAAAGTGCTCAGATTATAGGCCTAAGCCACCACATCCAGCCCAGATAGCATTTTTCTTATGTTCCTAAAGAAACCAAGCAAAACTTCTTCAGAGTGTTTTTTGATATTCCTTATATACATACTGACAGACCTTCCTTCATTCAGAAAGGGCTTCTCTAATGTTTCCATTTCACATGAAACTGAACCTACAATTGTTTATGAATCAGACTAAACTTTCCTAAGAATGTGTAGGTAAGAAACAATTCATAAATAACTGTTCTGCTTTATAAGGCAAAACTATTAAATAAAAATATCTGCAGGTGAACCATTTAGAACAGTTACCTGATTGTTTTCCCCATCCACTGAAATGACATATATATTATTAAAATAACAGTACTAGGTACTGGAAGAGCTTAATATTTAAAACAGTATTTCCACATAAAATTTAAACTAATATTAAATGACTTGACCAAAACAAAACATGAAATGCAAAATGAAAGCCCAATTTAAAAACTATACAGCTCTGCTATCCTGACCATACAGCTATTCAAATTTAAATTAATTAAATAAAACTAAAGACTCACTACCTGTCACACTAGTCACATTTCAAATGCTTGATAGCTACACGTAGCTAGTGTAACCACACTGGATAACACAAATATGGAACATTTCCAGCATCATTTGAAGTTCTATTGGACAGTGCTGCTACAGAAGATTCATATATCATAAATCAGAATATAAAATATCTTTATTTTATAAGTTTATAATATCCTGGCTCTATTTTCATAGGGTACATAACTAAATATATCAAGGCTTATTCTTAGTATTATGACTAGCCTGTTTTTTTATACCAGTACCTCATTCCACAAAGAATAAGAGTTGAAATTAAGATTAAAGTAGAAAGAAATACAATACACACAAAAATTAGCATATTTATAACTTATTTTTCAAATTTTGCTTTTGGGATGATGCTTAAGCAAAAGCATTCTTAACCAATATCTGAACATGATTATTTCTTATGCTTTTTTATTATGAAGAAGGAAATATTAAGAAAAAATAAGGGAATGCTACCTGGCAGGATTGATGTAACTGGCGTAAAATTTTTTGAAGCTTTCCATATTCCTCTCGTTCTAAATATAATTTTCCAAGCTGAAAGAAAATAAACTTATTAAAATCAAAAGACTTCATGAGAAGGTATGTAACTTTAGGAGGGTTTATTAAGAACACCCACCCACTTTTCAAAAGAAAAAGTTGTAAGTACTTGTAATTGTTACCTTTGTGTTTGTTTTAAACCACAGTCTATCATTCTTAGCATCTTTCAAAGCTTCCAGTGTTGTTTCATAGAATTCCTGCAGTAAATCCATCTGACATAAAAAATCAGAATTCTATAATTGTAAACAGCAAATTTGTACCTGTTAATAAAGTTAATTTGAGCAAACTAAAGTGCATCTTTGAACTTTAATACACATAAGATACACTATCTGTATCTTATTGAACGTCTTCTATAGTCCAAAAAATTAACAAAACTGAAGCAAAATATAGAGCAAATTTACAAGAAGTGCCAAGATCTGTTTTTAATGTTTGTTTTATAAAACCCAGAAAACACTTTTTCCATATATACCTATTGCCGTAAGTTCTAATGGCAACCTATACTAGTATAACCTATAATGGTATAGGTTTGTCCTTCCTAATCTAATAACTCATTTTATAGTTATGGAAGTAAATGATATGCACATACAACTTCTTGTACTGTTACTAACAGTGTATATTTTATTTATTCAACCTTTATTTGGTACCTACAATGTGGTAAACACTAAGCAAGTTGCTAAAGAAACAAAGAATAAGCTTGTTCTCTCAAAATTCTTCTACAAATGAGACTGATTAACTGAACTATTCAGCTTTTAAATCACTAGAAAACCTTGGAGTTGGGTAGAGAGAAAAGTTTATCTTTTTTTTTCCTACCCTTCCCCTTCCCTTTTTTATTTTCTTTTTTTTTTTGAGAGAAAAGTTTAGTACAATTTTACCTATCTCTAATCACCACCAATTCACCAATCTGTGTGACATTTTTTTCATGGAAATCACTATTTATTTTTCATCTTGATAAACTTCCCTGCTCATCCTCCTCCTCCAACTTCTGCCTTTGCCTTTGTTTGAATATCTGATTCTCTAAGTCTCTACTTAATAGGATCAAGTAGTAAGAAGACCATGAGAAGAGGAAAGTTTCATATTTTCAGGAAAGGCTATCTATTTATTCATGACTCCTGATGGTATACTGAATAAGACAGAGTACCACCCACCCAACATCTATTTTAAAAGATAAAAAGCTTACATATGATAGCACATAAAAGTACACAATCTTAAAGTTTTAAAATCACGTTATTTACCCCTTACCCAACATCTGGCACATTTATAAATAGTGTACAAAAAATGTTTTGATGACACTTGTTTGAAAGACTTGGAAAACATTTTCCCACTTAAGAAAAGCCCCATTATATATAACAACTCTAGAATTATTGTCATTAAGTGCTAACATTCTCACAAAACACCTAAGTTTACCTTCCTCTATTTCCATTATATACATTTTAAATGTAAAGAGTAGAAATAACCTGCCTTAAGAAAAAAAAAAAGACATCTAGTAGAGAAGACAGGAAATGAGAGGCTGATTTTGAGATGCTGAGATGAACATTTTTTCATTATGAATACAAAAAGTATCAAAATGTTCTAAGAAATATTAAATGATACAGAGAATATATTTTATGCAAAAAAATATAGAGTAAGAAAGCTAAAACTGAGGACTATTGCTTAAAAAAATATGAACAATCCCATTAAAAATTATCTCAACAACAAAAATTATATAAATGTAAAAGCATCACTGCTTTCCTTAACAAAAATTTAGACTAACAAAAGCACTATAACTTCCATTGCTCATTTAGCTTCTTTCATCATTTAGCACTTCCTTTCACCATTCACCCATCCTTTGTAGAAACATTTATTAAACACCTACTGAGGAAAGCCAACCACTAACTGATACAAATTCAGGTGCTTCTTGAGGATCTTAACCTCATCAAATCTACACAAACAACCTGTGATTCAGTATTAAGTTATCTAACACCTCCGAATGGCTGAAGTGATAATGGTGTTTATAAGAAAGGACTGTGACAGTAACTGTATGGGAGTCTAAAATAAACTTAAAAAGTTGTCTGCATGTGGGGGGAGAAGGATGGTAGGGGCAATGTATGTAACCCTAACAATATTTGTACCCCCATTATATGATGGAATAAAAGGAAAAAAAAAAAAAGTTGTCTGCAGATTATTTTAGTATCTGAAGACAAACTGCTTAAATAGAACCTCTAGGCCTTTTCTTTTTTAAAGAACAAAGTCCTTACTATAAAGAATAAACACATTAATAGTCCAAGAGGTAAAATTGAGTCTAACCTGTTTAGAAGTGGAGATATAATCAAGAATAGAATTAATGGATTTTTCAGAATAATTTCTTGTGACTGCACTCCGAATATAGGTCAATAGTTGTTTATATCTATTCATCATTTCTGGAAAGTTTGTCTGTAAGGGAAGTAAAACGAATTATCAGATATATATTTATATACTATAATACATACGCATAATTAAGATTCTAGAAAATATTACATAATTGAAATATAGTTCAAATAGTTCATAATATAGTTTTATAAAAGAGGAACTATATATGATAGGAACACCATAAACATTTTATCTTAAATTTTAAATGGCTAGATTACTCAGATATATGAACCAAATTTATGAAGTTAGCCTATGAAACAAGCACAACTTCTAAATTTTACAAATTTCAGATACTGCTCATCACTGCACAATACATTTATTTAAATCACAAAAACTACTAAAATATTCATAGACCAAAATATACAAATAATGCCTTGGGAACCAGTTATGCAGATATTAGCTATACCCTCCCCTGAAGTTTTACCCTTTCATCAGGAAGCTCTCCAACAGAAGTTACGTTTCTTTTCTCCCTATACCTAGCTGTCTGCACATAAAAATGCGAAGTGAAAGAATCTTGTCAAGCTCTGATATTCACTTCATATTAAGAAAAGTCCTGCCACCTAAGGCTCTACTCAATAGTAGGCATAGCTAGTGTTGCTATTCCCTGCATGACTATTTGTACTATTGTGGGTTATTCCAATAAACATGAAAGATCTGAAAAATTAAGGAGTACTAGTGAAATTTCTAGCAGTTAAGTATTTTGGGGGAGGCTTACCATCCCTAGGTATATCATGTAAGTCAATTTATGAGCCTAATTTTAAAACCTAAATCCATAGTTCCCACAATCTCCAACTGCTATTTATAGATACTATTTATATACTGAGTTTGGTTCTATTCTTTTAATCAAAGACGTGAAGTATTGGTAGATATAAAAGCTTTTTCCCTAATTGAACATGTGTGTTTATTAGGGTGAGGAATAAACTAATGATACTGCAATTTTCCTGCTTATGACTACATATTCTGTTCTGGGAGACAGTATGAAGGATAAAAAAACATGAGAAGAATTCCTGAAACCTTCTAAGCAAGAATCGAATTACAAAAAAGAAAACGGTAGAAGTGGGTGGAACAAAAATGAACAGAAACATGAGAAAAGCTTTAGCTATGTATGTATGTGTCTCAAACTACTTCTGTCTCCCAAGTATGCAGGTTTCATAAAGTAAATGGATAACATCCTATCAACAAGCTATTAAAATCCAAGTTACAGTACATATCTTGTACCAAAAGGAAAATCTAAGAAATATGACTGTCCCAACTTTGAGATTATATCTTGGCATGGAAAAGATTTTTGCAAAAAGTTACAGTTTTGAAATCATTTCCTTATAACTTTAAAGCTCATTTTTCAAAAATTATGTTACTATAATTAAAGACTGAAGGAAGATTAGCTAAAATGGTCAATATCACCTTACGGACCGCTCACGAGTTTTCTCCTGTTTCCTGCGTCATCTGTTAAGGACCGTTCACGAGTTTTTTCGTTTTTCACTGTAGTTAAGATGATTTAAATAACGTGTAGTTTGCCCAAAAACGTTTGGTCCTTGGCGTATGTCTTAGAGATTTCTATGCGGTACGAAAGGTGATATGCAGGGAAGTTGATAATGAACCCTTCTAACTTCTTACTACCTAAAACCACTACATACAACATGGATCTTACTCTCAATCTAACTAGAAAATGAGGGGGCACAGGTATGGAAGCTGAAATGACTCTTGTGAACCACAATTCATTCACACACGCTGCTAGAGCAAACAAAAGATAGATAAGGTAGACAAAATAACATAAAAAGCAAATAACCCCAACTCCTTTACTTCTTTCCCACTCTGCTCAAGGAAAAAATGGCAAAACCAAGTGTTAAGGGTAGCTTAGTTTTTAAATGGACTCAAAAACTAAACCACTACTAGTATGTTAAGACAGCAGATTTCTATAGGGACTCTTGGTATTATCTGAAATCTCAGAACCTTAAAAGTTGAACATTCAGCCTCTAATATCACTATGATTGTGTAGTCAAAAGTCTGTCCCTTGAAACACTTGGTGCTTCTTTAATAACCTTCTAAGTTATTAATTTAAATACAGTAATTATTTGTGTTTAATATTTTCACAAATGATAAATGGAAAGAAAGCACAGGGGCTATGTAAGAATATCAGAGCAGAACTAGAAAGGGTAAATGCAATGTAGATATTTTTACTTCTTTAACTATAATTAATGCAATATTCTCAGTAACATTTAATGTGTTTTGAACAGTTCTGATATTTTGGGAGGAAGAAATCAACTAAAGCATTTTATGGATTGCTTTTGTAGAAGATGCCAGGGAGAGCCCCTCCTATTAAAGAGTTTATCAAAAAGAGGAGGATGTAAGATTAATAGAAGTTAACTGGATAAATGTACTAGTCAAGGAGTTCATTTTTACATAGATGGGATAGAGAAGCAGCTAATGGGGAGAGAGAAGAGGCATATGGGAAATACAGACAGGAAAAGAAAGTGGTAACTGATTATCAGATGTCCTTCCATTTGTCATAGTACCTGTACCTTCCAAGTGTTACTCTCTGCTAACCTGAGCACTAAATTAATTTTCTCTTAAAAGTTCTTCTTGACTGATGAATAACTGGTCAGTAAAAAATTAAAAAAAGAAAAAGTTCTTCTAATCTTAGTGATATGAGATTCCAACTCATATCCATATTCCAACTCAGTAGTCCTTCCAACTGATTCTTTTCCCCTCACTTCTACTCTGTACTCTTGAATTTCGTTTGGCCAGTTTAAAGAAATTGAGGATTGGCATTCTATGAGAGTATAATGTCATGACAATTCCATCTTATCCATGAGTTCATTCAACAAAATATCTGAGTACCAACTAAATGACAGACGCTATTACAGGTGCTAGAAATGTAACAGTGAATAAAACAATGCCCTGCTCTCATGGAGGTTACAACTTACTGGGAGAGGCGGTGGTGTGGAGAGGGGCAATAAATAAGTAAATAGATCAAATGGGAACATACACAAAGAAGAAAAACAGCAGAATTAAATGATGATGGGAAGGATGCTACTTTATACTGCGTGGTCAGGAAAAGTCCATCCTGATATATGGAGACATTTGAACAGACTTGAATCAAATGAGGAAAAGAGCCATATAACTATCTAGAGAACAGCATTTGAGGCAGAGGAAACAGCAAGTGCAAGTCCTTACACAGGACTATGCTTGGGATGACCAGAGGAATAGCAAAGAGCCTAGTAAAAGAACAAATAGAGGCCAGGTGCGGTGGCTCACGCTTGTAATCCTCGCACTCTGGGAGGCCGAGGCAGGAGAATCCCTCAAGGCCAGGAGTTTGAAAC
>VBSM01001044.1:5712389-5745247 GCA_008086735.1 Cheirogaleus medius | reverse complement strand
GAGTGAGACTCTGCCTTAAAAAAATAAACACAAATAGAAAAAAGGTTAGAAAGGCAGCCAAAGGTGAGCTTACCATAGGGCTGTGTAGGCCATGTTAAGGATTTTGGATTTTATTGAGGGGCATTAGGGCCCATCAGAAGATATGGAGTAAAGAAATGATCTAATCTGACTTACATTTTAAAAGGATCACTCTGCTACTTGTGGAGAACAGGACAAGGATGAAAATAAGGAGACCAGTTAAGAGGCTACTGCAATAATCCAGGTGAGAGATGATGTTGGCTTGGACCAGAGTAGCAGAGATAGAAATGGTAAGTGGCAGTCAGATACTGGATATATTTGGAAGATGCATAATGCCACCTGGATTTAACAATGGATTGTTTGTGGGGTGAGAGACAAAGAGAGGAGTTAAGCATAATGCTAAGGTTTTTGGGCCTAGTCAGTGGACGAGAAACTTAAAACTCCAAAATAAATACAATAGCTTATGGAAATCTCTATCAGTTTAATTCCCCTCAAAACAAGTCTTACCAACTTGAAGTTAATCTTAATCATTTGTTTCAATGCTTTAAATCCCCATTCTCCTTTTTCACCTTCAAGTTCCAAAACCTACAAAAGGGAAGAAACTTTTAGTCTACCTTAATTATCAATACATTATTCTCTAATGACATCTAATGTCTAAATTTGGAATTAATTTTGCATCATATGCATGAAGAACATTTCTCCAAGGATTTCATCATTTCTCAATGTCACTTTTTAAAGGCTTTAAAAAAACAGACAAGTCTTAAGATGCTTATTTAAGGATAAGTGAGTGTATTTTGAAGTTCCTTCATCAAAAGATTAAGAACTACGTCTCAATTATTATACGGTCCTAGAAGTACTTTTTCCTCCTAAATATCCTTTGGTAAAAATAATCCAAAAGTATATCAGTATGTCAAGAAATCAAGCTATTTATAAGAGTGCAACCACACCTGTGTGAGCTATCCCAAAAGAAGGAACAAGATTGCGGTAATAATACCTGCTGACCATCACATTGGTTCTCCTGCCAGAACCATACTAGCTTTTAAGGACAATGGTCCTGCTCCACAGACAGCTTGATCAGAAAAACGACAGGATAGCTCTTTTGAAATATTTACTTGTGCTGCACAATGCAAACTTACCTTACAGGATTATCAATAAGTATTCAAAACATATTTCTGAGGTAAAATCAACAGTGACTTATTTAAGCTAATACATCATTAAAAAAAACCTTTAAGACACAGAATCAACTGGAAAAAATATAAACCTTTTGGAAACTGCTTAATGCTGCTTTTGGATCATCCTCTTTTAATGCTTTGGAATTATAGTACTGATTTTCCAAATCCACATTTGGCTCAGAGTTACTATCTTCAGAGTATTCCTGTGTGTTGAAAAGAAAGAGATATTAGGAAAAAAAATAAATAAATCTACAGGTTGCACTTTAAAATGTGAATACTATTAAGATGGAAAAACCATACATTTATACAAAACAAAACAAGCTTGAATACATAGGTAAAATGCCATTGATATTTAACCATGATGTAAAAGGGGGTGGGGTCTCTGGGAGAGGGAAGGAGGAGGCAGCCAAAAACTAGAATTATTTCTTTCTGTCAGGTCAAAACTATAGTTTCTATAGAATCAACCCAAAGGAAGTATGCAAATAACTAATATTAGTTAATGACCCCAATTCTGTAGTGGTTAAGCTTTCATTGATCATGGAACCTGAGAAAAATCTAACGTACATGTGTTCCAATTATTAATCTTTGGTTCTGTAACTTAATTTTTTCTAATCCCCGAGTCTAAATTTCATTGCTCTAACATGGTCTAACTAGCTAGGATGGTAATCTACTTATGACACAGTAGTATAATGCTAAATGTAATTATATGCTAATAAGAATATTTGTCTTGTGCATTCCACAATACAATAGCTGCTTGTATTAATGTAACAACCAGCTTTATAACAAATCAAAATAAGTAAAGCAAACCACGTTTATGTAGTTTTATGAGATTTTCCAACACATGAATTCAGTTCTTAGTGAAAAACAATAAGGCAGAAGGAAAAATTGGAATAATACTATTTTGTGGAGCAGCGTAAACAAGTTTTAAATAGTTCTAAGATATTCCACCTAATAATGAGGATTATAAAATACACATGGGTTGGTATAATGAAAATTATCACTTTAGGACGCCACAAGATAGAGATTATTTCCTTCTCTGTTACAAGTCATCACAAAGGGCAAATTTATGTCAAATTAAGAATAGTACATGGAAGTAAATACAAGAAGACAAGGACAAGAACAGTATTACAGAGTTATTTTGAAATTCAAATACAGTTAATAAATTTCTTTATGAGATATTTATGGAAAAATCTATAAAGTCTCATAAAGGCATAGGCATGAAGAAAAGTACGCAGAGCATGGTGTGTGTTTGGAAAGCTCAAAAATTCGTCAACACACGTTGAAGTTTTCAATAACCGCAACAGTGACTTTGCAATGTGCGCCCTCTGGTGGATAATTACTTCCTCGTGTGAAGACATGAACTGGCACTCAGTCATGTTTAACGTACGAAAACCACTTGGAACATCTCTTTTAGGAACAGGATCAAACTCTGGGTAGCAAATAAATTTCTTACTGATTCATTCACTTCTTAATTCTTATAATCTAGATTTGACTACAATGGAACTGATCAAACTAAAGAAAAGAATTAATAAGCCAATTATACACAGGATGATGCTGTGATAGCGATGGCTTCAAGGCTGGGTTTTGAAAGATAAATGGGAGCTTGCCTACTAGACAAAACGAAGAGAACACCACATGCAAGAACAGCATAAACAATGGAAGATAACTTTGTTGGAAGATAAAAAGTCCTTATTGATTCTACCTTCAAAATAAATCTCAAATCCATCTACCTTCCCCTCATCCCCTCCCATCACGCTATCCCACACCAAGCCACTTTCATCTCTCCACAAAATTTAACAGCCGTCCTATTCCTTTTAACCTTCAAGTTCCAATGTTCTCATGGTAAGCAGACAGAATAATCTTCATAAAATGTAAATTATCTCATTCCTCTCCTCAAAAATGGCTTCCCATTGTTAGTAAAATCAAATTCAAAGTCATCAAAATCTAACTCCTGACTATGCAACCAGCCTTATCTCTTATCAAGGTCTCTCTCATTCATTGTGCTATAGCCACCCTGGCCTGACCCTCAACAAGTTTCCCACCTTTATATACTATTCCCTTCTCTTTCCACTTCTCTTCCTCTGGTTAACTACTAAATATCATTTCAGATCTTAGCTTAAGTGTCATCTCCTCAGGAAAGAATTGGGTTAAATAACAGTTATAAAACCTACTGTATAAATTTGGAAATCAGTTATTCTCTAATAGTTTTATTAGCTTGGAACAAAGATTTCCAAAAACTTTTATCTAAGATTTATCATAATTTTTTTTAAAAAAACTTCACTTAAAACTGTTCAATAAGATAGAAGAATAGCAACTCAAACCATCAGAATGCACCCTTGAACCTGGAAATAAAATAAAAATATTTCTGATTTACATTTATCACAAAGTAAGAATTTGGATTCTCACTTCAAGTCCATTTCTTGGCCCATAACTGTTTAGAATAAAACAACTAGGTCAGGTTTTGAGAAGAGGAAAGTAGAAGATGAGAGGTACACATGATATTAATAGTAGTGGGACTGGAGTTATACAGGTTCCCAGCAAAAAGAAAACAAAATATATTAGGAATTGAAGAAGTTAATGTCAATTATCTGAAAATTACTGAACCACTCACTTAGAACATTGTTAAAAACAGGATCCTTTACACCACAGAAACTGGCCAAAAACAAAACAAAAACAAAACAGGATCCTTTAGATTTATTGACATATTTCAAAGAGTGTCTTGTCATTTCAATCACTGAATACCTATTACAGTACAAGACTGGCTACCTGTAATTTCTGGGACCTGACAGATTTCAGATTGAGATTTCTAAACTTCAGATGTTATAACTCCAAAAAATCACAATGATTGAGGTAAGATTTGAGCCTGCCCTCAACATTTTGTGAATATATTCTTTTGGTTTTCATATTACATAGATTAAAAGGTAGAATTTATAATGTTTTTGCATAATTGTAATTCAACTCTTAAATGTTATTGCTAAAATGTATAAAATATATGAGAATTGACACAACTGATTTTCTACTGATTTGACTTATGAATAGGCAGTCCCTTGTTATGATCTGCAACACCATGTTCATATGGTTTGAACCAGCCAACACCATATTAATAACCTGTCATTTGCAGCTCAGTGAATCAAATCATCACCACAAGCTATGCACTACAACAAACTATTCTTCAGTTATTACACAGGCAAGCTTTTTCAAACTGATATTTTAAAGTCTTTAAAAGAACAATTCCATTTGTCTGAATGCTTCTATTGTTTATACTTAATGATCATGATCTTTAATACATGCCAGCATTTAAGTATTGTTCACACAAATGCAAATTAACAGTCCTTCCCCTCAAGGTACTCATGGTTTATCAAGAGACAGATATGCAAACAAAACTGTGATATAACACAATAAAAGCAATAACAGACACACATACTAGGTACAGTGGGATCTCAAAAATGAGTAATCAACTACTTGTGAGTTAGAGCAAGGAACAGGCACCCTATTCAGGTATCTAAGTATGAAAAGGAGTTGCCAGCAATGAGGAAAGGCAGCTGAAATAAAGCAATTAATGTGTGTTTGAAATAGTATTACACATTTGAAGAAACATGAATAGTTTGGGGTGAAGCACAGGATGTCTAAAGAGTTGATGAGAGATAAACTGGTACTGGACAGAGGAAAAGGACAACAGAAGCCAAGCAAGAAGTTTAGATCCAATGGAGAGCCACTAAAAGATTCTACAAGGAAATAATCAGATTCGTGTTTCAGGAAGAGTATTCTGGTAAAAATGAAGTAGCCCACTGGATACTCTCATAAGTCAAGCCAAGAGATGATGAAGCCTGACCCCAAGTAGTATAATAGGGAGAAAAGGAAGGCGGTGGAATAAATATAGACGATGTTAAAAACTGTTAAGGATGGGCATAAAATAAAAGAAAATAAAGTTACCCATAATGACTACCACAGGCTTGCTAACACGTGGTGCCATTAATCAGAATGGGGGTACAAAAGAAGCTTTAAATAAATATTGCTAAACTGAATTCAGTTATGTCAAGTGAATAAGAGATAATAATTTGTAAAAGTTTAAATAAAATGTTTTTAACACCTTTCGTACCGCATAGAAATCTCTAAGACATACGCCAGGGACCGCACGTTTTTGGGCAAACTGCACGTTATTTAAATCATCTTAACTACAGTGAAAAATGAGGAAACTCGTGAGCAGTCCTTAACAGATGATGCGCGAAACAGGAGAAAACTCGTGAGTGGTCCTTAAGGTGTTAATAGAAGAGAAACTGAAATTTTAATAAAGAGTTTGAACAATATGTGAAGAATAAACAAACACTTGAATATTGTAAAAGGGATTAAAAAAATTATAGTTCAACAACAGTTCCGACCTAACCTACTTATATAACTCCTGTCCTGACCATCTCCTCAAAGCAAATCCATCCACACTACCCAAATCTATTCTTTCCCCAAATACACTACACAATTTCAAATTTCTGTTTTGGCATAAACTTTTTTTTTTTTGCCAGGAATTCTGATTGTCTCCCTCACCCACAACAACCTTTTTGCTTTATTCCTATGATGTTCCTCAACCCTAATACTCCTGGGAAATGTATTCATCAAGGCTTAACTTTGTGATTCTTTCTCCAATTCTTCTTAGCAAACTAAATTTTTCTCCTCAGTTTTATGTTTCTATATTACATGCATCTCTCTAACACAGAGCTTTGTATGTATGTTGTTTCCATATTCCTCTCAACTACCCCATTGTGAACTTCTCAAAAGCAGGAATTTACTTATTTATCTGTGTATTTCCAGAGCCTGGGATATCACAAAATGCTCAATAAATGTTTAAGAGAAATGAAGAGTGTGTGAGCGTTCCAAAATAACCCAACACACAATAGGTAGGGTCAATTTTGACTATGTGGTGAAATGTAGCCACTGCTGAAGAGTCAGTTCCATAGTTCATCTACTTACTCCTGTGCCTGCTGCCAATAGAAGTCCTAAGAAATGTACTTTTAGAAAAACAAGACTCACCATTAACAATGTTTTCTGAGCCTGGACCACATCTAGATAGTTGTACCAGACGTTGAGCAAACTAAAAGGGACAGGGCAGTATTCTATTACCCTTAAAGACCAGATATAATGCAAATCCTAGGTAGTCACTGTGGTTAAGCTATTCATAAAGTTGCCCACTTTAAAAAACTTCATTTGTTACTGGGCCCTAATTTATTATCTATGGTGTAAATTAGAATGTTTTTTTATTTGTCCTAAACTTTCAGTCTTCAAATTAAATTTTCCAAGTAGAGCCATCATAAAAGTCATCAAACTTAAGCTCTAGTTCTGACTCTCCTACTAATTTGTCCTGTAAATTTAGGTAAATCAGTCACTCCCAATGCTTTAGTTCTTCTTCTGTCAAATTTGGGAGCTGAATGCTTTGGAAGTTTCTAATTCCCACTGAGGTCCATGTGTTCATTTGGAGATATAATGTACAAGTAACAATTCGCTTTGTTGGATATTCATAGTTTAAAGATTAAGTTATCATTGAAAAGTATTAAATATATTTTACTATTTGTTAAATTTATTTATGCTTATTAAACATTAACTTTATTAGTTAAATTTATGTAACTTTATTTTATTCTTAACATGTAAGAATTGTCTCTCATTATTTATTTTAACTATACTTGTTTGAACCTCTTTAATTTCATCACAGAAGGTATATGTATGAGGTAAAGCAACAGGCTTTTTTGAAAAGTCACCAAACTTATATTCCCAATCAATATTTTTCTTTAAAGCAGTAGCTTTAGGGGGAAGTAAAATTATTCCAACAATGCTACATGAATTATAATAATAATTCTGAAATCCTCAAGAAAACCAACTTTATTGGAGTCAGGCGTTTCTAACCTAAAGCAGCATCATCCAGTTTGATGGCTCAACTTATTTATCAAACCTAACTCTCAATATAATTTTCAACTACATCTACAAAAATAACAAAACCTGGCAACACGTAATTTTTTTTTAAAAAGCTGCATATTGCTTTGAACATCAAAAGATTAAAAACAGGCCAAATTCTCATCAATATCTCTATATCTCTTATTAAATATTGTACATCCATGCAATCAATGCAGCCGTAGAAAGAAATGGGTAAACTCTTGGCAAACTTATACAATATAATCTCTAAGATAAATTAAAAAGCAAAATGTAGAACAATATTTACAATATGCTACATCCTTATTAAAAAGGGGGGATAAGAATGTATTAATATTTGGTTATCTACTGGGAGTAATAAGAACTGGGCAGATGTAGAATAAGAATAGAAAGGAAACTTTAATGTATATATTTTCATAATGTCTAGTGTTGAAACATGTACATGTATTAACTAGTTTAAAAAGCTATGTTAAACATGCTTCAGATTCTAAACACAATTTTGTAAAGGAACTCTAAAAATTTTGAGCAATGATAGAATCACTGTTTGGCCTCCCAAGACCAAACTAACATTTTTGCTCATCATTTACACCCTGCCACCCGCCCCCCAACCCCAATAAATAAAAGTAATATAGGTTCACTGTGAAAAGTTTCCAAGAAATAAATCAATTTTTTTAAAAATTAAAATCACTGATAATTTATTTCCAGACATTTTTCTGTATTTTTTCCCACCTAACAAAATCAGGATAATGTGGATTACACTTTCTTTGATATTTTTTAAACTTAACATTTACAGTGGATATGTGTTCACTGTGTGCATAGCACTGGTGATCGGCCCTTCATCAACTTTCTGCTTATCTTATTAAAGTGGTAACAAGAGATTCTATAAGACATCCTATAAGACTCATCTCCTTCCCCGACAAAAAAGGTAGACAAAAAATAAGTAAAAATTTAGGGCATTAAAACTGCTATATATTAAGATGAGAAAAACAATACTTTCATTTACTAATCCCAACTAGGAGTTTCACTAGGGAAATATAAAGGAGTTTACAGCTTGGTAATATATTTAACCAAATGGAATTATTCTATTTTTTGGACAATGTTTTACTTGTAACACACTTAAATAACTGTATTCAAGTATACAATAATCTGCTTATAACAGGACTTATCAAAGAATAATTTGGGGAATAAAGACAGTTTGTCTCAAATCCTTTCTAAAATGATTATTAGAAGTGCTATGTAATTTCACGCTAGAATGATTAGACTGGAATTACAATATAGTTAACTTATCAATGGCCTTAACAACTTAACGAATGGTACTACAGTTATTATTTAGTATTATTAGATCAGCAAATAATCTATAAATCTGTAAGATCAGCAATGGATGGAAAGTCATTTACTAGTACCATCTCCTACCTCTCCATTAACTGGTACATAGATTACTAGGGTTATAAAATGCCTGCTTCTGTCTCTAATAAAAATCAAATAGATCTTAGAAATATGAGGTCAAGTATAATGAATTCTTTTTTTTTTTTTAAACCAAGTTTGCTCTCTTTTCTTTTAGATCTTTCTTGGGCACAAATTATTATTTACTTTCCTGGATAAAAACAGTATTGATTTTGGGCCATGACTGTAATCTTAGCACTCTGGGAGGCTGAGGCAGGAGGATCACTTGAGGTCAGGAGTTCCAGACCAACCTGAGAAAGAGTGAGACCCCATCTCTACTAAAAACAGAAAAATTAGCAGGACATAGCAGCGTGCACCTATAGTTCCAGCTACTCAGGAGGCTGAGGCAGGAGTATCGCTTGAGCCCAAGAGTTTGAGGTTGCTGTGAACTAGGCTGATGCCACGGCACTCTAGCCCAGGCAACAGAGCGACACTGTCTCAAAAACAAACAAACAAAAAGAACAGTATAGATTTAGAAACATTTTTAATTTTTCAGGTTGTATTCTAACTACCTATTTCCACTAGATTGGGCAAGGACAAAAAGTGATTTAGAGTACTAAAGTTTACCAATAAACAACCTATAAAGAATATAGTTTTTTTATAGAGTATTACTGTGGTCAGAAACATTCATGACTCTAGTTAACATTTTAACTAAAATGAGGTGATGACCAATTTTCCAACAGATAATACATTTTTATAAAAAAAGAAATCTCCCTAAGATAGCAAGTCAATTCTGCAGACTCTTTATTCAAGTCCTAAGAAACAGAAGATGACCCAGGCAAAATAACTATTAAAAAAATAAGAAAAATTCTTTTGACACATGTAAACATGAAATGGCAATCTTTCCCTTTAATTTTTTTTAACATATAATGATTTAAGGAAATTGACTAAGGAAGTGAAAAATAAAATTTATGCTGCTGAAGTATTAACTATTAGTAGATGGAATATAAAAGCTTCCACTATTTGGCATCTGATTGGGAATCCAGAATGGCATTTACATGAGAGAGATATGAGGGGGAGGAAGAGCTATTTAACAGAACGCTGAAGTGTGAAAAAAAAAAAAAAATCAAAACACCCCAACATTTCATTTAATGATGTACTGTTGCAAAATCTTACTTTTTAAAAAAAGAGATAAAAAGTCAAACAACTATATTTTCAACTTTATTATATTTTGCAGGTAGTATAGGCCCTAAAAGGCAGGGGAAACACAGGCAAGTTAAAATATTATACGTGTAATTAAAAATCTTGCAAAAATTAATCAAGTACTCCATGGGACGATAAGAGTCTCATTGTCATTCCTCTACATTATATTCTCAATGATGATCTTCAAGTTAATTATAGTGCTAATAAATTGTGTATTCAATAGACTATTGCTTAGGAAAGAGATGAGCAGAAACATTTAAGAACACAAACTAAAAACACAAATACCACTTCTCAAAAGAAGATACACAAATGGCCAACACTTCCATGAAAAAATGCCCAACGTCACTAATCATCAAGGAAATAGAAATCTTATGGGATATTATCTTACCTCAGTTAGAATACCTATTATCAAAAAAGACAGACAATAGACAAGCAGACACACACACATCTCCCAGATGCTGGTGAGAATGGAGATGGGAAGGGAACTCTTACACACTGTTGGTAGGAATGTAAATTAATACAGCCATTATGGAAAAAGAGTATGGGGATTTCTCACAAAACTAAAAAGGGAACTACCATATGATCCAGCAATCCCACTACTGGGTATTTATCCAAAGGAAAGGAAATCAGTATATAAAAGGGATACCTACACATCAATGTTTACTGCAGCAGTATTCACAATAGCCAAGAAATGGAATCAACCTAAGTGTCTATCAATGGATGAATGAATAAAGAAAACGTGGTATATATACACAATGGAATACTATTCAGCCATAAAACAGAATGAAATCCTGTCATTTGCAGCAACAAGGATGCAACTGGAAGTGATTATGCAACTGGAAGTGATTATGTTAAGTGAAAAAAGCCAGGTACAGAAAGACAAACATTGCATGTTCTTACTCACATGTGGGAGCTAAAATAGTTGATCTCACAGAGGTAGAGAGTAGAATGATAGATATAAGAAGCTGGGTAATGTGTGTGTGAGTGTGGTGTTTGTATGTGTGGGGGCTGGTGGTGGTAGTGGACGAAGAGAGGTTGGTGAATGGGAACCAACATACAGTTAGATAGAAGGAGTGAGTTCTAATGTTCTATAGCAGAATAGGGTGACTATAGTTAACAACCATGTATTGTATATTTCAAAACTGCTAGAAGAAAGGACTTGAAATGTTCTGAACACATAGAAATGATAAATACTTGAGGTGATGGATATCCTAAATACTCTGACTTTATCATTACATATCTTATGCATGTAGCAAAATATTATTACAAGTATCAAATAAATGTGTACAAAATATTATGAATAAAAAATAGTTATAATATACAGAAACAGGTAAATAAAAATGGACATATACCACAATTGGATATATAATGGATATACACCACCATAACACATTCTAAATGAACTGAGGCACTGCCCACAACTGGCTTGGTTTGTACAAACTAAAATGTAAGGTAGAAACCATAACTATTAGCAAAACTCTACATTAACTTTATCAAAATCTCTGCTATGACTTTGAAGTAAAAGCAAGAATTTCCCTCTCCATTTTGCAAAATGTTCCTTCTTTTAAATTGCAAAGATTAATTGGAAATGATTTCTAAATTCCTCCATGCAAATAAATTATATACTAATTCAAAAATATATATATATTATTATCTTGAGAATCTCTGGTACTTAAAATATAAGATGAGCCAGACTTCCCAAAACATCTACTTCATAACTTTACAATAATGAAGAATCACCATAATATACAAGAACCACACAAAACACCCCCCAAAATAAAGAACCAAAGCAAAGTTGATGCTAATTCTTGGTCAAGATAATTTTTCTTAGTTCCCACACAATGGTTTTGAACAGCAATCTGGAACACTAGTGAATTTTTATAAACTTGTAAACCCATTCATAATTAAACCTTGAATTTCAAAAATCACCATTCAGCTAGATAAATTCGCTTATTTCTTCGCTTTTGCTGCTTTAAACTCTAAATACTGGGAAATTTGTAAGTCAAGGAAAAAGCCACGGGTTCAATTCTCTTATCCCCTCCCCCCACAAATAACAACAAACAAGCAAAACCTCTTCTCCAGCTTTTTTCTCTTTAAAGAACTTAACAAGTATTTCAACTACTTTCTTCCAGCTACCCTTGCTCTGAACTCTCCACTACACCCTCACCTCAGACCAAAACCGACCCTGGACAAGACTATTTAAGCTATGTCTCCAAAAGACCTAAGTGGCTTTTCGCAGTCAAGCCTGAGAGCAGTAAGGCCCTCCAGTTTTCAGACTCTTCTCCCAGCATTTCGCACCCACTCAATTCAAGCTGAAGAAGAGGGGCCCAGAATGCTGGGCCCGAAAGGGCAAAGCCAGGGCCTACACCGCAGCACGGTCACCGAGGCGGCTCGCGCGGCGGGGAGAAGGTGGGAGGCACCGAGAACCGGACGCCTGGGGCCAGAGGCGTCCATGTAAACCGAGGAGGAGCTCGGACTTGGAGCTCAAGACCGGGGACCCCCTATGCTGCCTCCTTTACCCTCCCCTCCCCCATGCTGGAGAAGCAGGGCCCGAGCCCGGTGCGGGAAAGGGGAGGAGGTAAACCCGTCCTGTCACTGAACCGGGAGAGGGTGGAAGCGGCACATGATCTACAAAGAAAGGCCGCGGTTGTCCCGGGCCCGGCCCCGAAAACCAGACACCATCTCCAGCCCCTGAGTTCCGTTCCCTGCGCCTCACCAGGTCGTAGTCCTCCTCATCATCGCACATGAAATCATCCTCCATGTCAGACATCTTGGCCGGGAGGGGGAGGAGAAATTGGAGACAACCTCCTCCCACAATCCTTCGCGGCTCAGAGGCGTCACTCCCAGCTTCTCCTCGCCTTCCCGTCCCTCTTAGAGGACCCGATTTTCTCCCGGAACCAATACGCTCGGCTTCTAGAGGATTCGCTACGACGCCAAAAGGAAGTGCACCACTCCTCTTTCCCTGCGAAACGATTGGTAGCTTAGCAACTAAACCTAGCAACTGGGGAATCACCGCGTGTTGTGGGGCACAGCCGAAAGGCCTCGAAAACTTTGCACTCACATCTAGCAATTTCCAGCCTCCTGGGTAAGGGACCAGTCGCCTTCCTTGCCAGGGACTCTGGAAGCCTCTCATTCTGGTGAAAGTAGGGGGCAGCCTAGAACCAGAAGCTTTTCGCGGAGAAAAAGGCTGACATGCCCGTCTTATATGACAGGTATTATTTCTATCATCATTGTCCATGTGCATTTAGCCCACACATTGCGGTGGGTGTTCCTGTGATGTCTGGAGACCTTTTTAGTAATACACTTTACACATAATGTTCGTTATCTTTGTAGTTGACAAAACGATTCTGTGGCTATCCCAAAATAGATACGCATCTAGTAGTTGAGGCGCCTTAAATCTTATTTAGTTGTTCAACGACTTATAAGCTGACCTGGCCTGCTCTTGGGACCAAATTAAGGTGACAGGTAAAGACCTGTTTTTAAAATAAGTATTCCTATTGCACGAAAAAGGGAGTGCACTACTTAAATCATTAGGAGAATTCGAAATAAAAATAGAGGAGGAAAAACTGCTTTTCAAACAGGTAGCATTTTCCGTATAAACTTACGGTTCTGTCCACTTGAATCCACAAATGTTATATAGTTGTAGCATAGATACAATTTTGGATTGTTTTTGCATCTAGCAGCATAGGTCAATGTATATATTCTTGAAAATGGTTATTTCGATGGTTGTGTAATAATTCCTCGTTGAATGTACCATTGCACCGTAATTTATGCCATTATTGTTATGCATTCAGAATGTTGCAAAAATAACACTATTTTAAACAATTCTTCAGTGAATATCTTTGACACTATTTTTTCTTAGGAAAAAAGTACAAGAATAGAAATTACAGGCTGGATATTTTTAGTAATCACTTGATTTGACATCTTTTTGGTTATAGTTCTTTTACGTCATATTTATAACAATAATGCTGTCTCACCTCTAAATACAAATATTTTTCCCTAATAGTCTTTTCCTCCTAATGTCATGTAATGAGAAATTTCAAGCATACATAAAATTGAAAGAACTGTACAGTGGACACCTGTATGCCCATTATCAGCTTTAATTGTGTGTGTGTATGTGTGTGTGTGTGTATTCCCTGAATCAACATTACCCCTAAATGCAGCTATGTGTATTTCCTAAAAATGACATTCTCCTATATAATCACAACATCATTATTTATATATAAGATGATTAACAATAATTCCCTCATATCATCTAATATCCAGTCTATATTCAAAATCCTCCTATTAAACATAGAATTTAGAATTGGAAGAGCCTTTAATGATACTACGTTAAAGTACAAGTCTTCTCAAATCCCACAATAGAAATTCTGATTCAGGGCCGGGCGTAGTGGCTCACGCCTATAATCCTAGCACACTGGGAGGCCGAGGCGGGAGGATTGTTGCAAGAGCGAGACCCTGTCTCTACTAAAAAAATAGAAAGAAATTAGTCAGACAACTAAAAATATATAGAAAAACTTAGCCGGGCATGGTGGCGCATGCCTGTAGTCCCAGCTACTCGGGAGGCCGAGGCAGGAGGATTGCTTGAGCCCAGGAGTTTGAGGCTGCTGTGAGCTAGGCTGACACCACGGCACTCTAGCCCAGGCAACAGAGTGACACTCTGTCTCAAAAAAAAAAAAAAAAAAAAAAAAGAAAAGAAATCCTGATGGGGTGGAGCTCCAGAATCTGCACTTGTATTAATAACTTTACAACAAAACAAAACCTCCCTGTACCTGGGGTGACTATATATCCCAATTTGCCTGGGACAGACCTGCTGTAGTATTGTTGACCAGCATAATTAATAGCACCCATCACTCAGAAGTTCGGACAGTAAGTCACATGGTTACTCTACCTGTAAACAATAATTCTTCAAAAGAGAAAATAGAATCTCAAGGTAATTAAAAGATTTATTTGCTGAAAGTAATCAGAGCTTCATAATTTTGTTTTGTATTCAAAATAGCAGTTGTGATATTGATTATCTATTAATATTAGCCATGTGCATATCCATCACATATATCAAACTGCATGCTGATTTACATTAAATTTATTTACATAATTTGCTGCTTTTTAATGTAATGCCTTACTCCTACAATAGCAAAAGAATTATGCAAGTAAGTTGGTGACTATGAACACTAGGAAAATGGCAGCTAAATTTTGAGCATAATTTCCTTCGCCATGCCCAAATTTATTAAACCCAGTTTGGAAGTTTGCTAACAACAGTTGAAAAGGTCTTTATGGTGCTTAACATGTTACTTGAGTACACAATTGCTAATAAATGCTTGTTGAAGCTGAGTGCATGCATCAAGTGGTTCTTCCTTTTTATTGCTGAGTATTCCATTGTGTGGATATACCACAATTTATCTTACCCATTTACCTGTTGATGGATATTTGAATATTTTTTTATTTGTGGTTAGTATAAAGCTGCTAAGAACATTTGTGTACAGGTTTTTATGTAGACATATGTTTCATTTCTCTTGAGTAATATGGTAGATAGACATAAAATGGAAAGAATAGTACAGTGGACACATGTATACCCACTATCAGCTTTGTGTGTGTGTGTGTGTGTTTTGGCTGCCCCATTATCCATGCCCTTGGTTAATTCTTTGCCCCTTGATTGTGAGTGGAATCTGTGACTTGCTTCTAACCAATAAGATACCAGCAAAGATGATGTACGTGATTATGTGTACATAATTACATTATACAAGACTGTTGAGTCCATCCTAATAGGAGAGATTATGTTCTTTGCTAGCTTTGAGTAGGGAAAGTCCCTATGTTGGGAAGTACTGTGTAGTGGGGAGCTAAGGTTAGCATCTGGCCAACAGCCAGCAAAAAAATTCTCACCTTAGTCTGACAACCCACAAGGAACTGAATGCTGCTAACAGCCATGTGCTCTTGAAAGTGAATCCTTCCCCAGTTGAGCCTTAAAAAGGAAGTCATGAAGCTCTAAAACAGAGAACCTATCTAAGCCATGCCCTGATTCCTGAGCCACAGAAATTGTGAGATAATAAATATGTATTGCTTTATATCACTAAGCTTGTGGTAATATTGGTGTGCAGCAGTAGATATGAATATAGGTAAATACCCAGCAGTGAAATGGTTGGACCATATGGTAGGTGTATGTTGACCTTTTAAGAAACTCTTAAATTGTTTTCCCAGGTGGTTTTACCATTTTGCATATCCACCAGCATTGCATAAGAGTTCTAGTTTCCACCTCCTCGCCAACATTTAGTGTGGTCAGTCTTTTTAATTTTAGCCACTCTAGCAGGAGTGTACTTGTATTTTATTGTGGTTTTAATATGCATTTACTTAATGACTAACATTCAATATCTTTTTGTGTGCTTATTTCTTATCCATGTATCCTCTTTGGTAAAATATCTCTAAAATTCTTTTGCCAATTTTTTTAAACCGGGTTGTCTTACTATTATTGAGTTGTAAGAGTTCTCCATGCTTTTTGTGTTGCATTTAAGGAAAGTTTGTCACACCCAAAGGCACTGAAATTTTCTCTTGTTTTCTTCTAGAAGTTTTATATAGTTTTATCTCTTAAATTTAGCTCTATGATCTATTTCAAGTTGAATTTTTGTATGTAGTATGAGATAAATGTGGAAGTTCATTATTTTTATATGGATGTCAAATTGTTCCAGCATCATTTGTTGAAAAGGTGATCTCCTTTTCCTACTGAATTGTCTTGGTACCTTTGTCAAAAATCAATTGACTATTTAATTCCCAACATACTTTGACCCTTTTAAATTACATTTTTTTACCTTGTATTATGATTATTTATATTTATTCCTTATTAAACCAAAAGCTCCTTGAGGACACAGCTATCTTTTTTTACTTGTGAATCCCCTGAAACTCAGCATATGCTTTGCCTATAGAAAATTCTCAGTGAAAAATGTGATGTGTTTAAGTAAACTCTTGCATTCATGATTCTTTACTGCCCTGGACTGAGTCACTCAAACAGGCTTATGATTTGGTATCCTTTCAGACCAATCATCTTTTACATTTTTTACTATACTTATCTGGAGAAGCTGAACACCATGTGTTAGAAGAGCAGAAAAAGAGGACTCCTTTTGTATAGTAAAAGTCTGAACAGAAAACTCATGGCAAACTCAGGGGAGTCAGCTGAAAATAGTTTAATGAAGGGACTGTTTATAGAGATGGAGGCAGGGTTAAGGGAACCAACAGCTACTCATAGGAAGCCTTCAGAATGCTCTATATGGCAATTATTGCTTTCATCTCTAAAATTGCCATAGGAGAATATGCAAATAGAGGATGATTGAGCATTGAAGGGGTCCAGAATATGCCACCCCCAAATATAATACCTCAGTATAGTATTATTTTGAGCTGGAGGCAATTGAAAGCCAACAGATGCAGGAAAATTGCTCTTTCCTTATCTGTCTAAAAGCAAGGTATAAATTTACCTTTGTGAAGGTGACATAAATATCTCCCCTGTCCTTTACCAGGATGAAAGGAGCTGGCACCAAGATGAGTCTGCATAAACAAACCTTACTAAAGCCTTATCTTCTATTCATTTTCCCATATATATCCTACTCACTGCTCTATAATTTATTGCCCTTTATTTATTAGACCTCTGAGTGCAACTGCTTCTTTGGATTTTTCAGTTTTCTGCGAAGCCCCTGTTTAAATAAAATTATAAATATTAATAAAATTTGTATGCTTCTCCTCTTAATCTGTCTTTTGTTAGTTTAACTTGCAATCCCCAGACATTAAATCTAAGAGGATAATGGAATTTCTTTTTGCTACTTAGCAGAATCTGCTTCAGATTTTAGAAAAATCTGTTTCCTCCTTTGGACTCCTAAGCTAGACCTTTCCTATTCCTTCCAGCTTTTGCCTCTTAGTATCTGTACCTATCTTTTCTCCATACTGATCTACTGCCTTCACATCTGTCTCTATCCCCAATTAAGGACTTAGTTTGAGAACTCAGGGCTCTGGATTCTGGGTGAGTTATTAGTATGATTACTGCTGCCTTATAGCTTAGATTTACTTTTGTGGATTGATCTAAGAATCAAAACTTTTTTTTTAAAAAAACTTTATAGAACACAATGCACTAAGATGCTGCAGATTATTTTGACTTTTTAATTGTTTTCGTAGAAAAATAAGTCCTTGAATTATGTTAGTCACCTGAGATCCCTTGCAAATGTATTCCAAAAAAAAAGAAAAAGGAAAATGGTTTGAGATAATAATCATAATCAACTCCTTATTGTGATGGGCAACATTGGATGGTTATGACAAGTTGAGATGAGGAAAGAATTGTCTAGTTTGAACATTCTTGGTACTATATTTAGTTTCTGGGTCAAGAAATAGAAAGAAAAAACAAAATATGGTTTTAAATTAGGGCAATTTATCTGCAATTTGGCCAGCCTAATGTATGCTGTAAGCTTGAAATGCAAACTTCTATTTTAGAATCAAATTAATCTAAATTTTTGTCTTTCAGACTTCATTTTAATAATGGCATGTATACTAGATGAAACATTTGCACTAATTTTTATAAAATATTCATTTACTTACTTAATTTGCCATAATTACAGGAGCATTTTGTTATGTTTATTGTTGTATCCCCAGTACATAGAATAGTGCTTGGAACATAATAGCACACGTAAACATTTGTTAAATGAATGAATGGTGCTAGAATAATGGATAAAACATGCAATGTGAATTCTAGTGGAGGAGACAGATAATAAGTACAAAAGTGAATAAATAATTAATGTAACTTCAGATAGCCATAAAGACAACAAACCAGATTTAGGGGATAGACAATGACTAGAGGGTAAGTTGGGATGGTTTTTAAAATCTTATAATAGCTTTATGAAGTAGGTATTTTTATTTCCTTTTTATGGAGGAGAAATTTCAGACTTGCCCACATTCGCAAAGTGGTTGAACCACTCTAATGCAGATTTATTAATTTATCCCTTCATTAACCATTCCTTGCTTGCCTGTTAGAAACTGAGCCAGAGCAGAGCAAAACAGTGTCTGATAGTGTGCTGGGCATGTTGGCCCAAACTTCCTCGATTAGGGAATCTTGGAATAACTGTATTGCTAGCTGGCTTCACTTGAGTTTAATCTCAGCATTCTGATGTATAAAATGTACTAGATTGAGAGTTAATAGACCTGAATCTTAATGTTATAGTCTAGAACATATCTTATAGTCTAGATCTGGGCTGTCTAATTCAGCAGCCACTTGTTTCTAGTTAGAATTGAGATATGCTCTATGTGTAAAATATATACTGGATATTGCAGACTTATTATGAAAGTAAAATAGTTGAATACTTTTAAATATTTATTATATTTGAAATATTTGGGATATATTAGATAAAATTTATTATTAAATTAATTTTACTTATTTCTTTTTACTCTTTTTAAAAGTAGATTCTAGAAAATATAAAATTACATATTTGGCTTGCATTGTAGATTCTGAGTCAGTAGATCTGGGCCCAGGAGTCTGCATTTCTAAAAAGCTCCCAAATGATGCTGATGCTGCTGGTCTGAGGACTACACTTTGAGTAGCAAGGTTTAGGCTAGATAGACAAGAAAACACACAAGTAATTATAATACTGTTGTGCTAATTACTATGACTGGGCAAATAGAGGGTACCTAAAGAATTTATTTAGTTTTGCTTTGTTTTTCACTCTGCAAAACAAAGTCCTATTAAAACATTTTTGTGCAATTTTTGTTCCTTTTATACTGGTTTATAAAATATTATTAATAGAATGCTATATTTAACCACATAAATATATATTTCTCTGAGTCATGGGTTTCTGTGTTGCCTTTTGCTTTTAAATGCTTACACTAGAGAGATATATCTTTTCTGTATACAGAAGAATAAGGACTGTAGTATCATTATAGAGAAGACACTAAAAAATATATTATTTACCATAATGGGAAAATACCCAAAATAGGTCACTGAAGTAGATTTTCCGAACTGTGACCATTTTTTTTTTAAATTAAAAGTCAAAATAGAGGCTGGGCATGGTGGCTGACGCCTGTAATTCTAGCACTCTGGGAGGCTGAGGCAAGAGGATCACTTGAGGTCAGGAGTTCTAGACCATCCTGAGCAATAGTAAGACCCCATCTCTACTAAAATAGAAAAATTAGCCGGGCATTATGGCACATGCCTGTAGTCCCAGCTACTTGGGAGGCTGAGGCTGGAGGATCGCTTGAGCCCAGGAGTTTGAGGTTGCTATGAGATAGGCTGATGCCACAGCACTTTAGCCCTGGAGACAGAGTGAGACTCTGTCTCAAAAAAAAAAAAAAAAAAAAAAAAGTCAAAATAGGAAATATATTCCAGAGGTTGCACAAACAGACTAAGCCACAGAAATAACATTATTTCAGATAAATGATCAATCTCTGTATGGTCTTAGACACTTAGTTTTGAAGGTAGAGGTAGGCCTAAAAAACAGGGAAAACTTCCTGAAGGAAGTGATTTCTAAGGTGAAACTTAAACATCTATAGGCGTTAGCCAGGTCTGAATGACTCTTACACCCATATTTTTACTATTATTTTGGATCATTTTTTTAAATTTCATTTTAGTGTTTGTTTTGGTTTTGTTTGGTTTGCTATAATTTTTTTTTCTGAACAGAGATTAATATCCTTTGAGGAGAAACAATTTCAAATTTATTAATTAGGTTTCTGTTTAAGACTTTATCATAATATACACCTGTTATTTAATAGTTTATATAATAATTTAGACTCTAATCCTTATTGTAAATGTTCCTACATGCAAAAAACAAAGAACAGAGAGGTTCAGGATTTGTGAAAAATAAAAATACTGTGAAATGTAAATGTTTAAATATTTTCACTATTGGATATGTCTAGTAAGAAATAAAGGAATATCTTCTTAAAATTGACAAATATTTTTCTACCCTATAAGGATTGTTAGGAAGATTTATAGAGAATAAAATATGTAGGGTGCTTGCTTAGCAAGATGCCTGGCATAAGGCAGGTAGTATAAGAAAGTAATGTTAGTTTTGGTTTTTGGTGACTATTTGGGGTTCTCTAGTAGTGTGAACAGGTTATTTTTAGAGCAATGCTTTATGAAAATTATAGTATGCACATTTTAATTTGGGGAAAGAATTACTAATTGTTTCAATAATTTGTTTTCGAGCACACTTTACTGGGGTCTCATCAAAGGTCACATGTCCAGAAGTAGTATGGCCTCTAGGTGGGAGACCAGAGACCTGGGTTTTAATTCCAGCTCTGCTATTATCTTTTACTTTGGGCCAATCATTTCATAAAAGTATGTTTTACTAGTTCCTCTATAAGGTGATTTCCAGTCTCTATCAGTTTTGTTAAGACTAATACATATGTATCCGAAATCCAAACTAATGATTTGCCATCCGGTTTCATTTAGCAAAGTTAATATTTGGTCATTAAATACACATTAAATAGGAAGTATTCTTTTATGAAACAGTTTCTACAGTCATTATGTTCATTTTTTTTTACCCTACATAAAATGAGTTTATTTTGAATTATTTCTTTAAAGAAACCAGTATTTTCAAGGCTTTAAAATTTGGTTGTATTTCAACTAATATAAAAGAATATATTAGAAATATATCTGAATAAAAAATTATTCTTTTTCCATATTTACTGATGTTCCTAAAAATTTTATGTTTTCTTCTCACTTAGGTTCTTTCTCTATTCAAACCTATTTACAAGTGACAATGATGCTTCCCCTTACTCAAAATTAAACCACAATGAGCATCATACTGGGATTTACTGGGGTTCAAAAAAGGTGTAATTGCTGCATTTGAAAATGATAAGGAGGGACTGAAATAATAGTGAGAAAGCGGCCCTGACACCAGAGTAACTTAGTTTCCATGATGTAGCATTTAGAATAATAACTGGAGGGAGTGCCAAGGGGCTGCCACCGTTTGGCTACACTTTGATATTGTTGATGCACACTTCCCCCTTTCTCCCTCTCCTGACATACACATATAGCAATTCTGTACTGGTAACTTATTGAATCTCTGTGGGTTATGTTACTACCCCTAGAGTTTTGGGAATGTTGTTCCAAACTTCTTCAATTAGGGAATCTTGGAATAAGTGTATTGCTAGCTGGCTTCACTTGCGTTTAATCTCAGCATTCTGAGGTACAAAGTGCACTAGAATGAGAATTAATTGATCTGGATTTTAATTTGAGTTTTACTATTGATGAACAGTGTGACCTTAGGCATATCACTTCACCTTTCATCATTCATTCAGCTTATCTTACCTGTTTATTAAAGATCATTCTGCCAGGCACTGTTCTAGGCGTTGGGGATACACGGCTACTGCCCTGGGTTGTTTACCTTCTAGTGGTAGTGATGATGGAGGTGGTGAGACAGATAATAAATACATAATAAATATGCAGGGTAATTTTTGATAAGTATGAGATCTATGAAGGAAGGAAAACAGTGCTATGGTAGAGTGATATAGTGGGGATGATGTACTTCTTTAAATAGGGTATTTGGCATTTCTCTAGGTAACAAAAATGAAGGGGTTTAACTGGATGCTAAGGGTTCTTGCAGATTGAAAGACATGTTTGTTTTTTTCACTATTAATTGTGTTCTAGGAAAGCCACCAGTGCCTCTCTTCTGGAAATGAGTGCAAATATGTTTAAATCAAGTGCTGCATCATTTTTATGCTGCTTGATTTGGAAATAATCTGCATAAGAAGCAATAGCTAAAACATTTTAGTGTTGTTTGGGGAGTAGCTGCTGGACATTAAAGAACCCTAACTTTAAAAAAAAAACAAACCTGAAATAGATCAGACGACGAAGGTTTGAGCAAGGGCCAGGTTATAACTCTCTTCTCAGACATCCACAAGGCACAAAAAGAAAACCTCGTTAGTCAGGTTTGCACGGGCTCCAAGCAGGGGCTCCAGCGAGTCCGGAGTCCCTGGGAGCTTAGAGCATGACGGTGTCTGTACCTGACTGCTACTGGTAAGGTATTCTGGCCCAGAGCCCAGGGAGGAGGACCGGGGGCGGGGCCGACTGGAAGCAGCAACCCTAGCGAAGCTGCAGGATTTCCGCAGGGTGGGAGCTTGTATCGCCCGGAAGAAAGCGGCTCTTGTGGCAGATGTCTCGTGATTCCTCTGGGAGTTTTGCTTTGCCACTTGGAACTACAGAAGAAAGAAGGATCTAGCGAAATATGGCTACGGAGGGCCCTGCCACGCGTCGAGTCCAGGTGGCAGAACATCCCAGGTGGGGGAGAGGAGATGCGCGCTTTGGGATCGCCTGGGTTGGTTAGGTGTAGTTAGGGTGCATGACTTTTGGTTCCTTCTTTGGGGCGCTGCTTTTGCCCCCAGGGAGTAGGCAGAACTCTTGGGATTCAATAAGGTTATGTGGCGGGGCTTGCTAGAAAGATCACGCCGCAAACACATTCCACCTTGATTACTAACAAGGGTTGTGTGTTTTTTTGCTTCACCCTTTCTTGCTGAAGGTGGTACATTCTTTCTACTAGGCTTCAGCAGAAATGCCCAAGTCAACTTTGAACTCCTCTCTTTGATTTGCCTGCCAGTTGATAGGTGCTTTTTAAAAAGTCCCTTTTCTAAATATTCATCGAAAACAAGCACTAAAACCTTCTTGTCCTCTACATCCTCTTAAAAAAATACAGGAATATCTGAACTGTCACTTAGGAAATTAATTTGCTGCCCGTCCCTAGCTATAGAATAACTAATAGTTTAGTAATGTCTAGGGGAGGATCTTTTCAATTACAGGTACTTAGTAGAAATCTTACTTCTGATTTATGAGGCTGAAAGGACTTAAAAGGGTGAAATCTCATAAAATGAAGTCTCTCACCTGCTATTTCTGAGGTTGGCTTATCTCCCCGTTTGCTGTTTTTAACCTATTTTTTCTGTTAACTTTTTTCTCTGATATGAAAGTCCTTAAGCTCTTCCCACTTCCTAGTTTATTACTATCATGTGTCAGTTGACAATGTTATACTTTACTACAACTTGAAAATGTTCTTTTATCCTTTAACCAGCAAACAGTGTGTTACCCGCAAAGTTACTAGAAACAAACATAATTTTTTATTATAGAGACCATCACGTCTTGGACTACTACTGAATGTCTTTGAATATTTTAATATACTCTACAGGTCCTTGGATAGTACTGTTGCCCTTATATATTTGAATAAATTAGGACACATTGTTAAAGACATGCTTCAAATAAGATTCATGAGGAATTTGTTACATGGAAATAACCCAACCCCTTGAAGTTTAGTCTTTTACATAAAACATGTCCAATTTCTATGTTTTCATTTTATCTGCTTTAATCATAAAGATCAACATTTCTATAGTTACCCTGTGGGGCAGAGAGGAATAGTGGTATCAACAGAAAAGAAGACAAGCTCCCTAAAGTAATTTAACGAGGTTTATTCTGAGCCAAATTTGAGGACCATGGTAGGGTGCCACATCCAAGAAGCCTTGAGCAAGTGGACTCTGAGGTTGCGTTACAGTTTGACTTTATACATTTCAGGGAGACAGGGATTACAGGTAAAGTCATAAATCAGTACATGGAAGGCATACATTGGTTTGGCCAGAAAAAGTGGGCCATTTGAAAGCGGGGGTGCTCATAGGTTCTAGGTGGGTTTAAAGACTCTTTGACTTGTAATTGGTTAAAGAAAAATGTAGCTTTGTCTAAAGGTTTGGAATGTCTGAAGTTAAGATAAGGAAGTCTGCTAATCTGAAACTACTGGGCCATATATTTGTTGTATAAATTGAAGACCTGCAGGTTTGTCTTGTATAGGCCTGTTGCAATGAGTTGCAAAGGATGTCCCCAAGTAGGGAGGGGGGCATGATGAGGCATGTCTGACTTCCGTCCTCATGGCAGGCAATTCAGTTTTAGGGTATCCCCTTGGCCAAGAGGGGGTCCATTCAGTCAGTGGGTGGGTGGGGAGTTAGCTTTAAGATTTTATTTTAGTTCACAGTGGTTATAAGTACAGGTATATGTACTAAAAGTAAAAAATTGTTAATAATTTCCTTAGTGTTTTTTCTTGCCTTTCGTATTTTTATAGTATTCATTCATGCAGTATTTATTGTTAATACTTACTCTGTGTTAGTCACAGAGATCATAATAGTCAGATAAGCTCTGCTATTTTCTTGTTTTTCACTTGTGTATGCAATACAATTATTAGTTTCAAGCAATGTTTGTTTTGTTTTTTTTTGAGACAGAGTCCTGCTCTGTTGCCTGGGCTAGAGTGCCATGGCATCAGGCTAGCTCACAGCAACCTCAAACTCCTGGGCTCAAGCAATCCTCCTGCCTCAGCCTCCCGAGTAGCTGGGACTACAGGCATGCGCCACCATGCCCGGCTAATTTTTTCTATATATTTTTAGTTGTGAGCTAATTTCTTTCTCTTTTTAGTAGAGATGGGGTCTCACTCTTGCTCAGGCTGGTCTTGAACTCCGGATCTTGAGCGATTCTCCTGCCTCAGCCTCCCAGAGTGCTAGGATTATAGGCGTGAGCCGCCATGCCCGCCTCAAGCAATGTTTTGTTTGCAGGAATCTTGTGAAGCCACTTATTCATTTTAGGAGGAGTGAGTTTTGTTAAATCTGGATAGTACAACCTATAAATCAAATGGCGAAAGGGAAAAAAGTGAATGAGGGCCCCAAGGTCAGCCTATCTCCTTGTGGAATTCCTGCTCTATCTTCAAGGATGCCTCTTCAACCTCACATGATCCTCTGAGTAAAGGCACTAGTTAACCATATTATACATTTTAGAAAACTTAACTTTTTTATTCTTTTTGTATAAAAATCAACTAGAAATAGGAGTGCTAATATTTTCTTTCTGCATCCCACTTCTGCATGCTTCCTGTACTGTAAGACTTCAAATTTCACTGTTCTAGCTTTCTTTGCATTGGTAGCAGTGGTATCTCTATTTTCTTTTTTAGGGGGATTAAGTTTTAAATTGTTGGATTATAATTATTTTTTGTAACAGCTTTATGGATATCCAAATACAATATAATTCACCCATTTAAAGTTTGCAATTAAGTGGATTATAGTAATTCACAGAATTGTGCAACTATCACCATAATGAAATTTAGAACATTTTCTTCACCTCAAAAAGAACCTGGCATCCCTTAAATTATCACCACTGGGACTCCTATTCCCTGCTTCTCCTCAGCCCTAGGCAACTACTAATCTATTTTCTGTATTTATAGATTTGGTCATTCTGGATATTTCCAATAAATAGTATCTCATATATATATATGTATATTTGGTGACTGACTTCTTTCATTTATGCTTTCACTTTATAGTTTTCAAGGTGCATGTTGTAAAATGTGTCAGTATGTCGTTCCTTTAACTATTCTTTTTTTTCTATCATGCCTTTATTACCTGGATTATTTTTGTCATTTATTTTTTATTTGTATATATTTGCTGTAGAAGTCCAATTTTGCTACATTGATATATTGATATGTTCAATATAATTGATACTGCATCATGGTGAAGTCAGGGCCTTCAGTGCCTTTATCATTGGAGCCATGCACATTGTACCCACCAAGCAACTTCCCATCATCTATCTCCCTCCCCACCATCCCTCTAGGTCTCCATTGTTCATCATTTCACACTCTGTTTCCATGTATACACAGCATTTAGCTCCCACTAATAAGTGAGAACATGCAATGTTTGTCTTTCTGTGTCTGAATTGTTTCACTTAAGATAGTGGCCTCCAGTTCCATCCATGTTGTTGCAAAAGGGATGATTTGATTGTTCTTTTACAGCTGAACGTGTTATGTTGTGCATATATACCACATTTTCTTTATCCAGTCCTCTGTTGATGGACACTTAAATGATTCCATATCTTTGCTATTGTGAATAATACTGCAATAAACATGGGATTACAGGTGTCTTTCTATATACATATTGATTTTAACAATGTAGGAGAGTTCCCTTTTCTCCAGATCCTCACCAACATCTGTTATTTTTCATCTTTTTAACTAATAGCCATTCTGATTGGTGTAAGATGATATCTCAGTGTGGTTTTAATTTGCATTTCTTTGATGATTAGTGATGTTGAGCATTTTTCATATACCTGTTGGTCATTATTTGTCTTCTTTTGAAAAATGTCTATTCATGTCCATAGTCTACTTTTTAATAGGGCTAATTGTTTTTTCTTTGTTGTTGTTGAGTTGTTTGAGTTCCTTGTAAATTCTGGCTACTAGTCCCCTGTCAGATGTATAGTTTGCAAATATTTTCTCCTATTCTGCAGGTTATCTGTTCACTCTGTTTATTATTTCCTTTGCTATGCAGAAGCTTTGTAGTTTAATTAAGTCTGTTTATTTATTTTTGTTTTTGTTGCCTGTGTTTTGGCCTAGAAAATGTCTAGAAAAATTTTCCCTAGGTTTTCTCCCAGCATTTTTGTAGTTTCAGTTTTTTGTTTTTTTTTTTTATAGATAGGGTGTTTCACTCTGTTGCCCAGGCTGGAGTATAGTGGCACCATCATACCTTACTATAACCTCAAACTCCTGGGCTTGAGAAATCCTCCTGCCTCATTCTCTCAAGTAGCGAGGACTACGGGTGCGTGCCACCATCCCCAGCTAATTTTTTTTAATTTTATTTTTTAGAGGTGGAAATCTTGCTATGTTACCTAGGCTGATCTGAAATTCTTGGCCTCAAGCAATTGTCCCTCCTTGGCTTCCTAAAGGGCTGGGATTATAGGTATAAGGCACCTCACCCAGCCTAATTTCAGGTCTTTACATGCAAGTCTTTAATCCGTCTTGATTTCATTTTTGTATGTGGTGAGAAATAGGGGTCCAGTTTCATTCTTCTGCATATGGCAATCCAATTTTCACAGCACCATTTATTGAAAAGGATGTCCTTTCCCTGGTGTATGTTCTTATCAACTTTGTCAAAGATTAGTTGGTGGTAAGTAGGTAGCTTTATTTCTGGGTTCTCTGTTCTGTTCCACCTATCTACGTGTCTATTTTTATGCTAGTACTATGCTGTTTTGGTTACTACAGTCTTATAGTATAATTTAAAGTCAGGTGATGTGATGGCTCCACCTTTGCTGAAGCTTTTTGCTTCAAATTGCTTTGAGTATTTCAGCTTTTTTTTGGTTTCATGTGAACTTTAGAATTGTTTTTTCTAATTCTATGAAAATGATGTTGGTATCTTGATAGGAATTTCATTGGACCTATAAATTGCTTTAGGCAGTATAGTCATTTTAACAATTTTAATTCTTCCAATCCATGAGTGTGGGATGTTTCTTCATTTTGTGTGTGTGTTATCTACAATTTCTTTCATAAGTGTGGTTTTTTAGTTTTCCTTATATTTTACCTTTTTGGTTAAATACATTCCTAGGTATTTTAATTTTTTTGCAGCTATTGTAAATGAGATTGTCCTCTTGATTTGGTTCTCAGCTACACTGTTATTGGTGTATAGAAATGCAATTGATTTTTGTACTTTGATTTTGTTTCCCAAAACATTATTGAATTCATTTATGAAATCTTAAGAGTTTTTTGGTGGAATCTTTAGGTTTTTTTTTTTTTTTTTTTTTTTGAGACGGGGTCTTGCTCTTGGTCAGGCTGGTTTCGAACTCCTGACCTTGAGCTATCCACCCGCCTCGGCCTCCCAGATCTTTAGGTTTTTCTAGATATAAGATCATGTTATCAGTAAACAGGGACAACTTGACTTCTTTTTTTCTAATTTGGATGTCTTTTATTTTTTTCTCTTTCTTGATTGCTCTGGTGAAGACTTCCAGTACTATGTTGATTAAGAGTGGTGAAAGTGGTCACCTTGTTTTGTTCCAGTTCTTAGGGGGAATGCTTTCAACTTTTTCCCATTAAATTTGGTGTTGGCTTTGTGTTTGTTGTATATGGCCTTTATTGTTTTGAGACATGTTCCTTCAGTGCCTACTTGGTTGAAGGTTTTTATCATGACGGGATGCTGAATTTTACTGAAACCTTTTTCTGCTTCTATTGAAATGATCATATGGTTTTTATCCTTAATTCTGTTTGTATGACATATCATATTTGTTGATTTATGTATGTTGAACCATCCTTGCATCCCTGGTATAAAAGCCACTTGATCATGGTATATTAACTTTTTGATGTTTGATTGGGTTAGATTTGCTCGTATTTTGTTGAGAATTTTTACATCTATGTTCATCAGGGATATTGGTCTGCAGTTATTTTTGTTGTGTCCTTCTCTGGTTTTGGTATCAGGGTGATACTGAGTTGGGGGAGAATCCTCTCCTCCTTGATCTTTTGGAACAGTTTTGGGAGGATTGGTATGCTTGGTAGAATTCAGCTGTGAATCCATCTGATCCTGGGCTTTTTTTTATTGGGAGATTGTTTATTACTGATTCAATCTTACTACTCAGCTTTGATCTGTTCAGAAATTCTATTTCTTCTTAGTTTAATCTCAGAAGGTTGTATGTTTCCAGGAATTTATCCATTTCCTCTAGGTTTTTTATAAATAGCTTGTGGGTGTATAGTTGTTCATAATAGTCTCTGATGATCTTTCATAGTGTGGTATCAGTTGCAATGTCTCCTTTTTCATTTCCGATTATCTTTATTTGGATATTCTCTTTTCTTGATTTGATTTGTTCTTGTTTTTCTAGTTCCTTGAGGTGTGACATTAGGTTGTTTAATTGTAATCTTTCTACTTTTTTGGTGTTGGCATTTAATGCTATAAACTTCACTCTTAGCACTGCTTTTTCTGTATCCCACAGGTTTTGGTATGTTATGTTTTTATTTTCATTCATTTGAAATATTTTAAAGATTTCAATCTTAATTTCATTTTCTTTTTAGAACTTTGTTATTTTTTTATTTCAGAATATTATGGGGGTACAAATGTTTTGGTTACATGAATTGCTTTTGTACAGTTTGAGTCAAAGTTATAAGTGTGTCCATCACTCAGATAGTGTGCATTGTACCCATTAGGTGTGAATTTATCCATCCCCTCCCACCCTTCCCATTTGTTTGAGTGTCATTGAATTTTACTACCATATGTGCACATGAGTGTTGAACTATAAGTTTCAATTTGGTAATGAGTACATATGGTTTTTGTTCTGCCATTCTTGTGATACTTCACTTAAAAGGATGGTCTCCAGTTCCATCCAGGTTGTTACAAAAGGTATTAGTTCACCATTCTTTTTATGGCTGAGTAATACTCCATGGTATACACATACTACATTTTATTGATCCACTCATGTATTGATGGGCACTTGGGTTGTTTCATTCAGGAGCACATTGTTTAATTTCCATGTATTTATATAGTTGATGAAATTCCTCTTTGAATTGATTTCTAGCATTATTTCAATGTGGTCTGAGAAGATACTTTGCGGGGTGAGTAGTATTTGAGGCAGGCCCGTGAAGAGATTAGCTAGTTCTCCCCACGGAGCCAAGTCCCTAAGATAGGGGTCGCCACAGACGATAAGGAAATTGATAGGCAACAGAGAGAAATAAAAGAATACACGGAGACTAAGGTATAGTTTATAGTCATATATATATATATATATATCAGATATAACACAATGGGAGGTTCCTAGGGGACTGGCAGATTCCCATAACCGCCAGCCCTATGATTAGATTCATACAGGTTTTTATAATCACAGACATCAATTACCAGTTGTCAGGGTAACATATTTGCATATCAGGGAATGCAGTTGCTAGGGGATACAGGTAGTAGGTAAGGGTCAAAAGTCCTCTTAAGGGGCTTCTAATCTATCTAGGTGAACAAACAGGTACAAAGTCTTTCAGGGGCTAGCTTCTAAATTCTAAGAGGTAGTTTTCAATTAACAAAGGTAAAACAAAAGAGGTATAATGACTCAATATATCTCTGATTAGTTACAGTGGACTTAAAGGTAGACAGACAGGAGAGAGCAGGAAGCCCATCTCTAATAAACAAGTTGTTTATAACCACCGAGGTGCTTCTCTGGGCAAAGTGCACTCATTATCTCCGGCTCCCATCCTGTGGGCCATGTTTGCCTTGTCTTGTCTTTCAAGACACAGGGAAGCTCACAGATTCTGAGATACTGGGAAGCCTTCCTGGAAAACATCCCCACCGAAGATTTGAGAGCTCTCCCATGATAGCAGCCTCTAATAAGTGAACCATTGAGTCCACACATTCCTTCAGGGCAAAACCCTGCAAACTCCTGTTTCTGTCTTTAACATAGTAATATTGGGTTATACAATAAAATAATGGTCTTATGAGCCACATCTCATTAATTCCTCAATCATATTTCCCCAACAATACTTGATATGATTTCGGTTTTCAAAAATTTGTTAAGACATGTTTTGTGGCCTAACATGTGGTCTATCTTGGCAAATGTTCCATATGCTGTTGAAAAGAATGTATATTCTGTAGTTGTTGGGTAGAATGTTCTCTAAGTGTTTGTTAAGTCCATTTAGTCTAAAGTCCAATTTAACTTCAGTGTTTCTTCATTGAATTTCTGTCACAGTGATTTGTCTAGTGCTGTGAGTGGGGTGTTGAAGTCCCCCACTATTATTGTATTGTTGTCTATATCTTTCTTCAGGTCTAGTATTATTTGTTTTATGAATCTCAGAGCTCTTATGTTGGGTCATTTATGTTTAGGATAGTTATATACTCTTGCTGAATTCATCCCTTTATTACTATGTAATAACTTTCCTTGTCTTTTTTATTTAAAGTCTGTTTTGCCTGATATAAGTACAGCTTCTCTTGCCTGCTTTTGGTTTCTGTTTGCCTGGGATATCTTTTTCCACATCTTCACTTTTAGTCTGTGCATCTTTATGGGTAAGGTGAGTTTCTGATAAGCAGTGTATAGTTGGATCATATATATATATTTATCCATTCTGCCAGTCTTTATCTTTTGCCTGGAACATTTAACCCATTCATGTTCAAGGTTAATATGGATATGTGAGACTTTATTCTAGTCATATTGTTAATTTTTTTCTAGTTGTTTTATAAATTCTTTGTTTCTTTTTTCTGTCTTTTTTGTCTTTGTGGTTTGATGAAATTCAGTGATGTTTTCATTTGATTCCTTTTTCTTTCCTTTTGTGTGATTGTTTTATATGACCTGTGAGTTATAATTTTGTGTATTTTTGTGATGGTAAATATTGACCTTTTGTTTTCATGTTTAAGACCAATTTGAGCATTTCCTGTAGGCCAGTTTAGTGGTCACAAATTCCCTCATCATTTGCTTGTCCAGGAAAGAAAGACTTTATTTCTCTTTCACTTATGAAGCTTATTCTGATGGATGTAAAATTCTTGGCTGACAGTTTTTGTTTTTTGTTTTTTTTTTCTTTTAGCACCTTGAAAATGCCATTCCATTCTCTTCTGGCCTAAGGTTTCTGATGAGAACTTGACTTTTAATCGGAATGGGGTTTCCTTTATAGATGACTAGATGCTCTTCTGCTAATTTTAAAATTATTTTTTAGGTTGGGCACAGTGGCTACGCTTGTAATTCTAACACTCTGGGAGGCTGAGGCGGGAGGATTGCTCAAGGTCAGGAGTTCAAGACCAGCTTGAGCAAGACTGAGACCCCGTCTCTACTAAAAATAGAAAGAAATTATCTGGACAACTAAAAATATATATATAAAAAATTATCTGGGCATGGTGGTGCATGCCTGTAGTCCCAGCTACTCGGGAGGCTGAAGCAGGAGGATTGCTTGAGCCCAGGAGTTTGAGGTTGCTGTGAGGTAGGCTGATGCCATGGCACTAGCCCAGGCAACAGAGTGAGACTCTGTCTGAAAAAAAAAGAAAAAAAATTATTTCTTTTACTTTGACTTTAGACAGTCTGAATGTAATATGATATGGTGAAGTCTTTTTTGTAATGTATTTGCCTAAGGGTCTTTAGGCCTCCTGTATCTAAATGTCAGACTCTCTTGCTAGACTTGGGAAGTTTTCATTAATTATTTCCTTAAATAGATTTTCTAAATTTTTTGATCTCTCTTCTCCTTTGGGAATACTGATAATTCATAAGTTCAGTTGCTTTATGTAGTCCCAGATCTCTCAAAAGGCTTTGTTCATTTTTTTAAATTCTCTTTTCCTTATTTTTGTCTGACCAGGTTATATCAAAAGACCTGTCTTCCACTTCTGAGACTTGTTCTTCTGCTTGCTCTAATCTATTTTTGACGCTTGCAAATGTATTTTGTAATTCCTTTAATGAGTTTTTCAGTTCCGGAATTTCTGGTTTTTTTTTTTTTTTAAAGA
>VBSM01001044.1:5674679-5690228 GCA_008086735.1 Cheirogaleus medius | reverse complement strand
ATGAATTGATGGGCACTTGGGTTGTTTCCATGTCCTTGCTATAGTGAATTGTGCCGCTGTAAACATTCGGGTGCAGATGTCTTTATAGTAGAACGTCTTATGCTCTTTGGGGTAGATGCCTAACAATGCTATTGCTGGGTCGAATGGTATTTCTATTTCTAGCTGTTTGAGGTTTCTCCAAATTCTTTTCCACAAAGGTTGCACTAATTTGCAGTCCCACCAGCAGTGTAAAAGTGTTCCTGTCTCTCCACATCCTCGACAGCATTTGTTGTTTTGGGAATTCCTGATACAGGCCATTCTCACTGGGGTTAGGTGGTATCTCATTGTGGTTTTGATTTGCATTTCTCTGATGATTAGAGATGTTGAGCATTTTTTTATATGTTTGCAGGCCATTATTCTATCTTCTTTGGAGAATTTTCTGTTCATTTCCATTGCCCATTTCTTGATGGGGTTGTTTGCTTTTTTCTTGTTAATTCTTTTGAGTTCTAGATAGATTCTTGTTATTAGCCCTTTATCAGAGGTGTAGAGTGCAAATATTTTCTCCCATTCTGTGGGTTGTCTATTTGCCCTAATGATAGTTTCCTTGGCTGTATACCACATTTTCTTTATTGATTCTTCCATTGATAGACACTTAGGTTGAGTCCATATCTTTGCTATTATGAATACTGCTGCAATAAATGTGGAGGTGCGGTGTCCCTTTGATATACTGATTTCCTTTCCTTTGGATAATACCAAATAGTAGGATTGCTGGATCATATGGTAGTTCTATTTTTAGTTTTTTTGAGAAACTTTATACTGTTTTCTTTTTTTTTTTTTTGAGACAGTCTCACTCTGTTGCCCGGGCTAGAGTGCCGTGGCATCAGCCTCGCTCACAGCAACCTCAAACTCCTGGGCTCAGGCGATCCTTCTGCCTCAGCCTCCCGAGTAGCTGGGACTACAGGCATGCGCCACCATGCCCGGCTAATTTTTTCTATATTTTAGTTGGCCAATTAATTTCTTTCTATTTTTTTAGTAGAGATGTGGTCTCGCTCTTGCTCAGGCTGGTTTTGAACTCCTGAGCTCAAACGATCCGCCCACCTCGGCCTCCCAGAGAGCTAGGATTACAGGCGTGAGCCACTGTGCCCGGCCGCTTTATACTGTTTTCTACAATTACTGTACTAATTTATGTTCCTACCCAAAGTATATAAGAGTTCCCTTTTCTCTACATCTATATCAGCATATATTACTTTTGTTTTTTTGATGATAACTATTCTAATTGGGATAAGATGAGATCTCATTGTAATTTTGATATGCATTTCTCTGATGTTAGTGATGTTGAACACTTTTTTCATATACCTGTTGGCCATTTGGATGTCTTCTTTTGAGAAATGTGTATTCATGTCCTTTGCCTATAGTTTAATGGGATTTTTTTTAAACTGTCAAGTTGGGGTTGTATATTCTAGATATCAGTCCCTTGTTTTATGAATAGTTTGCAAGTATTTTCTCCCATTCGACAGGTTGTCTCTCCACTCTATTGATTGTTTCTTTTGCTGTGCAGAAGCTTTTTAGTTTAATGTAGTCTCATTTGTCTGTTTTGGGGTTTTTTGCCTGTGCTTTGGAAGTCTTAACCATAAAGTATTTGTCTAGATCAATTTCCTGAAGGATTTCTTTTCTTATAGTAGTTTTATAGTTCAGGTCTTCATGCTTAAGTCTTTAATCCATCTTGAGTTGATTTCTGTATATGGTGAGAGATAGGGGTCCAATTTCATTCTTTTGCATATGGATATCAATTTTCCCAGCATCATTTATCGAAGAGGAAATCCTTTCCCCAGTGTATGTTCTTGGCACATTTGTTGAAAAGCAATTGGCTGTCAATAGGTGGATTTATTTCTGTGTTCTCTTTCTATTCCATTTGTTTATATGTCTGTTTTTATACCAATACCATGCTGTTTTGGTTACTATAGCATTGGAATATATTTTGAAGTCAGTGGCCCTACTGTTGGAGGCAGGAAGGTTGCTGCCATTGACTGGCACTTTGGCCCTGGTGGTGACAGCCAGCAGCAGTGGCAGTTCCTGGTGAGATAGTCTATCCTCAGGGTGGCCTTGCTGCTGGATTTGGTGAGGTTGTTGCCAGTGTCTTGTGCTTTGACTCTACTGTGACAGCCAATAATGATGGTGGCTTCTAGTGGAGGAGTCTGATCTCAGGGCACATGAAAATGTTCAATGGCCCATTGCTAGAAGTAGCAGCATTACTGCCAGTGGCTCATGCTTTGGCCCTGGCAGCAGTAGCCAGCAGTAGCAGTGGCTGTGAACAGGGGATGTCAGTGCGGCTCCAGAGATGTTGAGATGCAGGGGCTGTTGGTACCTATGGCAGGATGCAATCTAGTGGGGGCTGGGCTCTCAAAATGGCCATATGTAGCTACTCAGGACTTGGGGGTGTGTGGGACCCAGTGTGAGCTCCCTCTCTGGAGCAATGCTGTTATGTGGTCTCCAGGTAGGTCCCTATGTTAGTCTTGGGGCTCGCATGGGTCTTTGGGCTCTCCCATTGCTGGGAGTGCAGGAGTACTCAGTGGGAATATAGACTGCTGGGGGTCTCTCACTTACCCTTTGCCCTCGTCGGGAAGCCTCTCTGGGGTCCCAGCTGATCGCATCTGAGCCGTCTGTCTTGCTTCCTTCTCCTTTCTTGCCTTTGGTGTTTCCTGTCACTTCTCTGTTGAATTTCAGCATTCTGTCTTAGATGATCTATGTGATGTGTGATCATCTACTTGCTATTTTTGTTCTTCTTTGTGGAGGAGGTGAGTACCAGATGCCTCTAATCAGCCATCGTCTCCTCCTACTTCATATTTTTTTGATGCTAGGGTTATAATGTAAATGGTCTAGCCCAGTGCCAGACACAAAGGGTAGATACTAGACAATTTTTTTTTGATGAACAAGTGAATGAATGAATGAAATGTGTAAGTATAAAGTATCTATGTAATGAGGCATGTCTGCTCAGTTTTAGGATTTTTTTTTTCTCCTCAGAATTCTGCAACATGGGAGCACATGTAGAGAAAGCAGTTTTTTTTCTGATAGGCTTAAGCCACACCTCTAATTCTGTAGGAGTAGACAGTTTTCAGTTTTTTCCTTAATGTTGTTCATCTAGCTTGCTAAATCTGGTGCAACTTTCCTTCTCTTTTTGTTTGAATATTCTCTCCTATCCCTCCCTGTTTTTCTTTTCTTTGTGACTTTAAGTATCTCCTCTTAGCTAGGAACAGAATCTGTTAGATATTCTACCATAACTTTATCTGCTTCAAAATTCTGTGACCCCTGTTGTCTATGACAATGGATTTTAACTTCTGTGAGTGACAGTAGAATAAAATGCTTATGAGATGGAGTCAGACTATGTGTCTTTGGAGTGTCACTAAACCTCTCTGAGCCTCCAGGAAGGCCTTCCCTCTCTACCCAATGCTGACCATTGAAATAATACTTTCTCAGCCTCATATCCCACCCATTATTACACACTATCACAGGACATTACTGTCTGGTAGTGATTCCTGTTCACATCTGAAGACTATAGACTCTTAAAAGACTAGATCTCTGCCTTTTACCTTTATTTTTTTCTGCATGCCTTTCATACTTAAGTGGTCAGTCATTGAATTTTTTTTTTTTTTTCTCATTAAGCTTTGTTTTAATGAGTCTTAAAATTCTGTGACAGATTTTTGGTCAAGTTGTTTCCATTAAAAAGTACTGATTTAAAAAACTAATAACTTAAAACTGCCACACAAAAAGAAACAAAAATGGTCCACAAAACATTCTCCTTTCCTAGTAAAGGTTTTATGATGCATTGTTATCATTAACCTGTCTTTTACTATTAAACTTAAGTGGCCAATTGAAAAAAACAGTTTTGAGACAGTTCTTCCACCACTGATTAAGACTGGGGTGGCAGGTATTAGTGATAATATTCATTTAGCCTTCTGAGCTTCCTGGGCAGACTTGGTGACCTTGACACCTCCACCGGCTTTCTTGTCCACTGCTTTGATAACACCCAGAGCAACTGTCTCATATCATGAACAGCAAAATGACCCAGAGGAGGATAGTCTGAGAAGCTCTCGACACACACACATGGGCTTGCCAGGAACCATATTGACCATGGCAGCATCACCAGATTTTAAGAATTTGGGACCATCCTCCAGCTTCTTACAAGAGCAGTGATCAATCTTTTCCTTCAGTTCAGCAAACTTGCAGGCAATGTGAGTTGTGTGACAATCCAGTACAGGAGTGTAGCCAGTGCTAATTTGGCCTGGATGGTTCAGGATAATCACCTGAGCAGTGAAGCCAGCTGTTTCCATTTGTGGGTCATTTGTGCTGTCACCAGCAACATTGCCACGATGAACATCTTTGACAGAACACATTCTTGACGTTGAAGCCCATGTTGTCTCCTGAAAGGGCTTTACTCAAAGCTTCATGGTGCATTTCGACAGACTTTACTTCAGTTATAACATTGACTGGAGCAAAGGTGATCCCTATGCCGAGTTTGAGAACACCAGTCTCCACTCGGCCCACCAGGATAGTACCAGTACCACCAATTTTGTAGACATCCTGGAGAGGCAGATGCAAGGGCTTGTCACTTGGACAAGTTGGTGGCAAGATGCAATCCAGAGCTTCAAGCAGCATGGTTCCACTGGCATTGCCATCTTTATGGGTGACTTTCCATCTCTTGAACCAAAGCATGTTAGCACTTGGCTCTAACATGTCACCATTCCAGCCAGAAACTGGCACAAATGCTACTATGTAGGGGTTGTGGCCAATTTTCCTAATGTATGTGCTGACTTCTTTAATGATTTCCTCGTATCTATTCTGGCTGTAGGGCGGCTCAGTGGAATCCATTTTGTTAACACCAACAATTAGTTTTTTCACACCTAGTGTGTAAGCCAGAATGGCATGCTCAATGGTTTGCCCATTCTTTGAGATACCAACTTCAAATTCACCAACACCAGCAGCAACAATCAGGACAGCACAGTCAGTCCGAGATGTACCTACAATCATGTTTTTGATAAAGTCTCTGTGTCCTGGGGCGTCAATAATAGTCACATAATATTTGCTGGTCTCAAATTTCCACAGGGAGATATCAGTGGTGATACCATCCATGCTCACGCTCAGCTTTCGATTTATCCAGGACCCAGGCATACTTGAAGGAGCCCTTTCCCATCTCAGCAGAGTCCTTCTCAAAATTTTCGATGGTTCTTTTGTTGATCCCACATTTGTAGATCAGATGGCCAATAATGGTGGACTTGCCTCAATCTACGTGTCCAACGACAACAATGTTGATATGAGTCTTCCTTCCCTATTTCAGCCTTATGGGTGTTTTTCATGACACCTGTGTTCTGGTGGCAAACCCGTTGGGAAAAAAGCCATTGAATTTTTTTTTTTTTTTTTTTTTCGAGACAGTCTCACTCTGTTCCCTGGCTAGAGTGCTGTGGCGTCAGCCTAGCTCACAGCAACCTCAAACTCCTGGGCTCAAGCGATCCTCCTGCCTCAGCCTCCCGAGTAGCTGGGACTACAGGCATGCACCACCATGCCCGGCTACATTTTTCTATATATTTTTAGTTGTCCAGCTAATTTCTTTCTATTTTTGGTAGAGGTGGGGTCTCACTCTTGCTCAGACTGAACTCTTGACCTTGAGTGATCCTCCTGCCTGGGCTTCCCAGAGTGCTAGGATTACAGGCTGAATTTTTTTTGATGGAGACAATGTATCCATGTTACTGAGTTTAGATAGTGCATGGAAGGTACCTACTACAATGACTGGCATATAGCAGATATTTAGTCAATTATATTGAGAGCACTCAATCAATATAGAGAATTTTGCTTCATTTTCTCCCTTTTTTATTGATCCCCCATTTCACATAATTTGTCGTTTGGCTGATTTAGGAGCCTATCTATATACCTACCTATTTTTCATTTTGAAGTATTTTTTTTTTTTTTACTTACAAGGAAGTCATACTAGTAGTGCAAGGAATTCCCACATATCCATGGATGTGTCCTCAGTGTAACATATCAAGAAGGCACATGATGTCCCTTTACTGATGATGTTAATTTTGATCATTTGCTTAAGGTGGTGTCTGCCATGTTTTTCTACTATGAAGTTACTATTTTTCCCTTTGCAATTAATAAGAATCTGGTGGGGAAGTACTTAGAGTTTATGTAAATATCTTGTTTCTCATCAAATTTTTACTCTCTAATTTTAGACCCATTAATGATTCTTTCCTGAAACAATTATCATGGAGTTTACCATGTAGTGATTTTTCAATTTCCATCATTTCTTCTATATCTCTTAGTTGGCATTTTACTATAAGAGAGAGTTTTTCCTTCTTCATTTAGCTGTTTATTCATTTGTTAATTTATATCACTCTAAACTCATGGAATCTTATTTTGTTCAATGGATTATGACCCATTAGAATCATTATTTGTTCCTTCTTTTTCTTAAACTGTGCAGATGGTAAAATTGGATGGGTGGAGAGAGTGTGGGGGAACATGGCTTTGAGTCCTCCTGTTTCATTTGGGGGTGTGCCAAACAGCAGGTCTGGAGGATAAGCATTCATATGGTTTTACCAGCTTAACAAGAACCAACATGAAAGAGAAGATAGCTGTATGTTATTCTAAAATATATTGTTCCCTTTCTGTTTCAGGAAATAAATAGGGTCAGTTGGAGGTAGTTTAGTCATTAAGGCCACTACAACATACTCTCTTAACTTCTAGCAGCTGGAGATGTTCGTTGTTTTGCGGTAGATTGTATTACGTATATATTGACAGTAAGTGGGAAAGGCGATTTCAGTATCACTGCCTTGGCACAAGATGGCAGCAGTCAACCATTGATTTTGCAGCTCAAGGCCTGATGTTAAATGAACATTGTCTTTTGTTTTTGCAGGGACTTCAGTACTAACGCTAATAACATTCAGATTGACAAAACCAAGCCTCTGTGGCACAACTATTTCCTGTGTGGATTTAAAGGAATTCAGGTAAATTGGTTTATAAGGGACCTACTAGCAGTTGAGATTAGGGTGTGTATTATATCATATTTATTTTATTTACTACATCGTTTTTGTCTCATTATAATATTAGCTGATGTTTCTGTTCTGTTTTGCTAATTTATATTTTAGAGGGTGGAGAAGACATGTTTGTTTTTGGGTGGTGTTCACAGGGGGCAGTAGTGGTCTTGCATATAAGCTAGCTGTTCATAAATCAGGTGCATCTGACAAATATCTGTTTTTTTAAAAAAATCTTTGTTCAAATTTACTTTTGAGGATATGTTTTAGTAATATTATTTACATTTTATTTTTGGGATATAGAAGTGTACACTGTAATAGGATTTAGAGTCAGCCCATGTTTGAATCTGGGCTCCAACAGCTGTGTTAATTTAACCTCTTAGGTCTTAGATTTATCTGTAAAATGATGTCATTGCTATTCTGACAAAGAGTTATTGCAAGAATTACACAGTGCTTGACACTAGTAGGCATTTGATAAATGACAATTATTATTATTATTACTACTTCAGATGGAGTTAAAAAGATGTAATGAAATGTATAAGTATTTTCCTAGAAACATGGAAAAATTACCTTGAAAATCTCTATTGTTATGTATAAGAACAATAAAATAAAATATTTCCATTTCCTTTCATTGTTGAAAAAGTATATAGGACAAAATTTGATATTTGCTGTTTTTAGAGCCACTTTTATATTTCAATAATTATTTTAGATGTCATGACTCTTGTATAGAATCATAGGTAGGATGTTAAGAGATGGATTTTGCCTTTGTGAGCAAAGAGCAAACAAACTAACTCATGTTTTAGAGAGCTGTGTTCCTTACTGCCTGGTGGTGCTATCTGAAACTTTATCATGAGTAACCTAGGACTCAGTGGTATATCTGTTACAGAAATACATCAGATTTATTGCTGATATGTAGAACTGTACTCTGACAGTGGTGGTTTTGTTATTAGAGTTACCACATTCATTTCTTTCTTTTTTTGTGTGTTTGTGTGTTTTTTTCCTGTTAGACACATGGTAATAACTTATAGGAAAAGTTACTGGTAGGTTTTAAATCTCCAAATCATTTTGTTTGTCATATGCATTAGTGGGAATTACAGTATTTGGAAGCATTTGATTTTCCTTATAACAACATGCCTTTTGGTAGCATATGGATAAAGTGGCCTAAATAATGCATGTTGCTTTGTAATGTTTTTGAGAATTTCAAGTTTTAAAGCTTTCTCTTTGGTTTGACAACTTATCTACAAAAGCAGGTTTATACAACGAACTTTTGGCAGAAAAGTAATTTAAATGTTAGCCTGTTCAGAAACCTTCAAATACTAGACAGCCTCAGAGGATAATCTGTTTATATTAAATTGAACATGTTATCCTTTTGGGATAGAGCTATTACAGAATTTGGCACAACCCATTTGCATTTTGAATCTGTTGTACATTTTAATTTAAACATTGCGTGATAAGTTCATAAGTATGATTCACATTCAAGATACCCTGTGGATCAGTTTATAGTTAAATATATAGTATTTTCCAAGGTTTTTTTTTTTTTTTTTTTTTTTTAAACAAGCTGTCTGATGTTCTTTATGAAAGGGCATTGGCAGCAACAGTGTTTCAGTTTATAATTTGTTTGTATTTCTGGAAGAAAATTTTTAGATGACTTGAAATCAAGAAGAGAAGTACATCCAACTGAATCTCTTTTTTTGTGGTGCATGAGTTTTGCCAGCTAGGGAAAAAAAATTAAGGAAAAAAAGAGTCTTTTATTTGCAGAGTTTTGTTGTTACTTTGGTTATTCTAACTAGTTTAGTGAAATTTCTCCCTAGAATAATATGTATGATGAAATACATAATTAGGTAATATAATAGTGTTTCGTACTTTGGTCTTGAGTCGTTTGAGTAATTTGCAAAGATGATGGTACTTTTTCTTGAGGAGGAGGTAGACCTGATTTTTTAAAAATCCTAAACCACAAAGATTATGATCTGATATTATCTCTAGAGCCTTCCATCTTTAAATCAGAGTTTGATTATTTCTTTAGGCTTTCCTATTTGTAGAAATAGAGCTTTCCTGTCTCAGAGTCTGCATTCTCATTTGTGGCTGAATTCTAATTTGGCTGTCTTTAAAGCTGCCATATGGCTAAACTGTATCTATAAACTCTAGCAAAAATCTGGATTTCCTCATATAGCTGACATATTAAATCACAGTGATAGTTTGCTGGCCCAGGTTTCTAATTGCAGTAGAGAAATTCTCAACCAGGAATCAGAGACCTGGACCCTACTCCCAGCTCCCTATGTGTGATCTTGGGAAAGTCTCTTAATCTCTTGGTACCTTGGTTTTTCTATAAGTAAAACAAAACTGAGAAAGTTTAGGACTCTTTATCTTCAGATGTCTGAAGCAAGACACTCCTTAGAAACAAGCCATTGCTTGGGGGTTAGACTTTTATAACAACAGGATGCTGGAGATGTGCTGTGTAGAGGTTTAACCTACCTCACAGATAATTATGTATTTCTCATCTTGCTACTTGACAATTTGAATTATAATTGTTTTATATTTTTTCCATATTCAAAGTAATTAATAATCAAGAAAAAGAATATTCAAGACAATTTTAGGAAATAGTTCAGTAGCTTTTTGTTGAACAAAGTAAAAAATAATCTTCAAATTACCTTACCTTATGGCCAAAAGCCATTAAATAAAATGTCATGTATAGCTTCAACTAAATTGAATTGTACAACTGATTTCTATAACTATTATAATAGGTCTATTGATAGACTTTTGCTTTCTGGGGAATGAATGAAGATTTCACTATTCCTTGAATCTAGCACTGAAATTACTATTGTTGTTTTTCCTTGTATTCTTAGGAACATTTTGGTCTTAGTAACCTGACTGGAATGAATTGCTTGGTAGATGGAAATATCCCACCAAGTTCTGGCCTCTCCAGCTCCAGTGCTTTGGTCTGTTGTGCTGGCTTGGTGACGCTCACAGTGCTGGGAATGAACCTATCCAAGGTAACTACTTTTGACAGTAGACCTCACAGAGCCCTCTCCTTCCAAAGGCATCAAATCTCAAAATCAGAATACATTCCTTTATTGGAAAACTGTATCTTACCCAAAAGGACTGCACACATGGGCCAGCCTTGTAACTTAACAAGTTCTACTTGTGATAAATCACTATAAGGTAGATGATTCACACAGTAAGCGAATAAATCTGTGAATAATCGGATTAAAATGCTCTTAGATTAACTATGGAGTTTGAATACATTGATATCTTTTTAGATCACCTCATTAACAAGGTAAATTTAAAGGAAGAAATTCTGGGGCTCATGGTTGGGTTTGCTTATTTTCACCCAAAACCTTAAATTAAATATTTGACAAGCAGTGGGCAAAAGGGCAAAGACCAAGTAATAAAGAAACTGAACAGCATATCTGTTTATGCGAACAGGTTAATCACTGAAATAAACTTAAAAAAATATTGCATTCCAAAGAGGACATGCTTATTTAGAGGAAAGATAAATTCTATAAGAGGGTGGAAAGTCTAAACTTTATAGTTCACGTAGATCTCTGACTTTGCAGCTCAGAGCAGGTATGCTCAGCTTTAATTAGTGCTTTGGCATTCTGGGTCAAACAAAATGTTTTCATAGGTTCTTCGATGGTTTGGGAACAGACTGGGCATCAGACAAATCAAGAGGAAGTCAGCCACATGCTTAGTCTCTTTTAAGTGTGTTTAAACTCTCAGTTTGAAAATTTTGTGTGTAGGAGAAAAAGGAAAAATGAAGGAGAAAGCAAATGTTCAGATGGAATTCTCTTCAGCTGTCATGTATAAGTATACATTAATTAGTCGTTTGTAAACAATGGCTTATTTGGTGGGAAGGGTAGCTTACTTACTATTTGTTTTTTTGAGAGAAAGCAAGGGAAAGGAAGTCCATATGTAAAATGTGTTTCCCCCGGTACAGCTTTTCATCTGATTCGTAGTTTATTCATTCCTTTGTTCATCATTCAATCATTATTTAGTGGCTGCTTTGTGCTGGGTAATGTCCAAGGCATTGGAAATATAACAGGTACAATCTTAACCCTCACCGTGCTTATGATCTAAAAGGGAAATAGAGACAAATGATTAGGCAGCTGTAATAGAGTGTAGTAAATGGATAAGTAGTGTGCTATGTGAGCAGATTTAGAACATAGGACAGTTAAGCTGAGACACCAAGGACTCAAGAAGTTGTACATATTAGTCAACAAATACTGATGACATGGTAACACTGACCTCATCAGATAAGCATGTTTCAGGTGAAGAGAACATCATGTGCAAATATCTATAGTAAGAGCAATCGTGGCTTGTTGGGGGAACTAAAGGGATTGGTGTGGCTGGAACATACAGCTATTTGGATTACAGGGTGGGATATCAGATGCTGAGCCTTATAAACCATGTTGAAGAATTTAGGCACAGCAGTGGGAAACCATCATAGGGTTTTAGGAAGAGGGTAACATCATATTTGTATTTTAGAAAGATCACCCTGGATATATTATAAAGTCTGGATTTAAGCATAACAATATTACCAGTAGGGAGATGATTTTGTCTAGGGAAGTGGCAGTGAGAAAGGGTAGAATTGGATGATAGATTCAAGGTCTCAGACAAAATCAGTAGGACTTAGTCATTGACTGGGTGTGGGGCTGAGGGATAGCAAAGGGTCAAGGATTATATCCAGGTCTCTGGCTTGGTATGATTCATGGAATAAGAAATTGTTGATGGAAAGTAGGTTTGAGGGGAAGCTGAGATGTTGAGTGTGAGGAATCCATGGGCACATTGATGGAGTTATTTAGTATTTCGTAATGGAAAAATATCTCTGAAGGTCAGGAAGGAGATCTGGATTTGAGATGGTCCATTTGACAATCATGAGAATATAATTGGCTTTTGAAGCCATAGGAGTGGATGGGGACATCCAGTGGTGAAATATAGGTGGAAAAGTAAGGAAGACCTAGAGCAAAGCCCCAGTAAGCATGAACATTTGAGGGATGGGCAGAGGAAAAGATGTCCACTGAGAAAACTGAGGAGTAATCTAATAAGTAGGAGGAAAACCAAAAAGGTGAGGCAACAGCAAAGAGAAGGAAGAGAATGTTTCATGAAAGGAGTGGTAGTGTTTTCAAATGCTGCTGAGAGGTTAAGTAAGATAAGTTTTGAGAAGTATCCACTGAATATAGCAACAAAGAGGTTGAAAAAACTTTGGCAAGAGCAGTTTAAGATAGGAATGGGTTGAAGGGTCTATGAGAGGTAAGAAAGTGATAATAAAGGTCAGTGGCTACAAGAAGTCTGGTGATACATGAAAAAAGATAATTTGGTATCTGAAAGTGGGGTGTGAAGTCAAGGAATACAATTCAATTTTAATGGGAGGATTGGTGAAACTTATTTTTCACATTCGCATCTGATGCTTTGATAATTTTAACATCTAAGATAAGAGAAGAAAAGAAGATAAAGAAAAAGAACACTTGAACCTTTGGAATTAATTCTGGCTGTCTCTGTTTTCAAAGTCAAAAATAGCAACTGTATTTTTATAGGAACTATCTGAGTCCAATGCCTACAGCATAAAGGCAACAATATGTGTATCCTGGCTTTCTCCACTAGTGTAAGGTTTTTTTTTCAATTAGAAAATGCATATTTTTATTTTTAATTAATTTTTTTAAATTTCAGAGTATCACAGGGTATACAAACGCTTTGGTAACATAATTACACTGCCTGACAAGTGTGCCCATCCCCTACACAGTGTGCATCACATCCGTTAGGTGTGGATTTACACATGCTCTCTTCCCCCCTTCCACCTGTCCCACACTAGTCTAAGTTGTACTAGCAGTATTTATATTTTCTAAAGTCTGAGAATCATAATTATCTGGAGAGCATTTTTTTTTGAATGACACAGAATCTTGACTGAAAGGAAGCTCCTAATACGCTCAGTGTCTTTAAGTGTCACCTGTATACATGATTCTTGTAAAAATCATAGAACATAAGAACTCAAAGGATTTTAAAGATGAGCTAGTTCAAATGCCTCTTTTTGTTGATGTATCAGTTAGTATCCCAGTAGGAAACAAATGCCATTTTAGGGTATAACTGAAGAGAGTTTAATAAATAGACTATTTACAGGAGTGTGGGTAAGGTCAAGTGAACCAACTAGGAAGGATGCTCTTGTGAAGCCAGAAGCCAATATGCTTTAAGAGCTGTGGCTATAGAGTAAGGCTTCCAGAAGTGCAGCAAGGCAGAGAAAGAATGACACAGGTGAGTATGGCAATGAGTGGGAATGAATGAGGGGAGTTGTCCAGAGAGGTCAGCCTCCTGGGGTAAAAGAAGTGTGAGAATGGAGGGATGAGGGACAAACATGAATAACCAGTCTGTTTGATAAGGACACTAAGTCCCACAAGAGATTGGTGACTAATCCCCTCCCAATTATTTTATATTTGGTATACTTCATTCAGCTGCAGACAACAATTACTGCAGATGGGATATGATAAGTAGATATGGAACTTGTTAGTTCATTAATAGATTAAATGTCTAATAAGTAGATGTAGAACTTGTTAGTTCATTAATAAATTAAATGTCAAAACAAGATGGATAGTCACCCAGAGAGTCTAGAAGCCAGAAATTATGAATCGGAATGATACTGGTAGAAGAGAGTATGGTGTGGTAAAAAACCTACAAAAAAGAAAAGGCTCAAGACGTCTGGTTTCAAGATGTCAGATTAAAGACATATCTACTCTTTCTTCCTCTGTCTCTCACTCAATCTTCTTTTCTCAAAAATCATTCCCAAACAACAGGGAAAATAAGAAAAGGAAGCACAAGCTCCATCTTTGGTAAACCAAGGTGACATAAATAACCCTAAACCACAAAATACGAAGATGCAAAGTAGGTGGAGGAATGGGCATGACTTAGCATGGAGAAAGGTCAGAGTGAAGTGCCTGTGGACGGAGTTGCAAGTGGAAAGCAAGCTGACTCATCCCGCAGCTCTCTGGAAAGCCTCAAGAAGAAAGCAGGGTAATATGGTGGTAGGTGGGGATTTATTTTAAAGTCTTTATGAGGTTTAATTAGACCCTCAAGGCCCTCTATTAGCCTGGGACCATTTCCCCCGACCTTTGCAAGAGTCTCTGGAGAAACAACCAGAGGTTGTTTGTACTTGGGGACACTGACCACTGAAAAAGGCAGGACAAGAAATAGAAATGAAAACTGGGGAGTTAAAGGACATCCTGCATCTGAACAGTGAAATTCCTTGCTCCCTTCCTCTGGTCAGCTCTTGCACACTGGCAGCCTCATCACCCTACACCCCATCAGGAATGTTGGAGGATCCTTCTCAGAGGAAACCGAACTACCCTAGAGAAAAGACCTATAGGTACTGACATTTGGTAACCACCCCACTACAAAAATTCTCCAGCTACTCTATGACTCTATTAGAAGCCCATTTACAAAGCTTCTAATCAGCTTTTTAGTGATTCACTCTTAAATATGATAGATATTACAGGATAATAAGATTTTGGAAGAACCCCTCGAAGTTGAAGCAAGCAAACAAAAAACAAAGAAACAAAGAGAAAACAGGAACTCAAAGGAAACGGAGACAATGCTGAGAGCAGAAGAATGCTTCAAAGAAGACATGAATGTCCTCAGAGAAATAAAACAAAATGTTAAAATCTTTGAAAAAAGAATAGTGTTATTTTTTTAAAAAGGAACAGACAATAATATAGAGCTTTGGGATATTAAAAATATGATAGCCAAAACAAAAAATTCAATAAAAGGATTGGAAGAATTCTCTGATAAAGTAGGGGGGAAAAAAGGAAAATAAGAGAGAGAAAAATAGGAAAATTTATGAACCAATTCTAGAAATTCAAACCCAACCAGTAAGAAAAAAAAGAAAACAATCATTAGACAGTTATTTTTTTACAAAATTATATCCTTCCAAAGCGAAAATGTGAATTCTCAGATTGAAAGGGCTCACTGGGGTTTGACATAATAAATGAAAAAGGCCAATTGAAAGCATATCATCTGGAAAATTAGAAATTTGAGTGTTAATAGAAAATATGCTAAAAGCTGATTGATAGAACAAGAAACAAGAAGGGAAAGGGATCACAACCAAATGATCAGGAATGAAAACTAATTTCTCAAAAACAGCATTGGAAGATAGAAGGCAATAAAGGAATGTCTTTAAAATATGAATGAATTTTAGCTTAGAATATCTGTTTAACTGAATTCATCAAGTGTGAGGATAGAATAAAACATTTTCAACATGCAAAGTCTCAAAGTCTAGAGGATGTAATCCACAAATCTAAAGAGTAAACCAAGAAAGAAAATGACATGGGAACTAGGAAATGGGAAATCCAATACAGGAGAGAGGAGTTGGGTATTTATAGAATATTGGTTAAGGGGCATCCCAACCTAACACCCATAACATCCAGCAGCTTAGAAAACAGCACAGATTAGAATAAAGAGAGTAAGGGTGGCCGGGCGCAGTGGCTCATGCCTGTAATCCTAGCTCTTTCGGAGGCGAGGCCGGTGGATCGCTCAAGGTCAGGAGTTCGAAACCAGCCTGAGCAAGAGC
>VBSM01001044.1:5626371-5662003 GCA_008086735.1 Cheirogaleus medius | reverse complement strand
CCCTCTTGCTCAGGCTGGTCTTGAACTCCTGACCTCAAGCAGTCCTCCTGCCTCGGCATCCTGGAGCACTAGGATTATAGGCGTGAGCCATTGCACCCGGCTAGAATCTTACTTTTCATTCCTTTATTCAACAATGTTTATTAAAGCAGGCACTGTTCTAGAATTGAGCTAGGGTAGTAAGGTAGACAGGTTATAATCTGGACGGGAGAGTCAGATAAAAGAAACAAGTAAATGGGCAAGGGGTTAATTTATATAAGGAGAATGAAGCCTAGCAATGATGGAGAATGACTTGCAGAAAGGCTACTTTAGGTTATATGATTAGAACAAAGAATTAAAGTCAGAAAAGTTTGGAAGAGAAAATATTACCAATTCAAACAGTCACCAATTTTCGGTAAAATTGAGTATTATTGTGGGTAGCTAATAACATGAAGATGTAGGAAGTGACACTTAAGTTGATGTGTATTAATAAACATTTAACTATTAGCTATTTTGAGGCTTTCTTCTCTGATAATGTCCACCTGCCTGGTTTGCAAAGTTTTCCTCTTGAGGGGACTGAGAATACTCCTTAGATGCAGTCTTCTCGGTTCTCCTGATCTGGTGCCATCTTGCCAGTTCAGACCCCATGATAGAGTGAGATACCCCAAGGCCCTGGTGGTGGTGGGCTTCTCTCTCCTTTCTGTGGAATGTTTGAGGTTAGGTGAAAGCAGAGTCAGTGGGATTGGCAGCCTTCTGTGTTTCTAGATTGGGATCTTTTAGTGGATTTCCATACTTTGCTTTCTCATGTTTCCTTTCCCAGTTTTCACAGGAATTCTACTTGGAGTTCAACACTGGGAACAAGAATACTGTTCCCTTCACTCAGCCTAGGGAATCAAAGATGGTCATTATTAGACTATAGCATTAACATCCAGGGGGTGAAAATTAAAGAGGAAAACTTGTGTCTATCGAGTTTTTCAATAAAATTATTGCTTAGTATTTTAAAAATTCTACCTTTCTATAAAATACTGGATTGTGAAGCTACTCTTCTGGTTAGAGTTAGGTGTGTAAATACTACCAGTGGCCTTGAGTTACCCAGTTTTTAGTGATGAAATCTAATTCTGTTGTCCAGTGTGATATAATTTATGCTTTTCCCTTAACTCACAACTTTATCGTATTTCTTTAGTTCTAACTAGAGAAAATGTCACTGTTAAATGACAAGAGATCCCACAATAAATGACTGAAAAGACTAATATAAAAGCCAGCATTCCTATTGTTTTTCTTGTTAATTTTTTTAAAAAATAAATCTTTTAAAGAAAAACTGCAGGGGTCCTCAAACTACGGCCTGCGGGCCACATGCAGCCTGCCGAGGACATTTATCCAGCCCGCCAGGTGTTTTTGCCGCCGCTGCCTGTCCTGCTTAGCAGCCGACTCGTCCCGGGCCCACAGTGCGCACTCTCCAATGGTCTGAGGGACAGTGAACTGGCCCCCTGTTTAAAAAGTTTGAGGACCCCTGCTTCAGAGTAAGAAGAATTTGTTTCTGGTGTCTGAGTGGCAAAGTTAACATTTGCTAAAATTTCCTTTCACGTGTGTAGACTATTCACACTGTCAGGTTGGCAATTGGACATGTTAAAGTAATTTACTCTGGGAAAGTCTTTATCTGTAATTAAACTATTTCCCATGGAACATCATAGCTTCTTGGGGCAATAGTGGAAACAGGAGTGGGATCCCATTTCATTTCATTTCTTATAACAAACAGGGAAAGTTTATAAAATCCATCTTCTAGCAACCCAGATTATGCTGTTTCTGTCAGCACCAGTCTGGTCTTACTAGGATAACATAGGAGAAGGTTGGCTTTTTTTGGCATCACTTTCAAATGATACATATTAATGAGTACCACCCAGGTTACACTTTGACTAATACGCTAATTTAATTCTTCTAAGCATACATATAAAATACAATTGTTTCAGAGATCTTGGATAGCATCCCACATATGAAGACATTCTAGGCTATTAACCAGTTGTTCATTTTGACTGTGTTTTTTTAAATCAAGTGGAAGTAAGACCCTGTGGAACTTTATGTGTGGCCATCAGAGCCCATAATCTCCTCTAATTTAAGTAAGTTATAGGGAAGGTAAAATTGGTCATGATTCCTCTGGTTACAAGGGCATCCGGAGAATATCTGATTGTTTCTTCTTATAAAATTGTGTTAATGCTTTGTAAAATATATGCAGAAATCCAAGCAATCAGGACTGTACATGCTGTGAAGAACTTCACACTGTAAAGAGATGAAAGTGCTCCTTTTAATTTTTATGATTTAATTTGTATTTATGTTAATATGTATTTTCATGACTTAAAATATTTTAATTCTTGTCAGATTTTATAAATATTTTAATTCTTCAAATACAATTGCTATGGTTAAAATTGGTGACAAAGCAACAAATTTGGAAAATTTGGAAAAAAGAAAATTTCATGATAAAGCAAAGTTTATCAGAAAAATTTAAAAGAATAGGAATAATTCATAAAAACCTATGTTTTAATGCAGGATGCCTTTATAATTAGAAGTTTTCTTTGATTTGCTTTAATTTTTTTGGATAACATTGTTACTTGTTAACTGTTAAATCTCTCTCACACACATACACACAATTAGATGGATTGTTAATGTAACACTTAACATTTTTTTCCCAACTTTTGATTATGAGAAAATTTCCAATGTGTAGAAAAGTTGCAAGAACAGGCAATGAACATGTATATATCTTTCACCTGGAGCCATGTAAGCATTTTACTACATGTATTTTATCTTTCTCTCTGCCTTTTTTCCTGAACCATTTGAGAGTTAATTGCAGACATCATCTCTAAATACTTCAGTATGTATCTCCTCAGAGCAAGGCATTCTTCAACATACCACAATATAATTATCATGCTTGGAAAATTTAACATTGATATAACACTATTATCTTATATACAGTTTATATTCAAATTCCTTAATTGCCTCAATAATGTCCTTTATAGCGTTTATTTCTTTTTAAAAAATTTTTCTGATCCAGAATTTATTCAAGGATCAGCATTGCATTTAATTGTCATATATATATATATATTTTTAGTTTCCTTTATCCTAGAACACTTCCTCAGCTTTTTTCAGCTTTTATAACATTGACATTTTTAAAGCATCCAGGCCAGTCTTTTTTTTTTTTTTTGGTCAAATTTCCTCAATTTGGATTTGTCAGATGGTTGCTTTATCATTAGATTGAGACTAACTCCCCTCCTCCCCCTAGCTCCCTGAATATCATATATAATAGGTAATAGATGTTCTTCTTGGTGAATTGCACCATATGGTTTCTGTTTCTCCAATTGTACTTAGCATTTTTAACACACAAAGATAGGTAGAGCTCTGCTGCCTATCCAAAAAAATGCCTTAGTTTAGGTATGTCATATAAATTCACTTTTATGAAGGTGGGCTTTTTAATAATACCTATGAAAAAAGTCTATTAAAAGTGATACTATAGTACAGTATAGACAATAGATACTATAAAATATTTAGTTAGTCTTATGTGTTTTAATATATAACACTCAATGCATATTTGTAGAATTGATGAAAATACCGATGACTTAAAAATCACAAATTCCCAGCTTTGTCAAGGAATTAAAATTCTTCCTTATTGCCCTGCTATTTAAGTATGTTCCTGTTCTTCGTTGTTTTCTTTAGGAAACAAAATGTACCAAGCTTGGAATAAACTCTTTGAGATGTCTAACATAAAAATAACCAAAGCAAATGTAATTTTAAACTGTCACTGTGTATATAGGGTCACATTATTTCACTTGCAGTCACTTAGCATTTGTATATATCACATTTCAGTGTAATGACATGGGCAGGCTCCAAAGAAAATACCAGGCAACATGAATTTGGTTTGACTAACAAATATTTACGTGTTTGGATGTCTCTAATTATTGTGATCTTTTAAGGGGTTTATGCTACACAGGCTTAATTCTTTAACGCTTTATGTTAGATTAAGAGATGTTGATCAGTAGTGTATATATATATAACTGTAAAAATGATACTGCAGCCTGTTTAGATAAATGGGTGTGAGCCAGAGCTTCTGCAAGGAACAGGTGGACTTAAGAGTCCCCTGACATGGGCAGACGGCTGCCTGTCATGTGCATGCTTTCTTATGTGTAGTAATCTTTTTGCTCTTCCCAGGTGGATGGTGTTGATAGAAAGCAGGACCGTTGTTTGATCTTTTCAGGTTTCTCTAGTTGTGTAGTTAGTACATTATAGGAAAAAAAGGATAAACAATGTGATCCTTTCCTCATCTATAGGAGGCAGGTGGATATTTGTGTTACTGGGTACTGAACCATTCACATGTCTTTGGCCCCTCAGTACCATCCATGTCCATTGGCATGCTTTTGTGAGATGGCTGACTGGCACTGTGGGTTAGATCTGCAGTTGTAAAATGGTTTAATGAATTCCCCACCCCTCCACCCCCTTGATTAAAGCTTCCTGGCCTATAGGATCTCAACTTTAACTTCACTGTAGTGCTTCTCACTTTGTATTGCAAAGATGCTTGTCTCTAAACTACCGCAGGGATGTCAAGCATAGAGACTATCCCTTTTAAAAACTTTGGATCACTTAAGATCCAAAACGCAACTGATTTGAGTCAGGCAGTCTTGTGCTTAACTGAATTAAGAAAAAAAATGTGATCCCATTTGCAGCATGATAATTTCCTGGGGATACCATAAATAATTATTTGAACTTTCACTTGAGATTCTATCAATTTTACGATTAGATTTAATCCAAAGGATTTATTAATTTATCCACATTTATCGAGGAGTTACTATGTTCCAGGTAGGGCTGATCCACTAATCTGTCTCCCTTCTCTCCTACGACTGATGTCTATTCTGGTTAGTTGGAGTCTGTGCCACACTGGTTGGTGACTATTGTCCCTAGCTTCAGACATTTGTGCCAGGTGCTGGGTTCCCCCTAGTTGCTAATAGGCTTTGTCTATCACACACATATTTGCAAGTGTGTCCTATAAATCCAGGCATGTGCATTACCTGTAGTAGAGTTGTCATAGTAATAGTAGTAGTAAAGACTGTCTTTCTTGGGCCCCACACTTGAACTCTGAATCTTATCCTCTGCTTCTTACATTCTCAGGTGAAAGAGTTATTACATAGGGAGGTGGTAAAGGAGCAAAAGAGGCAAGGAGATGGAATGCACTCCTATAACACATAATTGGCTACCCATGGTGAAGGTGTAAATAAAGTGTGAGTTTTAGCATTGATGGTAGTTCATGGGGTGGAGGTTCCCAAAGCCATGGGTAGAGGTGGGAAACAAAGCACACCATCTTAAATGGGTGAGAATATATTTCTTAGTAACTCCACGATTTTCCTGATATTTTAAATTATTATTATAAAGCAATGTATTCTCATTATAGAACATTAGGGTATTTAAAAGTATATTAAAAATTAAATAAAATAATCTATAATCTTATACAGCCAAAGATTGGATTTGCTGTCACCTTGAGTATTGTGATAAAAATAAAATCTTTGTACTTTCTTTAAGTATTATAATTCAAGAAAACTGCATTTAGCTCATACAATGATTCAACTAATAAATTTTTATAGAATACCTACTTTGTGCTAGGCACTATTCTAGGCATTGGGGTAGAGCAGTGACTAAGATGAAGTGCTTGCTCTCATGGAGTTTACATTTGAGTGGGGGCTGAATGGAGATAGAAAATAAATAAAAGATGACATAAGGTGGGAAACCTTTGAAGAAAAACAAAGCAGAATTTGGGATGGAGAGTGGCAGAGAGTATTAATATATTTAGGGAAGCAGAGGACGGTCTGTCTGTCGAGGTAACAGCTGAGCAGAGATTTTGGGACAAGAGCATTCCAGACTGAGGGAATGGTAGACGTAAAGATCCCGAGGTGGTGGAATATTGGTGCACTAACTATATGCTAGGCTTTTAAAATCCTTATGATGACATAATGAAGTGGGTAATTATCATAACACCCATTTTGCAGAGAAGGAAACTTACACGATTTACCCACTGTGCAATACAGATAAGTGATACGATAGAGCAGAGTGTTAGAATATGTAACTCAGATTCCAAGATGCCAGGAAAAGTTTCCCAGAGGAGTTTCTGCTTGAATTCTGTCTCAGCAAAAGGGCAATTAGAGGGCAAGGAGGGTTTAGAATTCTGGTCTGTTTTCTTCCCCTACAGTATCCCCAGAAGCTATAACAGTGCCTTGCCCACAGTCAGCACGTAAATGTTTGTTGGATGAATGCAGGTGGAAGAGCTTTTGCAAAGACATAGAGGCATTGCAGAATGTGGCATACTCAGACAGCTGAAATTAGTTCATTTTGACAGGATCATGGATGAGGTGATGAAAATAGCAGGAATCTACGGTAGAAGAAATAAGCAGGGGTCAGACCATAAATCTATTTTTTGTGAAAGGTAATGAAGTACTTATTTGGTAGCACATATATACTAAAAATTGATAAGCTATAGAGAAGTTGATCATGGAGCCTGGGAAAGGATAAAATGCAATTGTGTAAATAGTTCCATTTTTAAAATTTCAAAAAATTAAGGGGGTACAAATGTTTTTGTTACATGGAAATATTTTATAATGTTTAAGTCAGGGCTTTTAGTGTGCCTGCCACCTGAATAGTGTTCATTATACCCAATAGGTAGGTTTTTACCCCTTCTGTCCCTACTCCCCTCTTCTTGATTTCCAGTGACCTTTCCTTTATATCTCTTTGTGCCCATCAATTAGCTCCAAATTATTAGAGAGTACATGTAGTGTTTGTTTTTCCATTCCTGAGATACTTCACTTAGGATAATGGTCTCCAGTTCTAATCAAGTTGGTGCAAAAGACATTATTTCATTGCTTTTTAATGACCAAATACTACTCCATGGTATATATTTATGCCACATTTTCTTAATCCACTCATGAGTTGATGGGCACTTAGGTTGATTCCACATCTTTGCAATTGTGAATTGTGCTACAATAAACACTCCAGTACAGGTTTCTTTTTGATAAAATTACTTCTTTTTCTTTGGGTGGATACCCAGTAGTGAGATTGTTGTATTGAATGATAAGTCTACATTTATTTCTTTGAGGAATCTCCATGCTGTTTGCCATAGAGGTGGTACTAATTTGCAGTCCCACCAACAGTGTATAAGCTTTCCTTTTTTTCTGCATCCATGCCAGCATTTATTGTTTTTCAACTTTTTAATAATGGCATTCTGACAGCAGCAAGGTGGTATCTCATTGTGGTTTTAGTTTGCATTTCTCTGATGATTAGTGATGTTGAACATTTCGTCATGTGTTTGTTGACCATTTGTCTATCTTTTTCTTTTTTTCTGAGACAGAATCTCACTCTGTTCCATGGGCTAGAGTGCCATGGCATCAGCCTAGCTCACAGCAACCTCAAACTCCTGAGATCAAGCAATCCTTCTGCCTCAGCCTCCCGAGCAGCTGGGACTACAGGCATGCGCCACCATGCCCAGCTAATTTTTTCTATATATTTTTAGTTGGCCAATTAATTTCTTTCTATTTTTTTTAGTAGAGACGGGGTCTCGCTCTTGCTCAGGCTGGTTTCGAACTCCTGACCTTGAGCTATCCACCTGCCTCAGCCTCCCAGAGTGCTAGGATTACAGGCATGAGCCATCGCACTCGGCCTGATCTGTCTTTTTGATGTAGGCATTTAAGGCTATAAATTTTCCCCTTAGGACTTCTTTTCCTGTATCCCATAGATTTTGATAGCTTGTGTCCCCTTTCTTGTTCAGTTCAAGAAATCTTTTGATTTCCATCTCAATTTCATCGTTGACCCAAGGATCATTCAGCAGCCAGTTGTTTAATTTCCATGACTTCGTGTAGATTTGAGTATTTCTCTTTGAATTAATTTCTAGTTTTATTCCACTGTGGTCTGAAAAGAAATATGGTATAATTTCCATTTTTTTGAATTTGCTAAGATGTATTTTATGACCTAAGATATCATCAATCTTGGGGACATTCCTATCTCTTTGTTTAGATCTAGGAGGATTTGCTTTATGAATCTCTAGCACCTGTGTTAGGTGCATATTTATTTAGGATTATTATATCTTATTACTGAATTGCTCCTCTTACCCTCTTACCATCTTTTTTCTTTTTTTTACCATTGTTGATTTGTAGTCAATTTTAGCTGATAAGAGGATGGCTATACCGGTTTCTTTTTGTTTCCATTTATGTGGAATATTTTTTTTTTCCATCTCTTCACCTGGAGTCTATGTGAGTCCTTGTGGATTAGATGTGTTTCCTGTAGAAAGCATATACTTGGGATGTGTATTTTTCATCCATTCAGCCAGTCTATGTCTTTTAAATGGGGCATTTAGATTGTTCACGTTAAAAGTGTTGATATGTGTGTTGCTGTTCTGTTCATCATGTTGGGTAATACTGTATTGCTTTACTTCCCTCATGTGCTATTGTTTTATAATAGCTGTAAGCTTTAATTTGGGGATGTTTTTACACTGGTGGGTATCTATTGTGCTGATCTATGTATAATATAGTTCTGAGTATTTCCCGTAAGGCAGGTCTAGTAGGGACAAATTCCCTTAGTGTTTGCTTGTCTGGAAAAGTCTTTATTTCTCCATCATTTCTGAAACAATTTTGCAGGCTAAAAAATTCTTGGTTGGCAGTTGTGCTGTTTAGGAAGACTAAATAGGGAGCCCCAATCTCTTCTGGCTTATAAAGTTTCTGCTGAGAAGTCTGCTGTTAGCCTGATGGATTTTCCTTTGTAGGTTAATTGTTGCTTTCATCTTGCTGCTTGTAGAATTTTCTCCTTCATTTTGACTTTGGCCAAGTTGATGACTATGTGTCTTGGAGATGTCCTATTTGTTATGAATCTTCCCAGTGTTTGATGTATGTGGATATCTGAATCTGTGGAAATACCAGGGAAGTTTTCCTCAATAATTCCCTAGAATATATATTCCATGCTTTTTGCTTTTTTCTTCTTCTTCCTCAGGGATACCTATGATTTGTATATTAGTTTGCTTCACATAGTCCCATATTTCTCTGAATGATTGTTCATTCTTCTTTATTCTCTTTTCTACATCTTTGACTGATTGGGTTAATTTGAGAGCCCTGTCTTCAGGTTCTGAGATTCTTTCTTCTGCTTGGTTTAGCCTGTTGTTAAATGTTTCTGCTGTATTCTGAAATTTCCTAAATGCCTTGTTTCTTTTTTTATTTTTATAAAATTAGTTTAAAATTTTTAATTTTTATTTTTTTCCAATTATTTACATTTTACATTCCTTCCTGTTGTATGTCTCATTTCTTTAGGTTCTATTATATCCTTTCTAATGTCTAGCTGTTTGGTGACTTTTTCATTTTCTTCATTTATGTCCTGAATTATTTTTTTGGCTTCTTTTTGTTGGTTTTGAACTTTCTCTCCAATTTCATTTATCTTATTTGCCATCCATATTCTGAACTCCGTTTCTGATATTTTGACAATTTCCTTTTGGTTAGGTTCTATTGCTATACATTCATTGTGATCTTCTGGGGTGTTAAGCTGTTTTGTATTTTCATGTTGCCAGGGTTCTTTTGCCAGTTTCTTCTCATCTGAATCCTCTCCTCTCAACTCAGGGCTGATAGATTTGTAGGGCACCTGTTCTCCTTTGCTGGGAACTCTTCAACTTAGTGCAAAGGAGAGGTCCCTAGATGGTGGTTTTGTGTCCTGCTCTGGAAGATTGACCAGGCAGGCAAGGGTGTACACACTGAGAGCCTGTAGTGCAGCTGTTCTGGTTTGTTCCATTCTCCTGTGATTGTTACAGTTCAAGATGGTGCTGGATAATCTTCATGCAGAGTCATGGGTTGTTCCCCAGGCCGTTGTTGGAACCTTAAGTTGGCAGCTGGGCAAGACCCTCTCCATGGAGGCTGGTGGTGTGGGGTATTGCTCTGCCCAGGTCTCCCCATGAATAGTAGCCACTATCCAAATTGCCCAAAGCAAGTTATATCTCAGATTCAATGGGTGGAGAAATAGATTTTATCTTTTGTTGGGGAGAGCTGCAAAGTCACGTTGCAAGGGAACATAAATAGGGAGAAGAAGGATTTGTGGCCATTTTACAGTCTAATGTAATGTAATATAGCTCGGTTTTAGGACTATACAGAAACCTGAATGTTGTTAAGACTGCCTCTATCACTTGTCTTGCTCTCTTTCCTTGCTTGTCTGTTTCATTGTTCTTAATCCTCCAACCAGCTACTATCCTCCCCAGGAATAGTAGCCACCAGATCTGTGGCCCCGGCTCTACAGTGCAGTGTCGGTGCACAGACTCCAAGCAGCTCCCTCATCAGACCAGGGGTCCATGGTGTCATTCGGAGCCCCCTTATAGCTTGGCCACAGTGTCTGCAGTCAGGAGTGTGGTGTCCCATGACTCTCCCTTCCTGTCCTGCCCCATGTATGAATTCTTCCCCCAGGTACCACCCAGTCACCTTCTCCTTCTCTCTGAATGTCTTCTGTGGCTTCCCTGGTGTTTTAAAATGCTCTTCCCATGATGACCCATCTGCAGGTGGGCATCCACCTGCAACTTTCAATCCTCTCCTTGAGAGCGGTGCACACAGGCTGCTTCTAGTCCACCTTCTTGCTCTTTCCCCCAGTTCCAATTTTTTTTTAACTCAATGGAATAATATGTTTAAAATTGTTTGAATGTTCGAATATTCTTTGGGCTTCTGTGAAGATAAAATATTTCAAATGCAAATGTGAGCTATTAAGATTCTTGCTAGCAAGGAAAAAATAGCCCACTCAAGCCAGCTCAATTAAAAAGGAATATTTGCTTTAAGTATGTGTCTTGAAGTGCAAAGGTGGATATATCAGTTAGTTTTTGCTGTGTAACGAGCCCTTTCAAAACTTAGTGTCTTGAAACAACAACCAGTTAAGTAGGTTCAGCTTGACAGTAATTCTGCTTGTCTTGGCTGGGTTCATTAAGACATCTGCTTTCAGCTGCTGGTCAGCTAGGCAGCGCTGATTCTGGGTTGGATGGTTGTCAGCTGAGATGATGGAGCATCTGGTCCACATCTCTCTCATCATCCACCAGGCTAGCCCAGGCTTGTTCAAATGAAGGTCTCAGGCTTCCAAGAACAGCAAGATGGCAAGTTCCAATGTACACGTACTTTTCAAGTTTCTGTTTGTGTCTCATATGCCACTATCCAAATTGCCCAAAGCAAGTTATATCTCAGATTCAATGGGTGGAGAAATAGATTTTATCTTTTGTTGGGAAGAGCTGCAAAGTCACGTTGCAAGGGAACATAAATAGGGAGAAGAAGGATTTGTGGCCATTTTACAGTCTAATATAATGTAATATAGCTCGGTTTTAGGACTATACAGAAACCAGAAACCTGAATGTTGTTAAGACTGCCTCTATCACTTGTCTTGCTCTCTTTCCTTGCTTGTCTGTTTTATTGTTCTTAATCCTCCAACCAACTTCTTCTACTTCTCTTGTCTCCATTGTAGAAAACATAGCTTCTGACAGCTTCTTTGATCACATGGGATAGATCCAGATCTCCAAAAATTTACTCTGTCTTTCCCCCTTGAGAAGATTTTCCTGAGGAAGGAAATCTGGTTGGTGCCTTCAGTCAGGTACCCACTCCTAGATCTACAAACTGGGGTGGGGTGTTTGGTTGGATGGGTGAGAGATGGAGGATTACAGTGTGTGAATCTGGCAATCAAGAGTCATGTTGTGGCCGGGCCCGGTGGCTCACGCCTGTAATCCTAGCACTCTGGGAGGCCGAGGCTGACAGATTGCTCAAGGTCAGGAGTTCGAAACCAGCCTGAGCAAGAGTGAGACCCCCGTCTCTACTAAAAATAGAAAGAAATTAATTGGCCAACTAAAAATATATAGAAAAAATTAGCCGGGCATGGTGATGCATGCCTGTAGTCCCAGCTACTCGGGAGGCTGAGGCAGAAGGATTGCCTGAGCCCAGGAGTTTGAGGTTGCTGTGAGCTAGGCTGACGCCACGGCACTCACTCTAGCCTGGGCAACAGAGTGAGACTCTGTCTCAAAAAAAAAAAAAGAGTCATGTTGTTATAACCTCGTGGTAGCTGGGGATGAGAAGGAGAAGAAAGAGGTCTATGCCTCTGGAAAATAGTAGAGATGAGGAGAGGGTGGCTAGGCATACATCTTACAGGGGTCCATTACAGTGATTTTTATAAATGTACTAACTTCAGGGAACTGATAGTAGTGGCTGGGACCTTGGAGGAACAAGAGATGAAGAGCTAAAAACCAGTATGGAGGAGAGGTATTGTAGCAAAGTTAAGGGGTAAAGGTTGTTAAAGAAAAAAATTATTCAATGATACTTGTGAAAGCATGGCAAGGCAGACTTTCTTCAGGATGATCCTGATAGATATAGAGACCACTGCAATGGGATTTTGCAATGGAGGAAAGAGATTGGACTCAACTCTTAATATAGCATGGGCTATATGGGAAGTTACAGCCAAGGAGAAGGTTGGGTGGGGCGAGGGTCAGTGAATGGAAAATTACTAAGAGGAAACAGGAGTAATGGGGATTTTAGCCTGACCTAACAGGACTCTTGTTGAAGGCAGGCTGGGGTGATCAGGCCTCACCTGAGGGATAGTGGAGGAAAAGGAACCTGATCAGATATCAAAGGTAATCAGATATTGAGGGTGGGGGTTCTTGATAAACTGACTTAGCAGGATTTTTGCTAAAACTGGAATTGACAAGGAAGTGGACAGATGGGCCTGGTAGGTGGTTAAGGAGGCTGACTAAAGTTTTGCCAAGCAAAGAATCTTTCTTAAGGTCTTCTGTCTCTAGGATCTGAGTCCAAGAAGGGGGAACACCAATCTCTTCAATAGTGGCAGCAGGGAGTTTCCACTAACATACTGGGAAACCAACCTGTTTGAGAGTGTCTTGGGTGGTTTTATCACTCAATCCTTTTTTCTTCTACACATAAGGCCATTGATGTGATAATATGTTATTTCTATTGTGGTAGATTTTTCTAGTCCTTTATTTCCTCCTTTTCATGTTATTCACATTATAAATATTTTGATAGTTATTGGCACATTTTCCAAGAATAAATCAGAAAAATGAAAAAGTAAAATCCTTACCTGTTATATTTGTATCAAAGAAGGAAGTTGTAAAATACTGACTATTATGAGTTTTTGGGATTATTACTGTATTGATCTTTGCCAAAAGGCCGAGCAGTGATTTTTCTGAATGATTATTATTACTATTATTTTTTGTATGTATCTCGGCACACATAAGTATAAGGAAGAACTAAGATTGGGCTGTCTGTTATAAAACTCTACATGAAACAAAAGAAAGTGATATTTTACTCTCCTAGGTGTGCCAATGTCATGTAAGGACTGAGTAGTAAATAATTCCAGGATTTTAATTTTTTAACATATTCATTTATTAGGGCAGCTTTTTATCTCTGAATATGGTAGATTAATAGGAAAATGGGAAGTTGACATTGTGTATTCATTTGCTCATTTATTCATTCAACATTTGTTTATCAACAAATAGGTTAGATATTAGAGACACAGAGGTGAACAGAATGCCTCCTCCCCTTATGGAGCTTAGACTAATGGGAAAAGACCAATATTAAACAAACATACACAAATGTCTGTACACAGATTGTGATAAATGCTACAAAGGAAACAGACTACAAGAGAGAAAATAGGGAGAAAAGCTAATTTATATGGGGAGGGGTTGTTTGGGGGAAAGGCTTCATGGAATTAGTTGAGGTGTGAAAGCTGAGTAGGAGGTGTCAGACAAAAATTACTTATTTTTTATGGTCATGTCGTATGTCAACATAAAATGCTGAGTATTGTAGAGTGCTTTGCAGAGCTAAAACTTCAGCTGTAGAAATAAGTAATATGTCCTCCCAAAGAAGTGGAAGGAAAGAATCGCGAGGTGAAGAGGGGAAGTGAGCAGAGCTGCAGTCGAAGGCACAGGTGGCGTGGGGAGAGCGGCAGCTATTGCTGGCTGCTGTCAGGCCCATCATCCACCCTGTGTCCCTACTGGTATCTCTTGGAAATGATCATCGTCCTTTTCTCTCCTTCTCTCCTACTAGCTCCATTTAGACAAATAATTAGAGTCTCTTGTTCCATGTACTGGCAGTGTATAAAATGGATGTGTTTTATAACAAATTATGTTACCAATTGGGCACATCTCCTGGTCTAGATTAGTTCCTGTTCCATTAGAAATTATTTCTCCATCCTTTGAGCCTGTGAACTAAAATAAAGTTGTAGGGCTCACCCTCCCCACTCCCCCCACCCCCACCCCCACCCCCATCCCCACCGGCTGACTGAACGGACCCCCTGGTGGCCAAAGAAATATCCTAAAACTAAAATGCCTGACAGGAGGAAGGAGGTCACAGACATGCCTTATCATGCCCCCCTCCCTTCTTGGGGACATCTGTTGTAACCCATTAACAGGCCTAAGGGAGGCAAGACAAACCTGCGGGTCCTCAATTTACACAACAAATATATGTCAGGTGGCTTATCTCTGATAAACAACTCCTAAGTTAAAACTTTCCAAGCCTTTAGACAAAGCTTCATGTCTTTAACCAATTACAAGCCAAAGAATCTTCAAACTCACCTATAACCTGTAAGCCCCCCTCCCCCCCTTCGAGATGGTCCACTTTTTCGGGCCAAACCAATGTATGCCTTCCATGTATTGATTTATGACTTTACCTGTAACCTGTGTCTCCCTGAAATGTATAAAACCAAACTGTAACCCAGCCACAGCGAGTCCACTTGCTCAAGGCTTCCTGGGTGTGGCTCTGTGTCATGGTCCTCAAATTTGGCTCCCAGTAAATCTCTTTAAAATTATTTTACAGAGTTTGGCGTTTTTTCCCCTTGACAAGCCCTTCTACCAATAGTTTGCTGCACCATTATCTGGCTTTTGTATATTTACATCCAGGAGAGTGATTATGCAACATCATTTGCAATATTGTTTCTATTTTCACTTAGTCTTTTGTTGAACATGGTATTTATAACATTGATAATTTGGGGGAGTGTCAGGAATGACACTCAACATTCATAGGTACTCAACAAGGAATGAAAATCTGGAGAAAGAGATTTCAATCAGACATTTATTTTCCAAAGGATACGTTTTCTTGGTCACCTTTTTTGCCTGTCGTTGGGCTGTAATTTGTAATAAGATTGTCTGTTCATTAAGTGGATATTGGGTCTCAGCACTTCTTTTGGTTCTCCCACAGTGAGTGGCATAGACCTTGGAATACATGTTCAAAAATGCTGTATAAGAGATCCAATGAACCTGTCCCTGAGCTGCCTTTCACACGGTATACTGAGCAGTGCAGGGAGGGGCCTGGCAGATTGCATGGAGGGTGAAGGCAGGCTGTTGTGGTAAGCAGATGTTAAGCTGTTGAATTTGGGAGCCTACATGCCTTTTGGTTCCTTCCCCAGCTGCTTCAAGAGAACCACACAAAGGGCTAAAGTAGCCTCATTAACTACCTTCAGTATCTTTAAAAGAAGGTCTATGAATAATGTCAGGTTTCTTTTAAATGTCCATAGGGCAGAAGTCAGAATAGATACTAGCTTATTGGCTACAAACTTTGGAAAAGCTATATTCCCCTCACCCCCACAGTCTCATGATCAGAATAGAAGAATCATTCCAGTTCTTCACAAGAGGCAGTGTTTTCCCTGCTAAATTCTGAAATGCATTTCTCACATGGATTCTTTAGAGCACACAAAACATAATGAAAATGACCTCTGCAACAGTCTGAAAAGAAATACAAAAATGGTGTTCACATGACTGTTTCTTATAATGACTTTCAGTAAATGCTCTCACCATAACATTTGAACACAACTCAGTATTTTGTGTAACAACTCTTAGAGCACCCTCACCATTTCCTGACCCTGATGATTCTGCCTACTTCATTTCAAAGTCTTTGTGAATTGACTATTGTATACATAGAATCCTTTCCCCCAGGCAAATGTGTACACCAAGTTATATATTTGGTTAGATGATGATTCATGGAAGTTATTTTTTTCTCTTTGGTTCGTGTCTATATCTGTATGATCAGATCCATACTTGGCAAATTGACAGGTGTTAATTCTTACAATTATTATGCTGGGGGGGGAAATGATAATTAATTATCTAATGCCCCCTCACTTCTTTACCTTCTCCTGGGGAGTCCAGAGTGGTTTACACTCAAGAGTTCCTGCAGTTTCGGCCTCAAGGGTGGCACAGACCTGTGTTGCTGAAAACGCAGTTTGAGGAACCTTCCCTCAGGGAGTGGGAGGGGCCCTGTGACCATGGGAAGGGAGGTGCAATTCCAGGACACACTTGCCAAACCACAGAAATTGTGGGCCTACCACCTATCCATCATTATCATCATTATTTAGCGCTTTTGGAAGGTCAGAGCCAAAATAAGCGGTCTGCCAGCCAAAGGAGCGACACCAGCCGTTACCACAACGATTGGAGGCCCCGTTGGCATTTAGTAGCAGTGACTTGGGTCTTGTCTGATTCCATCCATCTGGCCTGGCTTCTGCCTCCTGCTGTCTTTCCACAAAATCTTTTTTTTTTTTTTTTTCCAATTTTCTCTCCCCTCTTCCCCTCTTCACAATAATAGTAATCTTAATAAGTGTTTGCTGCCTACTCCCCTCCCCCCCTTTTTTAGAATTTAAACAATGAAAGGGATTCAGTTCATTGTGCCAGTGAGATAAGCAGGGATGGCTTTGGGAGCTCCTGAATTTTGAGTTTCTGGTGTAGCCCTAGAACCCTTCTCCTCTGAGGGATTAAAGTATAGTATTGTGTTTAAAAACACAAGCCAAGACTCTGAGTTCAAATCCTGACTTTGCCACTTACTAGCTGAGTGATCTTGGGCAATTTACCCAACCTCTGTATGCTTCAGTTTCTTCATTATAAAATTGATTGAGTGATAAAAACTTCCCTCGTGGATTTGAGGTTAGAACGTGAAACGTGCTTAGAACAGTGTCTGAGTTAATGTGTTAGCTGCCATTATTATTATCAGGATGCAGAAATCACACCAATATGTCAGTCTTATATTGAGATCATTCTGGCTTGTGGGACAATGAAGGACGTTGGGTTCTTTGAGGGGGAGGGAGGTGTACGGGGATTGTATTTGGGGATGGGTAATGGTAAAGCACTGCAAGCCTCATCCAGGTAGATGGATTTTTTTTTTTAATCTGAGGAGGGAAATTGTGATGGCTCAGAAATGTCTGCATCCTAGACCTCATGGTCAACTTCATTGTTCATCTAATGAGAGGGAGTTTCAGTATGGATACACATAAAGCATGCTCCATCTGCTCACCAGAGCCTATTTCTGGGCATAGCCTCTGTTTCCTAAAGCAGAATGACAAAGTATCCCAGTGAACTGTGGAGCCAGGCCTATCTGGCTTTGAATAGTGACTTAGGTTAGTTTATTGATCTTTTTGAGATTCCATGTCCTTCTCTCTGAAATGGCAATTACAGTTTTAACTTTCAGGGTTGTTTTGAAAATTAAATAACACATATAAAATACCCTGCATAGTGCCTAGCCTTAGAAGATATTTAACATTTGTTAGCTTTCTTGCCTTTCTTATTATGATTCTTCCTTGTCTGCCTAATTTATTGGGAAAGCCTCATAGTGTATGGAATCATTTAAAGGACTGTTTCAAATTTATTGTGCATACAAATCACCTGGGGATCTTGTTAAGCTACAGATTCTGATTCAGCAGGTCTGGAGTGGGGCTTGAGATTGTGCACTTCTAACCATTTACCAGGTGACACCAATGCTGTGTCTGAAGACCATACCTGGAGTAGCAAAGAGTGTATTGTACTCTTTTCTCCCTTTGCATTTCATTATTTCCTGTTAGATTCATGTACATTTTAACAGTTTTACCGCACACATTTGTACATCCAGGGTCATAGTTTGGAGAAATATCAAAGCTTGTACATTATCATCTACTAAGTATCTCAAAGTGTTTCACATAAAATACTGTGCTCTTGCCTTGTCGTTCGTTGAAGGCCTCTTCTCAAAATCCGGGTCCTCCACGACTGGGATTGCAGGTCAATTAGGCTAGGGGTGTGGTCTTCGTCTCTGTTGACTTTGAAAACTGCTTCTGACCTCACTGAGCACTTCAGCTATTTTATAGCCGTGTTCCAACTACTAGCCATGTCCAGGTTCTCCTCAGTGTACACAGGTGGAAAAGTCCATTTTTGTTCTTTGGTAATATATACTTATGAGTGCTTAATATATAACTCTTTAGTGGTTCTCAATTTTAACAGATTTTTCGGATTTGCTTTTGAGAAACCTCCTCACTGCTGTTTAGTTTCTGATCATTTTCATATTTGAACTGCTTTTTTCTTTCCTATGTTACTTACTGGAACTGACCCTCAGTTGCATTTGCTGTGCTCATTTTGGGAATTGGCTGTCATTGTCCTCAGGCAACTTTTCTTGAAGTAAAAAATGCAGAAGTTACTAATTCCTTTGAGTTACATCTCTTTGAGTTAGAGATGTGAAGAAGAAATAATAGCCGCCTTCTTCTTCTTCTTTTTTTAAATTAAAGCAGGCCTATTTTTCTTTTTCTCCTTAGAACACTCCAAAGTGTTTACAAGTTAGAACTTGGTCATCAGCCATGTTACAAAACAAAGCGAGTCTACTTCAGTCTCTTTAGATTTACCTTGGTACTGTTAATATTTCATGGAGAATTTCTCCTTCCTGGCTGTGCGCTACCTAATAGGTTTGCCAATTGGGGAAGAATTTGAAAATAGCCCCAGGTGAGAACCCAGATATTTTGAAAGTTAGGGTGGAGAAGAATTGCAGGAGGAGAAAATAGAGAAAATATTTGAGGTAAAGTCAGAGGAGCCATTAATGTTTTCATCTTATCTCGATAGAGCAGTCAGGGTTATAACTGAAAACAGATGGCACACTCAACAATAAAGGACATTTTATTTCACTGGGATTATTTATGAAGGTGTGGGTGTGGGGGACACCAAGGACTAGTTGTAGCTGGGTTGTTGCTGCCCTTTGATCTGAAGGTGCCTTGGCAGGGAGAGTCCTGACTTCACCCCCTTTCCCTTCCCCGTTTCCTGCCAGAGTCCTCTGGTGGAAGAACTCAGTGGGAAGCAGAGTGCACAGGAGCCTGTTGATGTACAGTCACATGTTGTTTAACAATGGGGATACAGTCGGAGAAATGCACTGTTAGGTGATTTTTGTCACTGTGTGAACATCATCGAGTATACTTAACACAAACCTAGATGGTGTAGCGTACTATATGCCTGGGCTATATGGTCTAGCCTATTGCTCCTAGGCTACACACCTGTACAGCATGTTGCTGTACTGAATACTGTAGGCAACTGTAACACAATGGTAAGTATTTGTGTATCTAAACATAGAAAAGGTACAGTAAAAATACAGTATAAAAGATAAAAATACACCTGTATAGGGCACTTACCAGGGATGGAGCTTGCAGGACTGGCGGTTGCTCTGTGTGAGTGAGTGGTGAGTAAACGGGAAGGCCTGGGACACTGCTGTAGGGCAGCTCAGGGACAGGTTCATTGGATCTCTTACACAGCACTTTTGAATATACGTTCCAAGGTCTATGCCACCCTGTGGGAGAACCAAAAGAAGGGCTGAGACCCAATATCCACTTTCTTGAACAGATAATCTTATTACAAATTACAGCCCAAATTCATTCTAATCCATAAGGCAAAAAAGGTGACCAAGAAAACTTATCCTCTGGAAAATAAATGTCTGATTGCAATCACTTTCTCCAGATTTTCATTCCTTGAATTTCTTTTTACTTTTTAAAATTTCTGTTAAAAACTTATATACAAACACAAACATTAGCCTAGGCCTACACAGGTCAGGATCATCAATATCACTGTCTTCCACCTCCACATCTTGTCCCTCTGGAAGTTCTTCGGGGGCAAAAACATGCATGGAGCTTCTGGAATACCTCCTGAAGGACCTGGCTGTTTTACAGTTAACTTTTTATTTTTTTTATAAGTAGAAGGAGTATACTCTGAAATAATATGTAGTATAGTAGATACACAAACCAGTTACATAGTTTATTGTCATTGTCAAGTACTGTGGACTGCATACAATTGTTATGTGCTATACTTTTATACAACTGGCAGCACAGTAGGTTTGCTTAAACCAGTATCACCACAAACATGAGTAAGGCATCGTGCTATGTCATCGTGACTGCTACAGCATCACTAGGTGATAGGAATTTTTGAGCTCCGTTTTCATCTTATGGGACCACCATTGTATATGCAGTCTGTCATCGACTGAAACTTCATTATGAGGTGCATGATGATAGTTCATCCTGGGCAGCCTTCTCGGGGCAGATAGCAGGATGAAGGTGGGTGGTCAGCAGCTCTGGAGGGGCAAACAGAAGCCAACAGGCACACTACTTTTACATTTTCTTTTGAAAGACTTATTCACCTGAAGACAATACCAATATTGTGAGCTTCTTGGGGGCAGACACTGGCCTATTCACTTATCTGTAGGACACTATTTAAACAATTGTTGAATGAATGAATGGGACTGTACTGTGTATTTCCTTCCTTTCTCTCAACTTGCACTGACAATGGCTGACAATAGCAGTATAATTCTGGCATGGTTAGGGTCTTCTGTTCTGAATAGTTAGGCTTCCCACGGTTAACTTCCCATGCTTAACTAATTCAAAGAGATCAACATTCTTTCCTATGTAATTCTCCTTTCAACAATTTCATTAGTAAAACTGCTAAACAAAAAGAGTTCACTGTCTTAATATTTTGAGTCTTTTTGTATTATTATTGTTTTCGTAAATATTCAGGTTTAGCTTTAGGCAACACTTCCATGAATCCTTAGCCTTTCTCCATGACTATTAAGTCTAACCCTGTTATTTGTCCTCTTACCTAGAACACCACTGGCCAGCAGGTGGGCAAGCTGTTTAATTTGGGGAGACTACATGACTTTTGGTTCCTTCTCAAGCTGCTTCAAGAGAACCACACAAAGGGCTAAACTAGCCTCGTTAACTATCTTCAGTATCTTTGAAAGAAGGTCTATGAATAATATCAGGTTTCTCCTAAATGTTCTGAGGCAGAAGTCAGAATAGATACTAGCTTGTTGGCTCCAAATATGGAAAAGTTTCTCATGCAAATTGTCTTCCCTAATGATTCTCAGACGTTGGTATTTTTAAGGAAGGGATAGAGAGCCAAATGTCACACATGACTAGTTTGGAGGTACCTGGGGTTCTTGAAGTGCTCAGGTGGTAAGAGCAGAAGAAAATACATTGGTGGGAAGCAGTGTGAACCCTTTCTTGGTTAGAGCCTTGAGGGTTTTTAGGTCATGTGTGTGTTTGTGGTGTGGGGAGAGGTGGGACAGCTTCAGAATCTCTCAGCCATCAAGTAGAAAGATGACTTTGTCCTTTGCTAAATGGAATTGGGTTCCTGAATTCATTTTGATCTTTCCATCAAGTTAGCTTTCAATAGGCTTCTTTTCTGTACACTTTTGATAATGTGTTTTTGACAGCCCCTTCTTATTCTATTGAAATCTATTGAGATTTTACATAACTTAAGTAGGTATGGAGTATTGATTTAGTGCCTTTACAAGTCACTCTGATTATAATTCTTGGAGTTCTTGGAGGACACTCTGTGGTTCTATTTCCAGTGTCCCAAAGGACCAAAAAAGCATGGGTAGGCTCAAATGTCTCCCTCACATTGGATTTTTCTTTTTGATGGGTGTGTTTTTTTTATGAAGAGAGAAAGCCTCTTCTAAGGCCCGTTGATCTCTAAGGGCCTTTAATTCAAAATACTCTTTATACCAAGGAATCTTATTTTGGGGAGAAATTTCCTGAGCTCCTTCACCTCTGTTAATGGTTCTCCGAGTTCAAGTCATGCCATCTCTGGCTTAGGCTATTGGCCTAATTTTTGACTACTGTCAGAAGAATGCAAGTTTTTTTCTTTAAACAGGATTTTGTTTTTTTAATGTTCATTTCTAGTTTCTTCCATCTCATAGTAACCATTTAGGATTTGTAGGATTTGATCTTTTTGCTTTTAGTACTGGAGTGAAGAAGGGCTAGGCCACTGAGCAAACCAGCTGGTAGGCCAGAAGTTTTTTCACTAGATGAAAGAATTTTTCACTACAGGCATGTTTTGTTTTGTGGGTAGGGACTCCCCTACCCCCTTAAGTAGACCAAAATGCTTTTAATGGGGTACCCACTTTCCTGTTTGCCTCAGGCTTCATTATTTCTTAATGTTTAATGGCTCTTCTAGGGGCATCCAAAATCTTTTCAATTTTCTCTTTCCCTGAACACTTAACAATGGTTCTAGAATAATAAGTTGTCTTTACATTTGACTTGAAACTTGGCAGCTTTCTTGTGTAAATCAAATGATTCCTTACTCATTACATAAAAATAACAAAATTAACATTTGTATAGTGCTTTAGAACACTGTCCATGTTGCTCTTATTTGAGATGTTTTTATTTAATTCATTGGATGGTCACAATAATCCCATGGCTAAGGATGTGGGTATTTTTCCTTTATATTATTATGGATGGGAGGTAATATGGTATGGTGCTTACGAGTATGAGTGCTGGAGTTAGAGAATTCAAATTTGAATTTTATCTTTAGTAATTACTCGCCTAGTCTCAGCCAATAAACTCACTCAGTTTCCTAATCTGTAAAATGAAAGGTATCTATTTTATAGGGTTGTATGAAAAGTAAATAATTTAGGCAAAGCAATTAGAACAGTCTCTAGCACACAGTGAAAGCTCAATAAAAACCATTATTATTATTAATATTATGTCAAGAAATGGAAACTCAGAAAAGTTAAGCAATCTATCTAAGGTCACATAGTTAGTAGGCAACAGACTTAGGGCTTGAACTTGATTTTAAGGCTTTTGGTACTGGTTTTTGTCCACTATATTTACTTCTAAATTCCTCATGCATTCAGGGGGCCTGTAAATTGAGCCATCCTTTCTTTCATCTTTCAACTTTCTTATCTTCCTTTTCTTTGTGTTCTGCCCCTGTCCAGTCATGGAATCCACATGTCAGAATTTAGCATAAGAGGTAGCAACAAGGCATAAAGATATCCCTTGCTCTGCAGGTGGACTCTCCTTCACACAAGATGCTGGGGACTTCTGAGGGTCCCTCTGAATTCAAAGATGCTGGAGTCCTTCCAAATTGTGTCCAGATAGATAGTCTTAAAAATTAACATCTTATTTCTATTAAAGTATATAATTGTTGCCACACATCAAGGAATTTTAAAAAAATAATTAATATGTATAAACTTCTCAATGTTCTGGTTTCTTTCTCGTTCAGAGGGAGAATACTTAAATTTTGATAAATCTCATTTGTCTTTTTGTATTCCTTTGAAGTAATGAAAAATAAGTTCCGTTATCTCCATTTTGTGGGGAGCACTTGCAGTCCAGTGTGAAAAGAACAGGCTTTGGTGTCAAATAAATCAGGTTCAAATCCTGCCCCTCCACTTCCAGTTATATATCTCCAAACCCCATTTTCATCTGTATAGTGGGGATAACAGAGCACTGTGTGGAGGTTTAAAGGAGATAATGCTCATAAAAGAGATAATGCCGGGTACTTAGCATACTTAGCACATACCGGTAATCAGTAAATGTGGCTGATATTGCTATTGAGGGGGAGGTGACACTTTATGTTGGCTCAGGGTCACTCTTAGGCAGATATCCAGGTCTCATCATTTCTCACTGAATGCTGAATGTACTGCTTCACCTGGGTATGTTGTTTCTCTACATTTTAAATCCAAGTGTTTTGACCTTTTGGTTACCAGTTTATTTTTAATGTGCCTATTATGGACGGATCACTGGCTCTGTGTGTCAGCAGGCCACGCACAATGCCCATTACGTCAAAATCCCAAGTTTACCTTGCGTCACAAGGCAAAGTTAAATGTTGGTGAATCCACGTGACCAACAAGGAATATGACACTTGCAGAGTCTGTCAGATGGTATTTGGGCAGCTAGTCTCAGAAAATGAAAGCAGCAGGTGTTTATTGACTATTTACTGCATGCTTGGCATTGTGTCAAGTAGGGGACACAAAAGAAACACTGTATTATATTCATCTCTCACAGGACTTACAGTTTTCTGGGGAAAACAGATGTGATGGAAACATGACACAATTAAAAGGCAATAATAAGCACTGTGATTCAGCTCATATTAGTTAAGTGGACTCTGGTCTAGGTGCTGCATGAGCTCTCATAGACTGGTAGAGGAAGAGACAAGTAAACCCACACTTAAAGTGTGGTTCAATAGCCAGGCGCAGTGGTGCATGGCTGTGGTGCACGGTCCCAGGGAGGCTCAGGTGGGAGAATCACTTGAGCCTAGGAGTTTGAGGCCAGCCTGGCACCACAGCAAGATCCTGTTTGAAAAAAAAAACAACACATAGTTCAATAAATGATAACAGAGCGATAAATAGAGAGTGAAGAGGAGGGGTTATGTGGTATGTGTGTACTTGGGTAGTGGTGCAGATTTCAGGGGAAGGTGATGCTTGAGTTGTTGATTAGTGGGGGATGCTGGTGAGAGGAGCATTGAGCAAGAAGGACAGAAAACTCGTACCTGTAAAGGCAATGAGATGTGAAAGAGCCTGGGGGTGGTAAAAAACAGCATTTGTTTAGTATTCCTTAATGCTGGAGCTTAAGGATTATAGTAGTAGTGGGAGAGCAGGCTGGAGAAATGAGCAAGGGTTAAGTCATTAAAGATCTCGTGTACCATGGTGAGAAGTATGAACATTAAGGTGTTGGCAACTAAGCAGGAAAAAGATGGTTATATGAGCGTTTCAAAATGATTACTCTAGGAACATCTTCTGGTAAAACAGGTGAGAAATAAAGGCCTGAATGAAGTCTTAGAAAAAAGAAAAACCGAATGAATAAATAGTGAGTAAATAAATGATACTAGGTATTGATATAAGTGCTGTAGGAGTTCAGAAAAAGGGGACACTACAGTGGGAACAATATTTGAGGAAGACCTCATGATGGGGAAAGATTTGAGTGGTCAGCCACTTGCCAATAGTAGGTAGCCAATAAACTGGATATTGACTAGTAATAGGATTCATATAGGGGAGAAGACAGGAAGTAATACCGGGTTGCATAAACATTTGTGAGATGGTCAAAGAGACAGATCTAGCTGGATAAGAGTGGTAGATAATACAATTTCATATGCAAATTGTTCCCAGATTTTGGAAGGCTTTGAAATACAGGTTGAGGAGTTTGGACTTATTTCTTAATCAATAGAAAGCAATTAAGATTCTTAAACAGATATTTTGAGATTTTTCAGTTAGGATTAGACCTGCATTCCTCTATTAGGCCCCTTCATCTTGGTTGGAGGAAGATGTATCTTGGTGAGATGACTCTAGTTCTGATTATTACATTTAATAGGAATGCCAAACTGCATTACTTCTGGATGGGAAAATAAAGGCAAATGATCCCATTGGCTGTGGGTAGACTATGGAATAATCCATTGTTGGGAGAAAAAGGAAGCTGAGGCAAAAATGAATGAGTGCCCAGTGTTATTAGTCTATATAGGGATGGAGTAAATAGAAAGATGGGAGAAACTGTTTACCCCAGGGAGGCAGGCAGGGATAGAAAAAAAACAAACAAAAACATAGCATGCACAGTCAGTATCTTATTCCCTACCCATAGCAGACATTGTTAAATGATCTTGGTGTATTTTCCTATCAGGCTCAATGGTGGTCTGGAGCCCTTGTTAATGCAATGCTCTAGGCAGCCAGCTACTATTAATTAATCAGAGCTGGCACCAGAATTCAAACCTATTTGTCATGCCTGGAATAAGCAATGGCGAGAAACAGATTTTGATTATTCACAGTACAAATCAATTTTTACCTTTCCAGGTGGAACTTGCGGAAATCTGTGCGAAGAGCGAGCGTTATATTGGCACTGAAGGAGGAGGCATGGACCAGTCTATATCGTTTCTTGCAGAAGAAGGGACAGTAGGTGTCATTCCAAATAGGAGCTATTTGGAAATATCAAGTAGAGAAAAGTCACATGGAGAGGAAGGTCTGGAGATCCCAAGCATGCTTGGTTATGGACAGCCTATTATATTAGGCTCTATTGCAGGGTGTTAATTTCCCAGCTGCTTTGCAACTCAAAGCTACTACCAGCTAACGTACTGTTTTCATGTTGATCATCCCTCCCTTAAGCTTCCAGAATCATACTTCACATCTGTTTCTCTCATGTGTCTAGTTTTTTCCCCCTTCTTCTCTTTTTCTTCACTGTTACGATGAGATTTCTCAATTCCCTAGTTACTGGGATCTCCTTTCCCGCTCCTGTCCTAAATCACTTCATCGCATGACATTTTCATAATCTCATGTTGGTTTTAAACCCAAATGTTTGTTCTCTTACCGCATATATTCACAACCCCTCTTTTTATAATTTACTCTTTGGTTTCATTTTTCTCTGTCAACATTTTTGGGGCTTCAGCGGTGGGAAAAAGAATGTTGACCGTAAGCCAGGAATGAATTCCTTAGCCGGATACCACTTCCCTTTGGCTATCAACTCCCTTAGGCAGAGCAGGGGTTTTGGTTGTTGCCCGTAAATTGCTCGTTTTTAAAATAGAGCAAACATTTCTTTAAAATGTTTTCTTAGTTTTTCATCAGAGTCCTACAGGCTTGGCTACTTTCCAAGAACACCTGGATTCCTTCTTATTAAGAATATTTGTTGTTGATTCCCCTAAGCCAAAGACATAGGGCATGAGGAAATTTGGTTTAATGCTAAGAAAATACCCTGGGTGTTTTGGATGAGACCTGACAAGCAGACATGAGGGCAAAAGTCCTGATGCTATAGAGTCTGAACAGATTCCAAGTTCTTTGGGCTTGCAAAGCACCTCACCATCTGACCCATGCTTTACCTCTCCATCCTAACCTCTTACCACTTCTCACCCCCCAAACTCTAAGCTCCAACCATTTTCAATACCCATAGCTCCATTAACACCCCACAGTGTTCGTCACCTCTGAACTTGCATAAGTTCTTCCCTCTTTTTGACATCCTATTTGAGGAAAGAAACCCTCTGTCTGCCCTTCTCTTGCTCATCCTTTTAGGACTCAGTTTAGATTTCCCTGTTCCAAAGGAGCGGAGCCTATGCTTAGGCTACGTCTGATGAGGCACTTCAACTATATGTCGATTAGCATCCTGTGCTCTGCCACCATTGTGACACCCTTGGAAACACAGTTGTCTACTTGACTGTCTTTCCTACTAGATTATAGGCTCTATGAAAGCCATATCACTGCCTGTCTTGTTCACTGTTGTATCTCCAGTGTCTAGTACAGTGCCTGGAAGTCAATAAATAATATTTGAATGAATGAGGTTTTTTTTTTTTGACAAAACACTTTATTAAGGTAAATAAATGCATAATTGATTAAACATTTTCTACATTCTAACATATCTCACCTGTTGTTTTTCTTCCAATAGGCCAAGTTGATAGAATTTAGTCCCCTGAGGGCAACTGATGTGAAACTCCCAAGTGGAGCCGTGTTTGTGATTGCCAACAGTTGTGTGGAAATGAATAAGGCAGCAACTGCCCACTTCAATATCAGGGTGATGGAGTGTCGGCTGGCTGCAAAGGTATGAATGTGACAAAAGAGTGAAACTTGAAGTAGGCCTTTTCTTGTCCTTATTCTATTTTGTTCCCTGTTACTTTATCTCTTTCCTCGAATTTTAGGGCAACATTCTGACTGCAGCAATATTCTAACTGAAGGCCTTTGGGTACAGAGCAATCTGATTTCAAACTTAAGAGACAGATAAACCAATAGGTGTGCCCTCCAACCTCTAGCTCTTTGGAAGCTATATGAACTTTGCAGTTGAGTCCTCTGGGGTGGCATTGGGAATGAAAGGACTGCTTATATCTGTGAAGTACAGACCATGGGTTAGGTCTATGGATGGAGAAAGGTAGTTGGGGCAATTGATGGGAAGTGACCACAGCTGGTCTTGTTTCCTCAACAAAAGTGATGGCAACTTCACCCTTCCTAGTCTTCTCAAATGCAGTTTTTATACTGGGCTATCACTGTTCATTCCAAAAATACAGGCTTGTTGCAGCCTTCCCGTGCCCAGAAAGAAGACTTTTTTATATGTCTACTAGGGAAACACAGTCCAGAAGGGAGTCTTGGCGAGTCTCTTCTCTACAGTTTAGAAGACCTTCACAGTTAAGCCTTAAACCTATTTAGGAAGTATTCATTGAATAGCTGTTGTGTTCCTTGCAGCATGAAGATATACAGAGGAGTACAAGGACATTGGAGTAGAGAGAGTAGACAGTAGAGTAGAGAGTTAAAGTTAGGGGAATACAAAATGGAAATGGTTAGTATGTGATCAGGTCGTAAGTAATCAGGTGCTCCAAAAAGTGGCACAGAAATTAAATATTATGGAGGATCCCGAATGACACACTGTATGACTAGACAGTTGGAGAGAACTGAGGCTGGGAATTAGGGTCAGGAGCTGAGGCTGGGAATTATGGGTCAGGAGCTCCACAGTGCTTTCTTCTGCTCTTGCTTTGATCGCCTGATGGATACTGATGGATATCACCTAAGATTCACGATCGCCAGACCTTCATCAGGCCCTAAATACAGCCTGAAATGTATTTTCTCAATAGTAACAATTTCCGACCTTTATTCTTCTCAAAGTCTCATTACCCAACTCAGCCTGACTAACTTCCCAAAGTGATCTTATCCCATATTCCATGTTGGAAATAGATGTGGTCAAAGGGCTTTGGCTTCCTGCCACCATATCTGCTCATCTCCATTTATCTATATCTCCTTCCATGTGTGGTTGCAGGAAACTCACTCCATCTTTAGCCTGCATCTCACCTCTCTTTTTCTACTGAATCGTTTGTATTGGACGTCATGCCTTCTAGTATTTTGCATTAAAAAAGTCTACTCTAGACCTCACAACTCTCTCCGACTACTATGTCTATTTCTACTTTCTCATTTTCTTCACAGCTAAACTTCTCAAAAATTGCTCTCTATATATTTTTTATCCCTTTACCTCCCTCTCATTCCTTAATCTACTAAATTCTCACTTCTGCCTTCTCTACAATACTGACTTTGCTCTTAGCCCACCAAAGATATTTTTATAGGCAAGTTCAGTGGACTCTTTTTAGTCTTTATCCTATTCCTCATTGTCTTCCCTTTATCTTTCAACAAGGTTACCAGTCTCTCCTTCTTGAAACATTCTCTTTCTTTGGTTTCTGGTACAATTCACTTCCTGTTTTTTTCTTTCTATTTTTCTTGCTGCTTCTTCCCCACCCTCTGCCAGGGGCGAGAGCTTGGTGGCATTCACCCTCCTCCCACAGACCTTTAGATGTTGATGTCCTCCGAGGCCTTGGCCTTGGTCTTCTCTCCTTTCTTGTGGTCTTTCCTCTGTTGATCTCATGCCCTCTCACAGTTTCAACTTCCATCTCTATGCTGATGAATTCCTAATGAACACCTTCAACTAAGGCCTTCTTGGCTGAGCTCCAAACCTGTACAGCCAATACCTGATTGAACATCGCTACTTGAATGAATCATAGACCTCTTGAACTGATCATGTTAAAATTGAACTCCATCTTCCTCTCACAAGCTATTCCTCCATTGGTACCATCATCAGTTATTGACTATCACATCAGCCTTCTCAATGTTCCTTAAATCCATGCTTGTCTTTTTCCCAGTCATTTTTCAAATAACAGAGTGATGCTTAAAAATTTAAATCTGAGCAGGTAATTCCCCTGCTTAATGCCTTTCAAAAGCTTCCCATTGGAATGAAATGAAAAGTTCATATCGGTACCGGGACAGCTTCCAGATCTGAAACTTGTGTACCTCATCTCTTAGCATCACCTACTTCTATTACGCTCCCACCATGAGGCTCATTCCCCTCTCAGGGACTTTGCACATGCCTACGACACTCTTCCCTCAGCCCTTTTTGAAGTCTCAGTCTAAATGTCCTTCAGGGAAGCCTGTCCTTGACTTCCTTATTCCTAGGCTAAGCTGGAGCCCCCTTTATATTTTGTAGCGCTTGCATTTCTCAGTTATGGTACTCATCGCAATTATTTGTTTAATGTCTATCTCTCTTTTAGATTCAGTTTTACATGAGAGCTGAGACTGTGTCCATCTTGTTAACTCTTATGTCCCTAATGTTTGATGTGGTGCTTAGGGTGAAGTAGACACAAGACAAACATTTGCTGAATAAATGAATGACTACTCCCTCTCTCACCTGCTCCGTCTCAATTATTTCGCCCAATTTCACAATTTTTTACAGGTGCCTATTGTGTGCCCAGCATTTGGCCTAGATCCTGTGGAGATGTGTAAGGTGTAGTTTTCCCTTGTTACTGACCTAGCTCTTCTCCTCTTACTCTCACCCCCTGAAGTGGTGAAGTTGGGGAGAGTAGAGATTTCATGAGTCAGAAAAATAAAAGCTTTTGTTTCTGGAAAATTTGGGGTTATACATTTTTTTTAAAATTATGATTTAAATGTTTTACATTTGGAATTTACTCATTAAGATAATTTCTAAAAATTATGTAATAGAAATGTTTAACATTAAACTTTTCACAGCATCTGATCAGTACATATATGCAGAAGAAGTAGTGCAGTAAACTTTTCCATGTCAAGGGTTCAGTGAACTTTTATTTCCTTTAGGACACACTTCTTCTTTCAGGAGATGGAAGAAATTAGTGTTTCATTTGTTTGAGGGCTTACTCTTGCTGACCTTTTATCTTGAGGATGATGAGTAAGTGTTGCCTTCCAAAGGAGACCTCAAACATACACAACATTGTTTTCAAAGTTTTATCACGAAATTAGGAATCCTCTACCACTGTAGTCCCCAACCCTTGGGCTGCTGACCAGTACCACCAGTCCGTGGCCTGTTGGGAACTGGGCTGCACAGCAGAAGGTAAGTGGTGGGCAAGCAAGTGAAGCTTCATCTGTATTTACAGCCACTCCCCATAGCTCGTATCACCATCTGAGCCCCGCCTCCTGTCAGATCAGCGTTGGCATTAGATTCTCAGAGGAGCAAAAACCCTACTATAAACTGTCCATGCGAGGGATCTAGATTGCATGCTCCTTATGAGAATCTAATGCCTGATGATCTGAGGTGGAGCTGAGATGGTGATGCTTGTGCTGGGGAGCAGCTGCAAATACAGATTGTCATTAGCAGAGAGGTTTGACTGTACAATAAATGTGATGCACTTGAATCATCCCTTGCCTGGCCTCCATGGAAAAGTTATCTTCCATGAAACTGGTCCCTGGTGCCAAAAAGGTTGGGGACTGCTGCTACCAGATCCATAGGTGAGCTGAAATAATTGTGAGACATGTAAAATGGGTTCGTGTGGTAACTACTCTCCTCCAAAGATGCAAGAAGAGAATGAGCAATAAAACTGTGGTGCTGAAACTCTGGAGTAAAAGTTATTGGGGTATAGGAATGTCTTTTGAGAGTTAACTAGAAAAAGGGCATCTCTTTTGGAAGCAGTAGTAGATGAAGATCTTAATCCACTCCAGAACCTCCTGTTCTTGAGGATGTTTTCTCAGTTTAACTGCATAACTCCATATGCATTTTAGAGGTACTTTGGTCAGCAAAACAGGCATCTGAATTTGGCTTTTTGCGACACACTCCTCCCAATTGACGTAGATAAAACACATTGTTTTAAATACTCTGAATTTTTCTCTTTTAAAATGTGGAAGTAAGAAAAGTGAAAGACTTTATCAAGATGGAGAATGTTTTCTAAATCATGTTGCTGCAAATCACTAAAATCCAAGGTCTATACAAAAAGGAAATGAAGATAAAACTCCTAATATGGGTTTTACTCACAGATGTTGATGTTAGAAATACGCTTTTGCTTAGGGTTATAGGCTGGGATTCTACTAAGCATATTTCCCTTGCAATATTGTTCTATTCTTCCATTTTTGGCAACATGTGAATAAATATAATTTTTGTTTGAAAATGGTCTCGTTAAATAAGGAAATAAACACCCATGTAAAAAGGTAAAAAAGCTTATCTCAACCTGGACAAACTTTCTGTTTTCAGGCAATAATAATGAAATGTCAGTTGGACAATGGCTAATCAGGATAGTTTTGAAAATAAGAGTAGTTAGAGCTACACATGGCAAAGTTGTAATGAAAAACATTTATTTTTCCTCTCCTTCTATACTTCCAAGATGCTTTTTTTGAAAATGAGTACCTTTCGTATCTAGTTAGCACAGGGAAGTACACTAAACCAACAAAGACAACTTTTCATTGTTTTGCTTTAATGTTAACAATTTCTTCTATTCTCAAGTTTCCTTTCTCTCTCTGTCTCTGTCTCTCTCTCTCTACTAGTTTTAAAAAACTAACTGATGCAGAGTCATTAAAAGAGTCTTGTGAGCATTTGAACTGAAATTAAAAATATTTCAATGCAAACTCAATAGAGATTTATAATTATTACTTGTATAAATGATACTTTTAAGTGAAGCACATTGTTATGTTTTTAAATTAACAAAGTGGCCAGGGATCTTTAGTGGGCACAACTTTTCATATTTTACACATATTTAGTGGCTTAAACATTTCCAGAAATGTTTTATGTCTACAAAGAGAGTATCCTTTAATTATATTGAGGAATAAAATGTGTGCTGCCCATAATAAGTATTATGGGAAGTCAAGTAGGGAAGATAAATTATACTGTTCCTTTTTGCATACCCTGAGCTCCTTGTGGCAACATGTGAAGCAATGTAGGAGAGGGAGTTTCATGTGGTCCTTTGACACTTCAAGGGACATTTCCAGTGATTCTTTGTAAGGCCCGTCTGGTCAGGAGCCATCAGTCACCTAGCTTTTCAGCTCCTGTCACTTAGTTGATATGAAATTTATTCTTTGGTGATAGAATGTGAGGAGAAGTTGGCATAATAGTTTTAGGGTTTTGGCAGTTTCCTTGAATTTGAACAGAAAAAAACCAAATACCCAAAAAATGCAGCCAGTTTTACTCAGCCTGTTGATTCAGTAGAACATTATGGGGTGGGAGGTGGAGGGAACTTCCCTTCAACCGGGAAGATTCACTGAAAGATCAACTCATAATAAGGCAGATTAATAAAAGAAAGAGATTTATTTATCATCCTGGGGAGAATCACAGAGCGATTACCTAGTATCCTGATGGGGTCTAGAAATTTATATATCCTCATTTTAGAGGAGAAGGGGAAAGGAGAAATATAAGTAGTTTTGGAGCAATAAATAGTTACTAGGGAGGATGAATAGATACTTGGAAGAATGAATTTTTTGGTGGTGGTGGGGAACAAATTGACATGGTTCTTTTTGGAAATTCAGTTAACCTGAGAGACAGGTGTTATATTTAAAATGATTTGGTCCAGGTCTGGTTGCATTCTTGATTTTCTTTCTTGTAATATATCGAGATAATAGGGAAGGAAAGTCAACTGTTCTTTTTGAGGGGTTTGGTTTCTTTTTATGAAGAAAGAGAGCCCCTTCCAAGGTCTGTTGATCTCTAAGGGCTTTTAATTCAAAATACTCTTTATACCAAGGAGTCATATTTTGGGGTGAAATTTCCCGAGCTCCTTCACCATGCTCTGCCAAGACTCTAGCATGGAGTATTCAGAGAATAGTGAGTTCAAGCTGCCTGGCAGAGGACGTACATACTGGGGAATAATAGGGGTGATTGTCTAGTAGAACCAGATTGTGGCAGGGCCTTCAATATTGTGTTAAGGCTCACCTGGGCGTGGTCCTGGGAGCAGTGGGCAGCCTTAATGTTGGTAGCAAGGTATTTTAGAAATATTAATCTGGCAGCAAGAATTTTTGCCTAGGTTGAAGAGTAGTGGGTCTTAGAGTATCAGTGAGGATGGGAGAGATATGAGAGAAGCTATGGCTGGACCTAGTAAAGGGTTCGGTTCAAGGCTCTCTCTGTTTGGGTTTCTGTTTTCCTTTTGGCATACACATCATTACTTTGAGGAATTTTTCCTTGACTACCTCCTCGCCTGTTAGGTTTAGGTTAAAAGTTCTTTTATATGCTTTTACCATGTCCTATAATTTTCAGTTATAGCACTTTATCACAATTGGATTAAATTCTTCACTGTATAATTTTTATTTACCATCTGTCTCCTCTGACAGGCCGTGAGTGCCATGTGGTCGGGAGTCATGTGTGCCTCATTCACTGCTGTCAGCAGGGGCCTGGGAAGCAGTAGGTTCTCAGTAATCACTCGTTGCATGCAGATGTGCTGAATGAGGGAAAAGAGTTGATAAGGGCTGCAGTTTCAAGCTGAAATGATGGGCGGAAGGTATAGAGTGCTGCCACTGATAGGCTTGGGAAGGTAGGATGGTAGGTCTCTGGAAAGTGGGAGGTGATGAAAATTCCTCGTGGAATTTTCTTGTAAGTAGTTGGAAATTTCATCTTGGAATGTATCTCATGGCTAGGGCTATAGCCTTCAGGTGTATTTGCTTTGAGATAATAGTTGAAACCAAGAGCCGAATTCAGTGTGCTGAGGGAAAGAATGTGGCAAGAGAAGATCAAAAGGCCAGGGATAAGCTTGGGAGATGGCTTCAGTTAAACAAGGAAAGGAGAAAGGTAAGTCATAGAAGGAAATGGGATAAGGAGCAGAGAGGTGGTAGGGAAACCAGGAAAACTGAATACTACAAAAGTAAATACGAGGCCGGGCGCGGTGGCACACGCCTGTAATCCTAGCACTCTGGGAGGCCGAGGCCGGCGGATCGCTCAAGGTCAGGAGTTCGAAACCAGCCTGAGCAAGAGCGAGACCCCGTCTCTACTAAAAATAGAAAGAAATTAGTTGGCCAACTAAAAATATATAGAAAAAATTAGCCGGGCATGTTGGCACATGCCTGTAGTCCCAGCTACTCGGGAGGCTGAGGCAGGAGGGTCGCTTGAGGCCAGGAGTTTGAGGTTGCTGTGAGCTAGGCTGACGTCACAGCACTCTAGCCCAGGCAACAGAGTGAGACTCTGTCTCAAAAAAAAAAAAAAGTAAATACAGCAGGGAATTTGAAGGTGGGTACTGAAGAGTGTCAGAAGTCACTGATTCATTAAAGATGAAGACGACTGAGAAAAGACCAACGGCTTTGGAAGTGGGGTCTGGAGATGAAGAAGGATCTTTGGGAGGCGACATTCAATAGTTAGAGTGGTTACTGAGAGCCTGAAAGCAGTGAGGATGGCCACTAGTTCTAGGTGTTAGACAGTGAAAGGGAGAAGTGAAGAGTGGTTGCTTTAGGATAAGGCATTTTCAGATAGAAAACATCTGTATATGATTTAAGGCATAGGAAAAGGTGTCACGTAGGAGAGAGCTAGCTAGAGAGGCAGGAGGGAAGGAAACTTGATCCTCCTAGAGCGCCTCTTCTGGACCTGGCAAGGTGCTAGGTGTTTTTATTATCATCTTATTTAATATCCACAACATCTGATGAAGTAGCCATGAGTGCCTCACTTTACATAGTGGGAACTTCAGGCCAAGGTTTGTTGTGACTTGTTTTAAGTGAGTTGAAGAGTCCAGGTCTGCCTTCGCCTCTGCTCTTTTCATCGTGCCCCTTAGGAGGTGGGCATGGGTGGGATCCAGAATACATGCTTGGGGTTGCGTTGGAGAAAAGACAGGCTGTGCTGGGCATTCAGGGGGGATTGCAGTAGGCCCATTCTGCACAGTCAGGTTTATTCTGTGGCCTTAAAATGAATATGGAGGCCAGGCACGGTGGCTCACGCCTGTAATCCTAGCACTCTGGGAGGCCGA
>VBSM01001044.1:5593678-5626271 GCA_008086735.1 Cheirogaleus medius | reverse complement strand
AGAATATGGAGAACATGACAATGGGGATGACTAAGATTGGGGAAGGCTGACATGGAGAATGTGTTTTGATGGCTGTGAGTGGCTCATGGACACAGAAGTCACTAACTGCTGTGGAATACTGGGAAAAGGCTTTATGTGGTTGGGAGAGGGGTCAGGGGAAGATAAACAAAAGTATCCACAATAAAAGCAGCTCTGTATGATCCCATTTATGTCAGACTGTATTTGCAGGAGGTGTGCATCAATAAATGTGTATTAATAGAATGCTTATCAAAATGCTGGCTGGTGATCAGCTCATTGGAATGAATAGAGATGATTTTGTTTATTTCAGTTTTTTTGTGTACTTCAAATGTTTATGTGTTTGAAATTTGTACATGTCACAAATCAAATTTTTATAAATGTGATTTATATCACATATGCTGTTGTAAACACGACTGCTCTTGTGTGGAAAACAACTTATTGAATGAATTGTTCCTCAGAGAAGAGGTTAGAAATTTTTCTGTTTGGTGACCTGGTGAGGAGACAACTTGGTGCTTTTCCCATCGATATGTTGATACTACCAAATGCAATGAGAAAGTCAAAGAGAGGTAGATTCTGACAGGCTCCTGCGTTGAGGTCCATATCTTAGCAATCTGCCTACCATACCCTTTTACTGGAAGCTCCAGCGAGCCTTGGACCAAGAGCCTTTTCTGGTTGTAGCAGAGGGCTTAGTATTTTTTTGTGTGTCTGGGACAACCTGGAAGTGCTAGGATGTTAATACCCTTGAGAGCACCCTCAACCAATGATGACTGGGTAAATACTCTGGCTTCCTTGCCCTTGGGTAGGACATAGCTGAGGTGTATGCATACAGGTTCCAGAAGGCCCAGTAGGCCCAGCCTCACCTGTTCACATCAGCGCACCTCACACTGGCTCCTCTTCCTGTCTCACTTTCCACTCCTCTCCCAGTGCTTCTTGGGATCACCCTTCCCCCCGATTCTTGCCCTCAAATTCTTGCTTCTGAGGGAAACCAACCTAAGACAGAGTCCTAGCATTATTTATTGAGTGCCTCTCTCCACAACTGTGGACAAAAAAGCACTTGTTGCCCGATTTCTTGTCCACAGAGCATGGAGCAGAGCTCAGGAACCTCCCAGAAGTGGTGTCTGATATGAATACTTAATGTTTGCCATGGTGAAAAGAAAATGGTGAATGTTGACAAAGAACTGCTTTCTCTGATTTCCCCACCCTGCTACTGAGTGAGGAAATTGTGACGAAATAACCCACAGCCCTGACTCATAGCCCTGCTTCACAAAGTGCCAAATTCCTCCAAGAAGTTCTGTCTTTGAGCAATAGTGATCTATCTTATCCACCCATTTCCCTCATCTGCAAGTCATCCTTCTGTGTCCTAAGCCAAATTTCCAAGGGCTTAAGAGGCTTTCCTATTTCACTCCCTCAGAGTAGTGCAATTCAGCAGCGCCTGGCTGTTTAGCTGTCACTGAGGACATGTGGTAGATTTCATCCTTAATTGAAATACACACCAAATTGGCTGTGCAGACCCTCCAGCTGAAAGCTGAATGACAACTGGGCTCACAGCAAACTGGGATGTCGCTGGCGTGAATGGGAACATTTTGTATGCTAGTGCCTTGGTCTGCAGAAGATGAAGGAACCCATCTATCAAAGTGTTTTTAAATCACTGGAATGTTCACTTCTAGCACAAATCTTAGTTTGTGCTTGGAAATACACTTCTAAGATTTGACATCTCTAATCAGCAGGGAAATGCAAATCAAAACTGCAATGAGATATCACTTATCTCCAGTAAGAATGGCCCTTATCAAAAAGTCCCCAAACAGCAATGTATGTAATCCTAACAATATTTATACCCCCAGTATATGATGAAATAAAAAAACAACAAAAAGTCCCCAAACAATAAATGTTGGCGTGGATGCGGAGAGATAGGAACACTCCTACACTGCTGGTGGGACTGCAAACTAGTTCAGCCTCTGTGGAAAGCAATATGGAGATACCTTAAAGCAATACAAGTAGATCTACCATTTGATCCAGCAATCCCACTGCTGGGCATCTACCCAAAAGATCAAATGACACTCTACAAAAAAGACACCTGCACTTGTATGTTTATAGCAGCACAATTCACAATTGCAAAGTTGTAGAAACAACCAAGTGCCCATCAATACATGAGTGGATTAATAAAATATGGTATATGTATACCATGGAGTACTATTCAGCTTTAAGAAACAATGGTGATATAGCACCTCTTGTATTTTCCTGGATACAGCTGGAACCCATTCTACTAAGTGAAGTATCTCAACAATGGAAAACCAAGCACCACATGTACTCACCAGCAAATTGGTATTAACGGATCAACACCTAAGTGGACATATAAGAATAACATTTATTGGGTGTCGGGCAGGTGGGAGCGGGGAGGAAGGGATGGGTATATACAAACATAATGAGTGAGATGTGCAACATTTGGGAGATGGTCACGCTTGAAGCTCTGACTCGAGGGGGGAGGGGGGCAAAGGCAATATAGGTAACTTTAACATTTGTACCCCCATAATACGCTGAAATTAAAAAAAAAAGATCTGAGTGGTGATTTGAACTTAGAGGAATAGCTCCGCACAGATATCATCCCTACTTCATTGAGAATGTGGCCTTGGGCAAGCAAGTAAGAGTGATAAGCCCTGGAATTCAATTTCCAGCTCTGTTGTTTACTAGTTAAGTGACTTTGGACAAGTCACTTACTCTCATCTCTTAAACAGAGTAATAATACCTATCTTGTAGGGTTGTTGAAGACAGTAAGAAATAAAAAGCTTATTTTAAGCCATACCACACTATTATTTTTTGTTAGATTCATCGCTTATCTCAGTTGGATTCTGGATATGTGTTGCCAGAAAGCATCATTGTACATCATCGACTTCAGCTCTTTTTCCATATAAAATTAATATATTGTACATTTATTCTTTTCTATTATGTATGTCTTTGTAAGTTTTCTCAAACTACTTTTGGAATACATTGGCCTATAAAACATGAAGGAATGAGTTAGATGAATGAATGAGTGGGTCAATCTGTGGAGCTATCAACCCAGCACTGCTAATAATCACTAACTAAATACACTAAGCAAACAAGGTCAGAAGAAAAGTCTTAGCCTGTGTCCTTGCTTTAAAAATGAAACCATGCTCTGTGAAATAATTGAACAGAAAAACATAATTCTATTGTCTCTTTTCCCAGTTCTGCCTTAAAATCATTAACTCCTTTCAAATATATGAGCTAGGATTTTAAAATCAGGATTAATGAATATAAGAACTTCTGTTATTAACATTCTTCAGAAGTAAGTGGCCCTAACCAAAGTATAATAGTCTTTTGGTAAACCCTGCTTCCTGTTGAGAAGAAAGAAAATCAAATCATTGGCATAACAGAAGAGTAAATCTGATGCACATTTCCTTGAAGACTAATGTCCCCTTCTCTTGCTTATTTCTTTTTGCTGTTTCAACTGTTTGAACCTGTTGTCCTTACACCCAGGCAATGAATTTTACAAACCTCAGGGTGAGAGAAATCTTAACTGTTTTGATTGTCACCTGCTCTGAAGGACTCGGTTGTTTGGGGAGAATGAGAGAAACATTCTGGATTGGAGTTCCCATGAGTGGATCTGGTTACAAAGATTTGGCTTATACTTAATTCTCTCCATCAGTTTGAGGGGTGTTTTATGATGCAATTAGGAGCCAGTTTTTCTTGATAGTGGAGAAATGTACAGCTCTACTACTACCACCAGTGACTTAATGAAATGGTTTTTCATAAGGTCACCAATGAGTTTTTCATTTAAAATCTGGGACTTTACTCTGAATGCCCAGACACTTAAATTCATTAACCATTTTCAAAGAGGCATATAGTAAACAGGAAGTGTGCTAATGAAATTGGGCATACAGTATCCATCTCAGGATCCAGGTCACATGGGATTTGAGTAATTTTCTCTAGACTTTCTAGAGAGGGATGTAGTAGGAATGAATCAAATGGGGATAAAAGAATGAAATTATTAAAAGAAATAGCCCCGAGGGAAAGTGGTGACAGGCCAAAAAAATCAATGTGGGATTAGTTGTGTGTTTGTGTGTGTGTGTTTGCAGACAACTACTTAACTTGTCTGTGAGTGTTACACAAGCATGTTTAATTCCAAACATCTGAACCCAGTGTGCATTTTCAAGCAATGGTAGGAAATTTAGATAGGATGAATGGACAAAAAACCAGCTTAAAGTTGAACCTGGCTAATTAAAATAGTACATACCAAATGCTGAAATGAAAACTGACCATTGTCTTGGTTTGAACTTGCAGCTCCTGGCTAAGTACAAAAGCTTGCAATGGGACAAAGTCCTGCAGCTGGAGGAGGTGCAGGCAAAACTAGGGGTTAGCCTGGAAGAAATGCTGTTGGTCACAGAGGAAGCCCTTCATTCTGAACCCTATAGCCCCGAGGAGATCTGCAGGTGTCTGGGAATTAGCCTGGAGGAACTTCGAACCCAAATCCTGAGTCCCAACACTCAAGATGGTAAGTCTGCCAGAGAAAGGAAGGATATGGGTTATCCCCCGAGTCATAGCTGGAAGGTTTTCAACTTCTCCGTGGGTCTTACTGATTTTAAAGCACATCTGAGGGAATTTGGAGACTGTCTGTGTTTTGGCAAACTTAATTATCTGTATTATTACCTTCATAAATTCATTTATTCATTCTTTCATCAATATTCTGAATAGGCAAAGGTGAATAAGACATGATTTCTGCCTTCAAGAAGTTTGTAATTCAATAAGTGTCTCCTTTTTTTTTTTTTTGAGACAGAGTCTCACTCTGTTGCCCTGGCTATAGTGCCATTGCATCAGCCTAGCTCACAGCAACCTCAAAGTCCTGGGCTCAAGCAATCCTTCTGCTTCAGCCTCCCAAGTAGCTGAGACTACAGGCATGCGCCACCATGCCCGGCTAATTTTTTCTCTCTATATATTTTAGTTGGCCAATTAATTTCTTTCTATTTTTAGTAGAGATGGGGTCTCGCATTTGCTCAGGCTGGTTTCAAACTCCTGACCTCGAGCCATCCTCCCACTCAGCCTCCCAGAGTGCTAGGATTACAGGCGTGAGCCACCATACCCGGCCCTTTCTCATTTTTAATCTTATTTTTTTCCATCTCCATTTTTCTGGTTGTTATATTACTTATATAAAAAAGTCTATGTTAAAGCAATGCTCATAACTTCTGTGAAACAATACTCTGAACACTAGAATGTCTCCACTGCATAGGTTGAAACTTGTGACCCATTTTAGTGCAGAAGGTTATTTCTCTTTGCCTGCTGCTTTCAAGTAATTTTGTGTTTTATACTGATAGCACTAGAAACTGAGATGAAGGCCAGGTAAATGTCGCAGACAGAGCCTTGGCATAGCTATTCCTCTTAGTGTAGAGGTGGTCTGTTTGTGGGAAGTCAATACTGCAGGCAAGGACATCTAGTTAAGATTCTGTCACCTGTTAGGGTGGGATTATGGAGGGTGGGAGCTTGGCACAAAAATAGGCCTTGAGGCCCCATTTCCATCTCATTCAGTTCAGTTCTACAGCTGGTTATTGGGTGCCTACTGTGGATTTGCTTGCAAAGTAATACTTTAAAGGCTGCAACTGCTGACACTTTGGGGATAAGACAAGGGAATCATTTGAGGGCAGGGATTGGGTTTTGGTTTCTGACATTGTCATACCCAATTTAATTTGATGAACATTGATTGAGTTTCTAGAACTACGATGAGCAAACTATGGCCTACTGGCCAAATCAGGCCTGCCATGTTTTTTTTTTTTTTTTTTTTAAATAAACTTTTACTATTAACAGAAGACAGCCATGTATTGGCTATGGCTGCTTTTGCACTATGGCAAAAATTGAGTAGTTGTGACAGAGACTGAACGGCCCCACAAAACCTAAAACATTACTATCTAGCCCCTTGCTGAAATAGTGCGCTGACTCCTATTCCAAAAGGCAGCAAACCAAAGTTTACCTCAGTTTTGCCATGAAAATGCATAAGAGGAACACTTCCCTTAAAGGAATAATCCGTGTAACGTGCTAAGAACAGAGCTTGGTCATAGAGAGTGAGAACTGTGGTAGTGGAGGCCAGCTTTACTAAGGAGATAGCACCCAGCCAAATGTTAAATAATAAATAGGTATTTCCTAGGTAGACAAACTGTCAGAAAGAATTTCAGGCAGACAAAACAGCAGAGAGACAGAGGCAGAAAGGAGTGAGAGATTATATGTCCAGAAAACTACAGATAGTTGAGTATTTCTTGAAAATAATGTTCGTACTGGAGAGTGATATAGTATCAGGCTGAGGTTGTAGATGGGCCCAGATCACCAAAGGCCTTGTTAAATACTTTGTGTGTGTGTATGTTTTATAGGTAATGGGGGAGTTAATAAATATTTATTGAAAGAAGAAGTTGGGTAGGGAATTGGATAGGGAGAGCTTCCAGGGGACTGGCTCTTTTCTTTCGACCTACGACATTGTCTGATTTCTTTAATTCAGCAAATATGTATTGACTTCTCTGGACTGGGTATTATGCTGGCTGGTAGAGTACAGAGATAAGCAGGACATGGTCTCTACTGTAGAGTGACTTAATGTCTAATGGGGGAGAGTGCCACAGAACAATCATAGTAAATATAATACCCACTTTAAGAAAGATATTTATCAAGAGCTCTGAGAGTATGGAGGAGAGAGTTGCCAAGTGCCTGAAGAAGGTGGCTCCATTATGAGATGGATCCTGAAAGAAAGCTATGGACTTCCCATTCTGAGAGGGGTGACTGGCCGTTCCAGGCAGAGTAGAACCCGAGTGAAGACATACAGACACAAGGAGTTGAGTATTGGGGAACATGTGCCAAGTGGTCTTGAGTGTAGGATGAGTTAGACGACAAAAAGACTGCCGAAAGGGATGCCAATTAGGAGACTCTTGCTCAAATCTACACCAAGTAGCAAAAGCCTGAGGTAGGGGATTGTTGGTGGATGGTTCAACTGGTACATTCTCAAGACTGTAAAGGAGAGTTCAGTTGGAACTGGCAATTGCCTGTGTCCAGGAAGGAAGAAAGGGAGGGAGAGAGGAAGGTAGGAAAGAAGAAAAATAGAAGGTAAGTCTAAGATATGAATAACTGGGAAAGTTAGGAAATTATAGTTTGGGAAATGATTTTGGGGGCAAGATGATGAGTTCATTTATATCTATGTATTTATCCATCTATCAATCTATCCATCTGTGTATCTGTTAGAAAATGGGTCAGGTGGTTTGGATTCTGGTTTTAAAAGGGGGGAATTTATTGGGAAGATTTCTTCTGAGAGTGCCCAGCTGTGCTCTGGGTTGGGGTGGCCCCTCTGCTTAGTTGCACTGTGCTGGGCTGGACAAAAATGTCACCATTTAGGTTATCAACTTTGCTTGTGACCATGTGCTGACAAAGTGCTGGCCAGTTGCCAACTTATTTGTTTGGATCCTGTGATCTCCAAAGTTGTGTGTGATAATCATAGCTTTTGATAAAGTACAGGACACTGGTGTAGACTGCTCTTTAGGAAGAAATCTAGAGTGAACGTTAAAGAAATAAAAACAAAATGACATGTTATTTTCTTTATGATTCACACATTACTCTTCCTTCATATACATCATGTAATTTTAATCTCACAACAACCCTTGGCACGTGGTTATTTTCATGTCACAGATGAGGAAACGCAGGTGAGAGAGTTTAGTGATTTGTCAAAACCACATCGGCAGTCCGCGCTAGAGCCAGACCCCAAACCCTAGTCTTCTGACTTAATTCAATACTTTTTTCTGCCATTACTTTTTTAAAAAAAATCTTGGCATACTTATAAATTGGCCTTAGTAATCTTGTATCAAGTAAGGAAGATGATATCTAATTTTGATTTTGCTCGGCTCTGATTTTTTTCTTGAGACTAAAGAGTGGTGATGAAGCTAGGTTACATTGTGGACAGAGTTTCCTTTTGGCTATTTCTCATTCTCTTGCTTTGGCCTTAAAAGAGGTAAGACCCTGTGGCATCCAGAAGCTTGCTTTATTTAAGGAACAACTAAACTTGGCCATAATGTGCATGAGCTGTTGTGTTATGGAAGAGCCCTGAGAAGCGCTATGGAATTTTCACATTTGTTAAAAATGTGCTTCTCATGATTATCTCAGTTAAGTCTAAGAAAAATTGTTTGCTTTTATCTAATGGAAAAGTATAAAGGTACCCTACAATATAAAAAGTGTCAGTTGTTCAGTAATTTAAATTTCCAACTACATGTTCTCAGACATCAAGGAAAATGATTTTTAAACAGCTTGTAAGATATTAGCAGGTTCTATGATCTCAACAGGTTCAGTTGTTCTTGTAAGAATTTTGGCAGAAAAGTTTTCTGTAAAAGCTAGAAGAAACCCCAGAGGAAATTATAGGCCTTTGTAGAGTTTACAGATATTGGTTGAACAGAAATTCTTAAAATCTGCAGAATGGACTTCTAATGATAAAGCCAAATAAAATTGGTCCTTTCGTTTTGTCTATTGTTTTCATTTTTTCAAGATGAAATAAATTAATAGATTGTTATGAAACAAATTATTAAAAAACAAATCAAATAATAGCTATTTTTGTTATGCATAAAAGATATTGTGCTTTAAGTTGTTTTGGAAGTCAAGTCTGGGGAAAATTTGCTTTCATTCAGTTGTTTCTCCTTTTCCTCTCTGCCTGGTCTCTTCTTTTTGCCTCTCGGTTTCTATTGACTTCTCAGCTTTCTGGCCGTGGAGGGCAGGTTCATCCAGGAGTAAAGGTACCTGCCTTGTTTTCTAGGAAGAAATGGGCTGAACTGTTATCTCAGATAACCTGGGAATTGTGCCTCCTTCCCGGGTTTTCCACTTCCTCTTTCAGATGTGTGCATGATATACCCTATTCTTTGGTTCACCTCCCCTCGTTAGAACTAAAAATGACTGTGAACATACCTTAGTAAGTACACTTTTTAAAGACAAAGCATCTTAAAACCTTTATCTTCTGTAGGAATAGCCCAGGACCAGTGTGTAGGAATCACACTGATGTGTGTTGATGTGTGTTGTATATTGGTTAGTATCTAAGCCACTGTGGGGTAGCTTGGCCCTCAGAGTCTACCTCATCCCACAAGGCTGATGGTGGCCATGGTTCTGGCTCCTGAGGCCAGCAGGTGAGTAACAATGTACATGAGCTGCGATGGCACCAGATACCCCTACATAGACCTTTGCAGCAAAAAAAAAAAAAAAAAAAATATATATATATATATATATATATATATATATATATGTCTCTCGTAATTCTTAGTATATTTATTTGCTCATTCCTCCCGTATGAGCCTGGTTCCTGACCCTGCCAGCTATCTTCTTCACCCCAGCTGCCTCGGCATCACTGCCTCCCTGGCGCTCCCCAGCTCTGACCACCACATTGGTCCAGCCCTGCCGACCTCCTTGGCTCTGACCCTGCAGTTCCTGGACACCTCCTCAGCCCCAGCTGCTTCTTTGGCTCTAGCCCTGCTGGTCCTGCCATTCATGGCTGCCTCCAGGGAAGGGAAGGGAAGAAAAGGAAAGGAAAATTTATAACTTCTAAACTTGTAAATATGTTTTTAAGTCTAAGGATACGTTACTCAGTACTCTCTTTGCTTGGATGTATCTCTAGCTTCTGAAAGGTGAAATTAACAAAGTGTCAGCTGCGAAGTTGTTGGCCACTCTGCTCTGAGTAGAAGGAGGCTTCTGCAGACATGAGGACTGCCGATGTCTCATTGACTACTCTGTAACTGCTTTGCTGGTTTAGAAGCATCTTCTATAGGGAAGTATCTTCTATATCATCATCTACCTAAGAGGTCAACATCTTGCTGTCCTAGTCCCCATTTTTGCTAGTTTTCTTATCATTTTCACATTTTTTAGGTTTCCATATAAGTAAATGTTTGCTTTGTATGCAAAACAGCTTTTCTCCTAGTTAAATTTCTTTATTTTGGTCACAGTGATTCTCTCCTTTATGTATGTTCAAACTGATTGTACTTCAGTAATAAACAATTCCAAAGTCTCAGTGGCTTAACCTAGCAAAAGTTTATTTCTTGCTCACTTTGCATATCCAACACAAGTCAGCAAAGGGGTCCGTTCTTCTAAGACACTCAGGGACCTAGATTCAGGGGGGCTCTATCTCAATGCATTTGTCCACAATCACTGTGTCAGGAAGAAGGGAATGTTGCTAATTGCTCACAGGCTCTTAATACCTGCCAAGGAGTGACCAGCATCACCCCTATTCTCATTTGATTGTTCAAAGCAAGTCACATGTATGCGATGAGCTTCAAAGGGAGTGGGGAAGTGCAGTCTTATGTGTGAGGAGAACTGGAATATTTGGAAACAGCCCTAACGACAACCATACTTCCCTGTGCTATGTAGTTATGAGTCTTATCCTGTCAAATCTTGGTGATAACAATGAAAACCAATTTACTTTCTCATATAAAAATAGGAATTTGACATTTCTTTCCAGATATCTGGGATAATGAATATTGTTCATAACCACATTCCAAGTTATATGCATGTAATAATTAGACAGATATACTGTGACCTCTTTGTATGTTGCACATTTTTCTCAACACTGGCATTTTTTTCTGTACTTGTTCTGGGGAAAGCCTTCTTAGTCTTGGTAGCTTGTCACTTTCTTCCCTGTCTTGTACAGTTCAGTCTCTTTTCAGGAGCTTGTCACTCTAATATCTAGGGCGTGTTCCAAGAAAATATCTCCTTCTGTTTGATATTAGTTGTTAACTTCCTAGCCTTCTTTCTTTTTCAAAGAGCTTAGCTTCAGGTGGAAGAAGGTTTCCCAATCAAACTGGAAATTGCATACCACTTCCTACCCACTGTGCAATTTGTTTCCATGTGAGTCAGCTGAATTGTGTAACTATGAATGGATCTAGTGGCTTTTAGCAAGTTATTGCCAAATATCAATAGCAATGACAAGAAAAATAATGATCCGTTGGATCTGTATAGACAGTAGCAGTTTTAACCATGTGAGATCTCACTCAATTGTCATTCATGCTGTAGGTTTCAGATGAAAACATGACAGGTTAGCTCTCATTCAGGGCAGAGATGTTACAAAGTTTTTAATAAGAAGTTTGAGGAAGATGGTTTCTCATTCTGTCTTTAGGAAGGATTAGAGTGGGAAAGACCACAGAGATTAATATCCTTAGTCCATTAGGGCCTCTCTAATGTTGGGAAACATTTATTCTGTCAATGGGCACGTCACTGTTCCATCAGTGGAACAGCAAAAAACAAACCAGGGACCACCTACATAGGAAAGTAATATAATTTAGTCTTTTAATGAGAAGTTATAAAATGTTCTAAGAAGAAGGAATATAAAGTTCTCCTTAATTAACATAAGAAATGACAAGATATTTGCCTCATTTCTGTATTCTAGCCTTCTAAGGGAAAGAGGGCAGAGAGGATGAAGATCAAAAGGGAAAGAGTCATGAACAAAGAAGTGGGAAAAAGAATCTGGTAAAGGGAGAGCTTGCTTATGAAAAAGCACATAAGCACAAATAACAAACAAACTCACACCTGTGTGCTGCATCCACTTCCCACCTTGGCCCCCGAAGAGCCACGCAAACATATTTGTAATCATGGAGTGCTGTGGAATAGCAGCATCCTCATTTATCCTTCCAGGACGCTGCCAGTTATATTATACACACCTGGAGAACAGGAACATCTCATTAGAAACATTTTTATCTTCTTAATGCTACACTGCATTTTAGAAAGTTGCGGTATGGTGTAGGTGTATTGTCTTTCAATACTTGCTATGAGGAAATTCAGAGGAGGACCACATTCAGCACGTGAATCAGAGCTCCCTCACTTTCAGTCACCTGTCGTCCAGTGCCCAGGTCACTCTTCCTGGTCTGGTCCAGTGCATGCCTTTCCAGAGCAAACTCGGGACGGCAGCCTCTATAGTCTCTTTGGGTCTTTTTACATGGCAGATAACATAGCTTCAACATTTGCTTGAACTGTTGCTATGATCTGCTCAACTACTACTTTTTCATCAAATTGGGGAACAAATGAGTAATGTAAATAAATAGAAGTAGATTTTTATTCCTTTGTTCAACAAACAGTTGATTGAGGGCCACCTATTTAAGCAGTGTTCTAAGACCTGTGCATTAGCAAGCACTAAAGCCAGCATAATTTTTGCTCTTATTTAATCTAGCATTTGGGGGGAAAACAAAAATAAAATAATTACTGACGTGTTCTGATAGAAATATACTATTTATTTCACAGACAAGTAGCGAAATATTTTCATCCCTTTTTATTCCCTTACATTTTTTCCCCATAATTCAATTAACAGAAGAAAGCTAAGATAAGAACTCATTCGCTTTTAGGTAGAAATACCAGGGCAGGCCAGCTCTAGGCAAGCATGACCATTGTTTCTCATAGTCCTCTCAGCTCTGCATTGACCAAGATCCAACTTCCTAGGATCCTCTTCAAATGATTTGAGATCGTTTCCTCTTTTTTACTTTTTCCAAGAACAAAGTTTGAGGGAAGTTCTGGAATATTAGTGGGAAGTATTAATAGTTTCCTCAAGAAGGAGAGGGAGACTCAAAAATGTGGCTTATCCAGGGGGCAGCTTTAGATTCTTCCCTTGCTGATGATGGGATGGGGCCATTGGGTTCTAAGGGTGCTGTAAAGATGAAAAGGGCGTAGTTCCTGCCTTCCTAAAGCAATGTATGACAACTATAATTAGGAAAGAACACAAAGTAATTACAGAGGTATGCAGAGGAGTGGGGTATGGATACCTCTGACTGTCATGCTCTTGGAGAGCTTCATGAAAGAGGTGGCATCCAGGCTGATACTGAAAGAGATGTGGGGATTGCAGATCCTTCTGGTAGGATGCTGGTGCTAGGCCTTCACTCAGGGACCGTCCATGCTGCCAGTGGACAGGCAACAGTGGAGCAAGGCATCTCAAGTCAGGGGTAGAGGAGGGTGGCCCAGCCACACCACAAGAGGTGGGAAGGGACTGACTGCATTCAGGTGACTCTTGATGCGTCTTGATCAGTCTGAATGTGGGGTATTCATTTGTTGGACAGTGCACAAATATGCTAAATTTAGATGTAATGAAATATTCAAGAATGCTACAATCAAAATGGCGATTTGAGAAGCTACAATAAGCTGTGTACAGGTTGATTAGAGGTTAGAGGGAGACCAGATAGAAGGTAGTGCAATTGTTCAGACATGGGATGATAAGAATCTAAACTAGGAAGGTGGAATGTAGAAGGAAACGAAGGGAGTGATGGGCTTTGTCTTGTATTGTGAATCATCCTGGAGTTATTCACAGGAGCTTAGTAGATTGCCAGAGTGTAAAATGCAGGTGAGAGTGACCACAATGGAGCAAGGCAAAAGTTTCAAGATCAGAGGAGTAAAATTTATTATGGAACAGACAGTGGTGGCTTTTGCTACTTGGGAAATCTGAGAAAGGGAAGCCGTAAATATGTGGGATGCTGTTACCCTCCATAAACAAAATGGCATTATTCTGTGGATTTAAAAATATTTACAAATGCCTCTTGGAATGTTGTTTTCCATGGATTAATGTGATTTATGTTGAAAGTGCATATATTAAATATATTTTTCTCAACAGTGGTTTTGCTGTAAAAAGCAGGTAAAGATTATTTTCCCTTTAAATGTAAGAATGTTAATTTAATTTAATCTTTACAGCATGGGAATGGGATACTAATGTGGCTGAAAACAGCAGTTTATTTTTTGTGGGTTTGACCATTTCAGAAACTTTACATTTATGAAAAATATTATTACGAGGAAAAGAAATTTGAAACCACACTGCAATTTCAATGAGGATTGTGTAGTGTTTTTCCATTATACTGTTCAAATACCCAAAGAGTCTATGCCTCAGACCAGGGACTTCTAACTCTGCTGCATAGGAAAACAGAGGACTCCGGAGTGAATTCTGAAGTGGTTTTCCCCATCTACCTCTGAATTGTTGTTCTTGGAAATAAACTCTAGGTTTAGTCCTGTTTTGTTGAGATACTGGCTGGTAGCATACAGTCACATGTTTGTGCACAGGCAGCTAAAGCCACAAGTGCTTTTGACCCCTCACCCAAACAGTACAAATGTATTTCAGAGTATGAATCTTAGAAAGATTAATTATACACTTACGTGATAAGGTGTATAATTAATTCCGATTCTCTCAGACCAGCATATTTATTTTGTTTTGATTAATTATCCTGTAATGAAGTCTTCCTCTAAGCTAAGTCTGATTCCCCACATTTTTATCACTTTTTAGCCTGTTAGTTAAAAACCAGTGCTCTGCATTCTTCCATATCCTTAAGCCTTTATGTAGTGTGGCGATAAGAGGCTCCATGGAGAACTCACTGCACTGAGAATGAAGGACATGCCAGTCCAGCTCTCCCTTGCATTGGTCAGACTGACTTCCAGAACTGCATTCAGTCCTGGGAAGTGCCCTTTAAGAAGGGCACACACGGGGAAAGTGGATTCAGAGGAATAAATTGGTGAAGGAGACTTGAAATCCGATCATATAAGGGAAGCTAGGTGGTTAGTCTGGAGAGGAGAAGACTCAAAAGCTAACCGAGTTGTGGTATTTCACTGCTGCAGGGTGGGGGGTGTTAGGTGGCAGGTGCCATAGTCACGGCTACCTAGCAGAGGGCTCCTTTCCCACCTAGAGGAACTCTGCTGTGTGTATGCTGGTGACAGGGAGAGCCTTGCCTTCTGTGGTGGAAGCTAAGGGGTTAGATTGGCCTCTCTCAGGTCACTTGACACTCATGTGTGAGCAAGGGTGCTAGGGTCCTCCTGGTGTCTGGCACGTGTTTATGTCTGGCCCTTTAAGTCTAACAGGCACAGGTCAGTTGATAAAGTAACTAGAGTCTAATGTCACATCCAGACTGCTCTTGTGGAGTGACATTGGCAGTGTTCCTCACCGCCTGCTTCCCTTGGCTTCCGGCCACTTCCCAACTGGTTTTCCCACGTTCTCATAGGCAATAGGAGCATCTAATCCTGATAGATTTTGTGAGCTCCCTAATATCCTCGAAATAAATTCCTTTTTTGCTTAAGTTAGTTGGTGGAGGTTTCTGTTGTTTACAACAAGAATGCTGACTGATATAATTGCTAAAACTCTCTAATGGTTTCTTTCTTCTAGCTGGAATTCTTTTTTAAAAAACTATTTAGTGAATTTTTCTCTTTTATTTTTAGTTGACACATATAATTGTACATATTTATGGGCTACAGAGTGATATTTTGGTACATGTTTACAAATGTGTAATGATCAAATCAGGGTAATTAGGATATATATCACCTCAAACATTGTATCATTTAGAATTGTCTCTTATAGCTATTTTTTTTTGAGACACAGTCTTGCTCTGTCACGTGGGCTAGAGTGCAGTGGCGTCATAATAGCTCACTGCAACCTCAAACTCCTGGTCTCAAGTGATTCTCCTGTCTTAGCCTCCCAAGTAGCTGGGACTACAGGTGTGTGCCACCACACCTGGCCGATTTTTGTATTTTTAGTAGAGATGGGGTCTCGCCCTTGCTCAGCCTGGCCTCAAGTGATCCTCTCGCCTTGGCTTCCCAAAGTGCTAGGTATACAGGCTTGAGCCACCGCGCCCAGCCGTCTTGTAGCTTTTTGAACATTTATAATAAATTATTGTTAACTATATTCACCCTACAGGGATATAGAGCATTAGACCTATTCCCACTATTCAGCTACAATTTAGTATCTGTTCTGTATCCATTAACCATCCTCTCTCTATCCTCCCCTTCTTAGCCTCTAGTAACCATAATTCTACTCTCTACTTCTATGAGCTCAATTTTTTTTAGCTACCACATATGAGTGACAACATTCAGTATTTATCTTTCCACGCCTGACTTATTTCACATAACATAATGTCTTCTAGGTTTATCCATGTTTATTGCTAATGGCAGGATTTCATTCTTTTTTATTGCTGAGTAGTGTTCCATTGTGTAATATATACCACATTTTCTTAACGCATTCCATCTGTTGATGGGCATTTAGGCCGGTTGATTCCATCTCTTAGCTACTATGAGTAGCGATGGAATAAACATGAGGGTGCAGATATCATTTCAATATACTGATATCTTTTCCTTTGGATAAATACTCAGTTGTGAGACTGCTGAATCATGTGGTAGTTCTATTTTTAGAAACATTTCCCCTATGTTCTCTTTTAGCAGTTTTATGGTTTGAGGTCTCCCATTTAAGTCTTTAATACATTTTGAATTGATTTTTGTATATGGCGAGAGATGGGGATCTAGTTTCATTCTTCTGCATAGGGATATCCGGTTTTCCCAGCACCATTTATTGAAGAGGATGTCCTTCCCTCAATCTGACTGGAATTCTTAACAGGATCCAATGATAGCTTTATGGACTCTGTGTGTCCATTGTATTATGTGCAATAGTTTGGATATTTGTCCATTCACATGGGGCAGAGGTCCATGGCTTTTATTTAATTCTCAAAAGGTTCTATAACCCTAAAAAAAGCCAAGAACCACTTACCTCTAGGATATAATTTAAATGCCTTAGCATGACATACAAGGACCTCATGATATGGCCTCTGCCTACCGCTTCAACTTTCTCTTCCATTGTGTTCCCTGCTGCTTCTGTTTCTTCATCCTCTATTCATGCTCCAGTCAGTCACGTCAAAGTACTATGGGTTCTCTAAAAGCAGCTCATGTTTTTCAATGTCCACGTCTTTGCTCCTGATGTTCTTTCTGCCTTAAGTTCCCAATACTTTTCTTTGCTCCTTACCCCAGCTTTCCTAATAATTGGTTTCCTGGGCACTTACTTATCTTTTTAGACTCTGCTGGTTTTACCTCCTCCGTGAAAGTCACGATCACTGTGCTGCATCCCCTCTGCCCACCTGATTTCGGTATTGCTGGCAGCCCATCCAGCTAGCAGCTGGTATGAGTGTCTCTTCTCTTTGGCCCTGGGGCATTCTCCAAAGTCACTGAAGGCAGCTGTGTTGCCCAGGTACATCTCTGTGGAGAAGTTAAACCCTCTCGGGGGCAACACTCAAGCACTGGGAGTGCGAGTGGGTCAATGCCCCAGCCTTCCTACCCCCTGTGGGCCATTTCTAGGCACATTCTACATTGCTCTTCAGAGAGACCCGTGAGCGATTGGACCCAGGCTGTCCACACTCGTAATCTGCTCCGTAAGCCCCTTTATTTGCTTTCCTCCTTTCTCATCTCACTCTCTTTCCTCCTTCACCCCTGCTTCCTGGATTCCCACTCCCTGTGCCCAGGACTTTTTCTCAGTCTCTGCTCTCAAGCATATTTAGATCAGGACATCCTCTTGACTTTGTGTCTCTGCTTCAGCTGGGAGAAGCTGCCTTAGTGTCTGTTGCCCTTTATTGATCTCGTTTCCTTCTAGTAGACTATTACTTCTTGAGAATAAAGAGCATATCTTATTTGTTGTTGCTTTCTCAGTTTTAAAGCTGGTACATAGTTGATCCTCAGCAACGTGTAAAAGGCATAAGGCATGAGAGCTGTATTCAGATATCTAAAGAGTTAACTTGTGTTTACGTATGTCTGGGGAACAGACCTAAGGCCGGAGAAGAAGTTACAGGAAGACAGACTATAATTCAATACAGAGTGATGAGTGCACCTATGTGGGGGTGACATTTGATAGTAACAGTAACAGTGGCTCATTATAGCGTGATGACCCACTAGGGGAAGAGGTTTGCCTACTCTTCCCTCTTCTGCCAAGAAGTCCTTTTATAGAGGGTTTTATGGAACAGGGCCACAAGCAGATACCTACATACCTATATGCCTACACAGACACAGGCACAGAAACCAGTGAGGCAGCTGAGCATCAGATGGTTGGAAATAGTGGGGACTGTGTGGATAAAGTGTGCACACCCTGTCTCAAAAGGACAGCTACTCCTCACCTCCAGCTAACCGTTGCTGGGCATGAATGTAGGTTGGGCACTGCCAGACCTTTTAGTTTTTCAAAAGAAAGCAGAAATCCAGATTCTTATATAAAATTTCCCAATTTAAAGATATTATGTGGGTCCAGAAAGCATTACGGTGGCTGCCCATAGTTTGCAGTCTTTGTAGAGCGGATATATCTCAGGATGCTCAAGCCTTAGGTGTAAGGATGGCTTCCTGAGCGGCTGCCCCGGGTTCTGTTCAGCTCGCTCTCATCAGGCCCATGAACACACCCTGCCCGTCCCCACCTCTCAGGCCTTTGGCCATTCTGTCTTCACAGTGGGGACGCTCTGTGGCTCAGGCCCCTCTCCTATGACATCTCCCACTACTGGTCCTCCCCAGCAAGCCCTGTCTCCTAGTGTACCTTCAGTATTTTCAGCACTTGGATGTCTGCCGCTGTTGGTCACTGTCCAGTAGTCTTGTAGCTTGTCTTGTTTGTTTAACTGAGTTGTAAATTCCTTAATGCAGGGGCTTCTACTTAAGGTAGCTTTCCTGTCATGGAGCATGGTATGGGGCACGTAGCAGGCGCTCAGTAAGAACTATTGTCGACTGTTGCGAGATGGCCATCTTACTCAGTGCTTTTGGCAGTGCTTTCAGTAGAAGATGAGGTGATAAAGAGGACGCCACTAGCTCATGCATGCAGAATTTAAAATTAAATCAGTGGGGCTTTTTCAGAATAGGCATGTCCTCCATCTACTGTTGACCTGCCGTCCTCAGAGCTTTTATGAGGAAAACGGCGCCCAGTGTGCTTAGTCTGTTAAATTAAGCTTTCCTCATTTCCTACCAAAGATATAAGATAACCAATTATTTGTGACCTGATTAGATTCCTTGACTAGAGATGCATTCTGATCATAAGCTATAGAGCCTTCTTTTTAAGTTAGAAGTTAGTTGGCACCTCTTTGTTACAAAGAAAAAAAAAACGACAGCTAATTTTAACTGGTTATGACAATCTATTTTGTATTCTTTCCCTTTTATTTGAAACACATTTTGTTTGTTTTAGAAATCTCTTTTCTCTCACATCTGTGAAGCAAAATACAATATAAACAGTTCTCAGTCATCTGTGATAATGAGTTTTAGGGTACGCTTTGGATACTGGAGTTTACTAATTGTCTCTAAACCTTGTTTCAGTAAACTTGCCTCACTTTTTGATGAAGATGCTAGTGAATATAAATTGCCAAAATAGTAAGTCTTCTCTGTATCCCCATCGTATTTGTCTCACAACTGTTTATTTAGCCTACTTACAGTACAATCCTGTTACAAAGACAAGGAACTGAATAATTTCTTCAACAAACATGTATTGAACCTCTACTAAATGCCAGATTCTATTTTAGCTACTGGAGATACAGTGGTGAAGAAATTAGACAAGGCCCTGGCTGCCCTGCAGCTGACCTTCTAGTGGTGGGAAATAACCACAGACCAATGAACAGACAGGAAAATATGGGATGGTGATAAGTGTTGGGAGGATAAAATAGGATGGAGAGAATGTGTATGTGTGTGGGTTACTCTAGATTGGGATGAAGGGAAGGTCTCCTTGAAGCTGTACTATCTAAGACTTGAATGACAAGAAGGGACCAGCCGTGTGAAGATCATGGGGAACAGCATTTCAGGCCAATAAAACAGCTACTGCAATGGGCTTATGGTGAGAGCCTGTGTGGTGTGGAGGGCCGGTGTGGATGGGAAAGGGGTAGGTGATGAGAGGTGAAGTCAGAAGGAAAGTTTAGAGCTAGCAAATAGAATTCATTATACACATCAAAGTTATTCAACAACAAAATGAAATATTTATTTTGCAGTTTACATGTATATGGCCATGAACATTTGTATTTCAGAATCTGTGCCATGATTTCAGGATTAGATTCAGTAATTATTTAACATATAAGATCCACATTGGAGAAAACCAAAGTCTATGCGATAGATCCTGCTTCGAAGACTTGGATTTCCCATGGATGGGATACACCATCAGTACTGTTGTAAGAAAATAGCATCTAGTGTTATATTCTTAAATTGAATTTGCTTTGGAAGTAATCATGCATGCAACGAACACAGTAAGAAACAGCTTCCTTCATCCTTTAATGTAATAATTGCTCTTAAGGAATACAAGAGCTTATAGACAGATGGAACATCAGGTTATAAAGTTAACTGGACAGGGAAGAAAGCTATTATGGATAAAGCTTCAGATTTTCTGGTATCTGGACAACAGAGGCCTGATGAGTTGCCAGCACATAACAAGCAAGAACCCTGGATCCAGAGAGCGTTTGTGATATACAGCCAACACAGAACTGCTTTCCCTCCCAGACGGTGATCTCCAAATATGTTGTGGCCTTTGGCAAGATTTTTATACCACAATTGAAAACAGATGCCCTTTCTGCCCTTTTCGTTGTTGTCTGTGTTACTACTGTTCCGGAGGTTGTGAGCCATGGCAATCTCTCACGCACCTTCGGAATTCCCAGCGAGTCCTCGTTAGACATTCCTATGCAGAAGTCTTGCAGTGAAACACTTCCTCTGTAAGAAGAGAATAGACACAGGAAGGTACCAGGATTGTGAAGTTCTGGTCATCTAATCAGTGTATTCTGAATGTTTCTTTTCATGAATCAAAACACCAGTCTTAGGTTTAATAGAAAACATCTCTCTGGGCAGTTTCTATTTTAGAATAGGTAATCCTAAAATAAAACATTTAATCCTAAAGGAGTATGTAATCCTAAAGGAAAATCAAAGCATACTCTCCCTAATGGACTATATTGAGTTTTATTACAGCATATCACCCTAAAATGAGCTTGGATATGATACTGAGAACCCAGAGTATGATGAAATTACTAAATTCTTGATTAAAATAGAGTTGTTAGACGTAACAACTGAATATAATGTATGTAATTTTTTTGGATCTTGGTATAAACCAACTGAAACTTAAACTGGTGGACAACTGGGTAAATTTAAATAGGGACTGGATAGGGACAGTATTAAGAGACCATTGACAATTTTGTTAGGTATGATAATGCTATAGTGATTATGTAACAAAATATTCTTATTTTATAGAGGTGCACACCAAATATATAAGAAGGAAATATGCAAATCATCTATAATTTATTTAAAAATACTATAGCAAATTATTAGAAGAAATATATCAAATGTTAATAATTGTTCAATATAGGTGATGCCTTATGAAGTTTACTATAATGTATTCTCTGCTGTCTTGTTATGTTTAAAATTTTTATTATTCATAGTTAAAAAATCTTTGCATATCCGTTCATAGTATGTACAGTGTTTTGTCAGGTAAATAGCATTGCTTTATGATTGCAGTGGATGTTGCTTTATTATGCCTTTCCTGCTGCAGCCATAAATGGCAGTGGATTTGGACTCTAGATGAATTCTTTATCCATGGGTCATTATAGTAAAAATGAAACAATATTCCCCATGCTCTCATTATATAAGTCCATCTATGATTATGGGAGGCAAAGTAGTTCAGAAGTAAAACCGAAACATATGGAATCCTAAAGCTGGTATTTTAAACATTTTATTTCAACCTCAAGTTTTAAAAAATAACAATGTTAAGCTACAGTTACCAAAGCCATTTTCTTTCCTTTCAAAATGTATATTCTACAACCTGGATTTTATTAACATATATAAAATGATTGGCACCGTCTCAGGCACATATACACCAATCAATTGTCCTTTTTCCTTTCCTGTTCAGAGATTTCGAGGAGTTGCTACTGTTATATCCTCCTGTGCTGTTTCTTCAGACAGTGCGTTTTTATAGATGTTATATGCCAGTATTGGGTATTGGTAAGACTTTTTCCCCTTGGGATATTTTGACACTCAGACCTTAAAATAAATCACATTCCCATTTCAATTGAACTGACTGATGGAAATAACACATTCACATTGCAGTGTGGGCTGACTCACATGACCTGGCTCCTGATGGAACAAAACATGTTGTGTTTTTATTCCCAACTACATTTCACGTGTAACTTCTCTTTTTTTCTTTTCATCCACACTTGGTGTCAGCAGTTGCAAATTTAACAGAAAAGGGAATCTTGTTGTCCCCTTTCCTCAGCTTCAATGCTTTGTTAAGCTGTGAGTACTGAAACATCATTTAAACAACAACAACAACAACAAAGCCCAGATGCAGGTATCTTGATTTTGAACTGAGGTTAAAAGTAAAATCCTAATCATATCATCATTAACTGCAAATACCCATTGAACTCCTGTCATGTAAGCCAACCTGTTGGAGGTGCTATGGGGTGCGAGGTTGAACTGGGGGAATGCATGTAACTATAATAGAAGAGAAGACCTGGTGTCTGTCTTCAGCCACTTGCAAACCTTTGCAGAGATGTGGGAAACAATTACTGTAGATAATGGACCATAAATACCAAATGAGTGTCATGAACTGCAAGTGTGGTACAAATTCAGAGTCAAGAAATTGTTTCCAGCTAAGGCCATCATGGCTTTGTGGATGATATAAAATTTAAACTGAACCTTTAGAAAGAGGTAAAATTTTGATAGGGCAATAAAGGGCAAGAGACTATCTGTGTGTGGGACTAATGAGTACATCTAGAAGCAATCGTGTTAGAGTTGCTACACATTGGCTGAAGGGAAGAGCTTGATTGGGACTGAGCTGGTGAGTGCAGGAATTTGGATTATGGTAAGCACTGGGGAAATAGGAAAGGTTTTGGGTAGTAACATGAGTAAGGCTGTGTTTTAGAAGCTCAATCTGGCAGTGTTGATTGAAAGGTAGGTTGCAGGGAGGAGGGACCAAGACAGGTATATCAATTAGGAAATCACTACAAAATAGCCTAGGTGGGAAAGAGAATCAAAGCGTAAATTTGGGTAAAGACAATGGGAATAGGAGGGAGGGATGGTTACAAGATGTGCTGGGAAAGCATGGATTAGATTTGATGACTGAGTATAGGTCCTCTTCGAAAGAGAATAGGGAAATTCACACAACTTTGCAGCATTTCATTGACACAAGTACTTAAATGTAAGTTTAATCTACCTCTTATGACTCAGTTGACAACCTTTTAAAGAAAACTTAATTTGCCATTATTAATTTATAGGAAATTTAGCCCCACCTTTATAATTATTAAGTTTTTACACAAATAAGATGCATAGTGTTGTCTTAGTCTGTTTGGGCTGCTATAACAAAAATATCATGAGACTGAGTGGCTTAAACAACAGAAATTTGTTTCTTACAGTTCTGGAGGCTGGGAACATCCAAGATCAAGGTGCTTGCAGATTCATTACTGGTGAAGGGCCTCTGCTGATTTACAGTCTTGTTGTGTCCTCATATGGTGTAGAGAGTAAGCTCTAGTTATCTTTTTATAAGATCACTAATCCCTTCGTGGGGGCTTCCCTCTTGTGACCTCCTCTAAACCTAATTTTCTCCCAAAGGCCTCACCTCCTAATACCATCTCATTAGGGGTTAGGGTTTCAACATGTAAATTTTGAGGACACAAACATGTAGTTCATAACAAATGGCTATTACCTTCTTCTAGCCTTGACTGCCTTTTTGTGTGTGTGTGTGAAAACAAGATCTTGCTATGTTGCCCAGGCTGGTCTCAAACTCCTGGCGTCAAGTGATCCTCCCAGCTCCCAAAGCTCAGGGATTATAGGCATGAGCCACTGTGGCCGGCCTTTGACTGCCTCTTTATCCATCTCTAAGAGTCATGAGGATGGAGCTGTGGCCAGGGAAAAATGTTACTTGAAATTTTAATGGAATTTATTGGTTCATAAATAGAAATGTAAAAGTGAGTTTGAAAAAGTAATCATAGTTTAGAGGAGAGAAACCTGGAGGCAGACCCAAGAGGAGAGAGTCATTAAAAAAAGGCTATCTTGAGGGATGTTCAAGATAGTGGTGGGACAGAGCCAGCTCCAGGCTGCTCTGCAAGGGGAGAGCCAGGGAATAAATCCTCTGATCTTACTCTCTTCCCTCTCATCTCTTACTAATCTTCTCCAGTTCTCTAATCTAGACGACAAGGGAACCCACTGGTGTAGTCCATGTAGGTCAGCTGCTGGGGACAGATAGCAGGGTGAAGAAGGGCAGAGAGTAGAACTGGGGCTGCAAACAAAAGATACCAGTCATAGCATCTTCTTTACAAAGTGTAACAGTATGGGGTGGATGCTGAAGGGATACGCTTGGAGGAAGTTATTCACAGAATTATAAAATGTTAGAGCTGGAAGGATCCTTAGAAGTAATTCCCAAGCTTATTTTAGAGATGAGGAAAGAGCCCTATAGAGGTAGCAACTTGCATGCAGCCAGTGGTCACAGAGTTGTTAAGAAATGACAAACCTTCTGATTTTCAGCCCTGGCTCTTTCCACTAGGCCAGGGAATTTTCATTAATTTTCCAAAATTTTCCCAGACCCACCACACCAGATGAGCCACTGTTCAGCATGGGTGGAAATGATAAGAAGGTTTCAGTTGTTATTCAAGGGAATGTGGAAGCATGGTAAACGTAGCCACTGATGCTTGGCCATTGCAGTAGGCTAAGTTTCTGTAACTGAAATTACAGAGTCTTTGTGGGTAGTCTGGAAAATACAGGAATGTGTCAAAAGGAAAATAAAATCACCCATAACAGGATCATAGAGTCCTGTTAACATTTTGGTGCTGAGATGCTGGTGATGAGACCCACATGAGGTAGCACTTTTAAAGTGTCTGGCATGTAGGGTGTGCTCGATACATGTTACCTCTCCCTTCTTATGGGATGGATTAGTTCGTACACATGTCTGAGTGTGCCGAATGAAGTGAAGAAAATATACTTACAAGATCTCATTCAATATCAAGGAAAAACTAAAACTGACTTGCCAAGCAGGCAAGTTTCCACTCTAAAGAATTATTTTTTAGTGAAAGAGAGACCTATTTAAAGTTTAAGGTACTGATAATGAAGACGGAAATGGAATTCTTTGAAACTGTATGTTTCTTTGTCCCGGCTTATCCAGTAACTATTCCTAAGCTTCTCCCCCATGCCTTTCCTTCCTCAGTGCTCACCTTCAAACTCTATCAGCGGGCAAAACACGTGTTCAGCGAGGCTGCGCGAGTGCTCCAGTTTAAGAAGATATGTGAAGAAGCACCTGACAACATGGTCCAGCTGCTGGGAGAGCTCATGAACCAGAGCCACATGAGCTGCCGGGACATGTACGAGTGCAGCTGCCCTGAGCTGGACCAGCTGGTGGACATCTGTCGGTAGGCTCAGAGAGCAGCGTGGTGGGGACCAAGGGGTGCCACGAAAGAATACTATTTATATTAATGAAAAAAATATGCAACATTTCATAATCTTCTACATGAAAGAAGATCCTTCTCCATTTCCTAAATGAGGGGTCTCCCCTGATATAGAGCTGAACTTGTTCCCTCCTAAATATCTGTAGGATGAAAGATTTGAGACCTGGCTCTATGGCTTTATGAGGCTCTGGGTTTGGAGTCAGTTCTTTACAATGTCGTAAGAAAGACTTTTTCCATCTTTGGATGATTAGGCCTTTTAGGAAGAAGATTTTCTCAGATGTGTTAACTTTCTCATGATATTTTAATTATTCCACTGTTGTTCTGCCAGAAACTCCTGTCCAGTGCCCTAATTAAGTTTGGCAGTTCTGTTCAGAAGAAGCTAGAAAACTGAAAGGGGGCCTTAGCCTGCCAGGAGTCTATGGGGAGGGAGGTTGCTGAAGGAATCACTCAGAGAGCCAACATTTCCTGCCTTCCAGGTTTAGTTCAGGCAATTTGGGGAAATAAGGGCTGAAGAAAGCCCAGGTTATGAATGGTCAGTTGAGACAGAAAGGTAATGAAGGAAACTCTTTCACAAAGCCTGAAAACAACTTTCTTATCATCATGGAAGAATGAGAATAAGAGAGTAGTCTCCTTACCCAGGAGGATCTCAGTGACCTTAGGAGAACTGAAAGGGAAATTGGAAGAACTCTCAAATGGCTGGTGCTATTTCAAAGATAATACAGTGCTACATACAATTAGTAATGGAAATACAATTAGCCACTTGGCGCCTGTGGTTTGCCTCACTCATTGCCATACTCTCAGCCTGAAAAGTTTAAACCAAGTAGCTCCACTGATCACAAATGGCATGTGTGACCCAACTTGTCAAGAGACTGGAACACAGCATTGATGAGAATCCCTCTGCTAACGTCAGTGTTTGCTCCCTAATTGCCAAAAAAACCTTCCCCAGCTTTTTTCATTATAAGTACTCTTTTCTGAAAATATCAAGGGCTCAGTAAATGAAAGGGACAAATATTGTTCAGTTCTGGAAATAAGAGGAAGTGAAATGATTTGTGCAGAAATCAGGAAGAAACATCTCTGCCCAGAAGGGAGTGGGGTGGTTTGAATCCCACCTGAAAAGCAGTGGAGGGGTGTTCTCCTGGAATTCTCTAATGGTCTTTCTCTTCCTGGGACAGTCAACCAGCACTTGTTCTCGTGGAGCTTACATTCTTGTGGAGAAAGAAAGAAATGACAATTAACAATAACTTGAGTGGTAATGATAAGTGCTATAAAAAAATAAGAAGAGATAGAGACTACCAAGGTTACATGGAGTGGTGGAGGAAGGCTGCTCTGAGGAAGTGATATTTGAGCAGAGACCTGAAGGAAGTGAGGAAATGAGAAGAGCAAGTGCAAGGCCCTGAGGCGGGGACTTGGCCGTCACGTGTTAGGTGCAGTAAGAAGACCAGTATGGCAGAGAGCATGAAGGAAGGAGAGGGTCATGGGTGATGAAGTAAGAGAGGTAGTGGGATCCGTACCACGTGAGTCTGTAGGCCGTCAGAAGGACTCTGGCTTTGAGAAGAGAAAGGGGGCAATGGAAGTGTTAAGTGATTCTATGCTAGATATGCCTTGAAAGAAGATTCCAGAGAATTGCTATGTGGGCAAATGAAAGGAATCAAGATGTCTCCTGGATTTTTGGCCTGAGAAACTTTCCTTGTCTCTCTAAAAGCCAAATTTTTGGAAGCTACACTTCGTATACTTTTGGGTCAGAGTTATCTTACAGTACCATCTGATATTAGAGCAGAAGGGCCCTTAGGGATTTAAGAAGGTACTAGGAAGTTAAGTGACTGAACAAGTTCACATGATGAGTTAGCTGGAAAGCCTGGTTCCCAATCCAGTGTTTTGGCTACACCTGCCTCTCTCTCCTGGGGTGATACTGAGATGTGATTACACTCACACGTGGGTCATTCTTCTCCCACCTATTTTCATCTCCTAGCTTTGAAGCTTTGTGATGGAGGCCGTGGTTGTCATAGTTTCCAGCATTTGAACATTGAGCAAAGCCATGCTGAGCAGGGAGGCAGTGTGTAGAGAAGAATGAAAATGGGCTGGGCGTTAGGAAGGCTGAGTTCTAGCTCTGCCTGTTTTCATTCTGAGCTCTGTGACTTTGGACTGTTGCCTTGCTTTATGATCTCCAGTGTCTTTTCTGTTCTAGCAGTCTGTAGTTCTGTACATTTTAAAAATGTGGTCCTAGTGAAAGATTTTGTGGCTGTGTCTTTAATGGGCTTGGAGGAACAATTTTTATTCATTATTTCATTTTATTTGTTTTTGGAAAAGCCTTTCTTAATGGCAACTAAAGTGTTTCTAACTATATCATTTTCATCTACTGTATTAATTTTCTGAGAAAAATTGTGTCTGATGTAAGGCGCTTTATCCCTTTTCTATGATTGTTTTTGTTTGGAAAGCCAATTGCTAAGTATTAAAATTATTTTCTACTTATTCTATAACCATATAGGGCTCAAGTTTTCCATGTTGAAAGATTATCTTCTGGCATGTTGAAAATATTGGCCAGAATAGTTGTCTGGTCCTTAAGATTCTTATATAATTAATTTTTTCTTTATTGCCACTGTGACCAGCAGATAATATTCTCCAAATATTTCAGTTGGTGGCAAGTTACTGAAAGGTTCTACATGGCAGAGCAACCTCAGAGCGGGGTAACCCAGGGGGAATTAAGTAGATGCAGTCATTGATGTCATTCCTTCCTTCAGTCAATACATATTTTTCACATGGGTATTTGTGTACCATATAAAATTGTATTCTAATCTCCACTTTCAAAAGCTGTGGCACTTTCTTCTGTGTGGATGTCTCAGGAATGATAAGGGAAGAAGGAGGGGTCAGGAGAATGCAGAAGATAGTGGGGTTAAGATAAAGCATGGTTAAAAACTGGGGAAGATGATGGTGGAAGAGTAGCAGGTAGCAAACATGGGGAAGTGTTTAAATAAATGAACCGTGGAGACGCTCTTAAGCTCTATTTCCATCTGAAACCGTGTGACTGTCTCTCTGGACCAGGCAGAGGGGATGTCGGATGTGCTACGAAAGGCCCTGGCAAGACCTGGTGTGGGCCACTGCTGCCACTAACTCAACCTTTGGTGGAGCATTGCTTTGTTTAAAAACCATCACCACCTCCACACTTCCCTGTGGGCTTAAAAAAATGTTAACATCCATGGGGAAGGCATGACTAAGACCGGGCAGCCTGAGCAGGTTGGTTGTCTTCCAGAGACCAGAAGAGGGAGGAGGGAAGTTGAAATGGCTTCAAGAAGGAGCACTGCCAAAAATAACCTTTAGATTACCTCCCCTGGTCCACTTGTAGCACTTTAAAATTCCTTTAGTGTTTCTGAACGTCTTCTTGGAAACTATTTGCATGAAAAGACAAATAACTAAGTGAGTATTCGAATGAAGGACCTGAATGCCTAGAATACCCAAGGTGCCCCATACAAACAAAAACCTTAGCGTGATCTGAGCTAGACTGTATTTGAAAGGTGTCTCTAGGTAGTTAGCTTATAGGACAACTTTATGAGCCAATTGGAGAAGAGTGGGGAAAAGAGTAGAAGAGATCACCAATGCAAGCTATTTCTTCAGTTGAGACTTTTATGCTCTTCAAGAGAAATTCAGTTTAGAATCCAAAGAAAGGACGAGGGAGGAAGAAGGAAATTATACTTACGCAGTTAGGCTTTTTTTCTTCTTTTTATATTAAATTAATGTTAGAACTTCAATTATGTGAAGCAAAGTATAATAATGAAGGAAAAAGATAATGTTTGCTGAATTACAAAATATCTTTTTTAAATGAACAAAATGTAAATTTCAAGAAATGGCTAAATTTTAAAGTAGAATTTACTGGGGAACACAAAACAATTTTGAAACCAAGTCAATTATGTTTGAAATAGCTCATTCGTAATAGGTTCCCTGGTTTTACTTAGGACAAAAGAGTTAATGCCTTTTATTTCCGTTTTGACACTTGTTGAAATTATTCATTCCTCAAGCTATTAAGGAATATAAATGACAAATTTTAATGGATCAGCTATGGAAACAAAAGTTAATTTGTTTTGTCTTCCTCAGAAGTCTTCTTACAACTTATTCCATGGCTGGGCTGCTCAGCGTCTTGCACCCATTCTCCTGACTGGGTCAGAATGGGGAAGAATGAAGGGCACATCCATAGCTGGATGCTCATTTCCCTGTGACCTGAAGTGCTAATCTGCATCTCCTGCCAAGGAAAAGGGAGAGAGCCATTTCAATTGTCCTTAGGGGCTCACTTTTCTTTGGGCCTCTGTCTTCCACTTATGGGTGTGTGTGCCATTGGCTGGACCCAAACCAGCTGCTCTTCAATGGCCTTTAGTGGCTTACTTTTCTAAAATCAACTTGTAGACAAATTTTCTTATCCTTTCTCATTTGAACAGTCTTTGAAGGCTGTGGTTTCTTGAATCTAAAGTAATCTGAAAATGTTGTTTCTAAGCTGACTGTCAAAATCATAGCAGTTGTGCTGGAAGGTCTGTTTTCCTGAGATTCTTACCATTTTTCATAGAGCAGAAGCTAGAGGTCTTTCCAAGTAAAGAATATACTACTGGCTGCTTATATTTATATATGATATATATTTTTATTTATTTATTTTTTTTGAGACAGTCTCACTCTGTTGCCCGGGCTACAGTGCTGTGGTGTCAGCCTAGCTCACAGCAACCTCAAACTCCTGGGCTCAAGCAATCCTTCTGCCTCAGCCTCCCGAGTAGCTGGGACTACAGGCATGCACCACCATGCCCAGCTAATTTTTTATATATATACTTTTAGTTGTCCAGCTAATTTCTTCTATTTTTTGAGTAGAGACGGCATCTCACTCTTGCTCAGGCTGGTCTCGAACTCCTGAGCTCAAACGAGCCACCTGCCTCAGCCTCTCAGAGTGCTAGGATTACAGGTATAAGCCACTACTCCTGGCTATTTTTATATTTTAAAACAAATATAATTGTACAGCAGTGATTTATTAAAACCTACCAAATGCCTGCAATTTTGCTGGGTTGGGGTTAGAGAGATGGATATGACCTGTTCCTAAAATCAACATTTCCTGAAATAATTTATTTAGCATCCATTTATATAATATATAAATATTTACTTATTTTGGAATAAATGAAATTGAATTGAAATACAAGGCATAATTCCTTACTTTCCGTCTTTATAGTTTATAGTGCAGTTTGGTCTCTTTGGATCTCCTCCCCACCTTTCTATTGCTCTGTGTCTTGCAACTTAGTAACTGCTTAAGGTCAGATCAATTCACTTAAAAGTAGGAAATTTTAGTTAGGCTGTATTTGGTGCCTGAATAGTTAATTATGTGATTACACAGTTTAGTGATAAAGGGATAAAAGGGAATATTTCTTATGATCTCCATCTCTCATCTGCCTTAGCCTTGTTTTGTAGATCATGCTTTATAAAGCAGAGGCTGCTTTTGTTGCTATGATGAAATCTTCTACATTATTCTCAATGTAGTTAGCACAGTAATCAAAGTGGACTTTAGGGGGGGTTTATGGTTTTAGTTTTTGTAACTCTTGTATTGCCTCTCTGATGTGCAATAGCTCGGGAGATATATTTTTAATGTCTTACTGTTCTTTCAGAAAAAATGCAAATGTGAAAAGTTCACTAAACAACCTTCACTCACCTACTTTTTTTTTTTCTTAATTTGAAGCTTATGTTGGTCTCCTAACTTTTAGACCTCTCAGAATTTCTATGGAATATGACAAAGGGCAAATTAAGCACCAGTGGGAACCCACTTTGTGTGTATAGCTGGCAGGCTGCTGACCAGCTGCCGGGCCAGCCCCTGATTTATAATCATAAGTGCCACTGACTCAGGGGCAGAAGGCTATTTATAATAGCACTTATCATTCTCTATTTGGGAAATTTGAGCCCTGATGATTTCAGACCATGTGGTTGATGCAATGCAGTCCATTTTCATCTGCAGCAGACAGGGTGGTGACAGAGAAGCTCTGGAGTCTCAGAAGTGAATGTATTTACCTAGAAAGACACCTAGCTTCTGCTCTCTGGAAACTGGCAGGAGTCTCAGGAAATAGGCCCTCTGGCACAAGTCCTATGGTTTTTACAGCCAAATTAGAAACAATACTCTCAGTTTGCTTTAGGTTGAATTTTGAAAACAACAGCTATCAAAAACTGTTCAAATGAGAAAGTGTAATTAAATATGCCTAGAAGTCCACTGAAGACCATTAAGACTTGGTGATTTAAGTCCAGCAAAATGTCATATTTTGGGTCTTAGAAAATCAAGTAAGAGAGCATGTTCTCTAGACCATACTGTGGTTGGCTTTGATGCCCAGATTTTAGGGTCTTTCAGAGATACTTCAGTGATACCTCAGTTTTTCCCAGCATCTTCCACAATGAGAAATATTTTGGTGTGACTGCATATGACAAACATTTTTTAAATCAAAAAGATGCAAATGGGCCCTTTGCTAGCCTAGAAATTCAGAATAATCCCAGAATCCCACGGGCAGAGAAACTTTTTAGCCTGGATGATAGGAGTTTGGGCTCAGGTCAGCTACTGGGCCATAAGCTAAATGTTTGAAGGACAGGAGGATATCAGTAATCTTTATTTATAAGCATTATTTTCTTTCTTAAACATCTATTTTCATTTGAAAAGCATATTTTATTTTATTTATTTTATATTTGTATAGATTTACGGGGATACAAGTGCAGTTTTGTTACATGGACATATGGTGTAGTGGTGAAGTCTGGGCTTTTAGTGTACTCATCACCCAGATAGTGTACATTGTGCTCAATAGGTAATTATTTATCCCTCACCCCCCTCTCAGCTTCCCACCTTTGTCTATTATTCCACTATGTATGACCATGCATACCCAAAGTTCAGGGGAGCACTTATAAGTGAGAACATGTGGTATTTGATTTTCTGTTCCTAAATTATTTCACTTAGAATAATGGTCTGTAGTTCTATCCAAGTTGTTGCAAAAGACATTATTTCATTCTTTTTTGTGGCTGAGTAGTCTTTCATGATATATATTACATATGTAAACCGCATTTTCTTTAATCATTGGTTGATAGGAACTTGGGGTGGTTCCATATCTTTGCTATTGTGAATAGTGCTGTGATAAGTATATGAATACAGATATCTTTTTGATATAATGATTTCTTTTCCTTTGGGTAGATACCCCATAGTGGGTTTGCTAGATTGAATGGTAGGTCTATTTTTAGTTCATTGAGAAATCTCCATACAGTTTTCCATAGAGGCTGGAATAAATTTGTTTTCCCACTATCAAAAGTGTATAAGTGTTCCCTTTTCTCCACATCTCTGCCTACATTTATTATTTTTTGACTTTTTAATATCGCCATTCCAATCAGAGTAAGATGGTATCTCATTGTGGTTTTAATTTGCATTTTTCTCACAATTAGTGATGTTGAGCATTTTTTCATGTGTT
>VBSM01001044.1:5559592-5593578 GCA_008086735.1 Cheirogaleus medius | reverse complement strand
TTTTTTTTTAGATAGAGGCTCACTCTATTCACCAGGCTAGAGTACAGTAGCATCATCATAGCTCACTGAAACTTCAAACTCCTGGGCTCAAGTGATCCTTCTGCCTCAGCCTCATGAGTAGCTGGGACTACAGGCACATGCCATCACACCCAGCTAATTTTTCTATTTTTTGTAGAGACAGGGTGTTGCTCTTGCTCAGTTGGTCTTAAACTCCTGGCCTCAAAGAATCCTCCTGCATCGGCCTCCCAAAGTGCTAGAATTATAGGCATGAGCCACTGCACCAGACCATCTCCTAGAATTTTTATAGTTTCAGGTATTACCATTTAAGTCCTTAATTCATCCTGAGTTAATTTTTATATATAGTGAGAGATGAGTATCCAGTTTTATTCTTCTGTATATGGCTATCCAATTTCCCCAGCACCATGTATTGAATAGGGTATCATTTCCCTAGAGTATGTTTTTATATACTTTGTCAAAGATCAGATGGTTTTATAGGTATATAGCTTTACTTCTGGGTTCTCTATTCTGTTCCATCGATCTATGTATCTATTCTTATTTTATTTTTTTATTTCAAAATATTAAGATATGTATCTATTTTTATACCAGAACTATGCTGTTTGGGTTACGCCTTGTAGTATAATGTGATGCCTCCAGCTTTGTTCTTTTTGCATAGGATTGCTTCAGCTATTTGGGCTCTTCTTTGGTTCAATATGAATTTTAGGATTTTTTTCTAATTCTGTGAAAAATTACATTGGTAATTTGATAGGACTTGCATTGAATCTGTAGATTGCTTTGGGCAGTATGGTAATTCTCACAATATTGATTCTTCCAACCCATGAGCATGGAATGTTTTTCCATTTGTTTGAGTCATCTATGATTTTTTTCATCACTATTTTGTAGTTTTCCCTCTAGAGATCTTGAGAAGCATATCTTAAAGAGTAAGACAATAAAAAGAAATCAATTGAGAAAATCACTGAGGGGAAAATGAATTACTGGTGTGCAATAATTCTGATGTCCTAGGGTAGGGTTAATAGTCTACTGATATTGTCCAGAAGTAAAGCAGCTCATTTAGATGGAAAAAAAGAGACACAATTCTGTTAAATTAATTTTGGAGGTTTTATTCTGCTACTAATTTAGAATAAATTTTATTAGAAAGAATTAATTGGAAGAAATACATGTTAACTTATTTTTGTCAGGATAAATTGCATCTTTTAAAGGTGAGTGATCCTTGCACTTTGTGTAGAGCTTTTAACTTTGATTCAAATCTTAGGTTTGAAACTGTGCTTAGTTGATGGTGACTAAAATTACCTCTTGCTCTGTGGTCATTTCCATCCAAATCAGGCACATCTCATGTGATAGCAAATTCTGAGTTCAATAGTGAGCGCAGCTCCAGAAGGCACAGGTATGGATCTGTAAGAAGAAGGACCACCATCCTCTTTATGGAAAAGTTTTCATAATTTCCCATTAGTGATTAAACAAACCAGTCAACCTAGAGTTTAATAACAAGTTCTTTGTTGACATATTTATTGAGCACAAATCTAGGTTATCTGTTCTAGGTATTGATTTTTCTATGTGAAATAGCCCAGCCTTAAGAATTCAGTTGAAATAGCCACCGGAGGAAACCTCTACTTGTATAAGACTGTGCACTTTAAATTTTGATTTGTCTTCATTTGGAGTGACCTTATGATTCAGGTTTGCCTGAACTTCTTTTTATTATTGCCTGGTTTATTTTTACTCCCTCTTCCTGATTTACTTGTAGGATTGCTACATAACTCTTCAAGTGGCTACTTTATGGAATCAAGACTTCAGTGGGTTATACTGGTCCTCATGAAATGAACATACTGCTGACATTTACTGCTTGCAGCCAAAACCAGGGACTAGCTTTAGATACAATTAAAAATTCCCAAATCACCTTCTGGAATAGTATAAATTTCTTAATGTCCTAAACTGTTTGAAAAGAGCTAAAAAACCCTCATGTATTCTCTTCTTAGAACTTTGTGTTCTATAAACACCAAGCAAATCACTCTTATTTTCATTTATAAGTTCTAATTTTTTCCCCCTCGTTATTTTAGGAAGTTTGGAGCTCAAGGGTCACGACTTACTGGAGCAGGATGGGGAGGCTGCACAGTATCAATAGTACCTGCTGACAAGCTGCCCAGCTTCCTAGCAAATGTGCGTGAATCTTACTACCAGAGGAGTGATCGAAGCTTAGCACCGGAGAAACAGAGTTTGTTTGCTACTAAACCTGGGGGTGGGGCTTTGGTTTTCCTCGAGGCCTAAACAATGTAAAACATCTCAGAGAAACTATTTGGGGCATTTAGGAACTGGCAGGACTTCCCATGCCACAGTAAATTAATCCTCTTTCTGTTTTGTATTATGATGAATAGTTGCTATTATCAAGATGTATTTCCAAAGAAATGGTTGAAAGCTCTCTAGGCTTTATAATGATTTTTTTCCCATCAAAATATGTTTGTATTATTATAAGATAAGATTGTGCTTGGGCAGGTCTTTTAAGAATAATTTACTGAGATTTATTGATTTGAAGATTTTAAAGATGAATGGTAAAACACATTCAATACTGACTTCATGGATTGGACTTGAATTAAACATACTGCTACAATTAAACTGACACAACTGAATTATATGCATTATTCTTGAATAGAGTTCATTTCTGGTTTCTCTTAGCATTCTTCTTCCTCATTCTTGTTGTCTTCTGTTGATGATGATGATGATGATGTTGATGACAGTGATGCCAGTTCTCTCTCAGTTGGAGTTTCAGAACGCTATGAAAATAATACATGATTAAAACTCACAGATTTTCTTGGACATCATATACTTGACTGTGACATTGACCCAATTATTAAGATGGTAAGAATTACTCTTTTTTTTTTTGGCAAAAGAGGGATTTAGGAAGAAAATTTCAGACTCATTTAAACTTTTTTAAAAACCATGTGATATCACATACACAACCACTTTCAATTCTTTTGGCCCCGATCTATCTCCATCACTAATTAGAAAAATTTAGATGAAAGACACGTTAAGTCTCTTCCTCTATTTACGTTGAAATAGAAAACTACCTAGATGGTAATTCAGATGATTCGATTCATTCATGGAATCAAATTACTTCAAATTCAATTACTTCCTTCCTACTCTACCACCTTTTCTCAAATGCCTCTCCAGCCCAAGAGGCATGCTTACTTCTGGGAAATCCCACTCATGCCTTATATCCTTTTGTTTGTGTATCTGACAAGGCTTATTTGTATATGTGGACTGGTGTAGGGCAGGTGTGCAGATGTACAGGTGAGAGTGAGTATGAAAAGACTTATAGTGGATTCTCGGATTGGTAGTGGTGCTATGCGTGTTTATCAAGAGTGGGCAGAAATGTTTGGCCATGAATGGTTTTCTCTCATAGACAGACTATTTGAAGCCCTTCCTGAATCATATGATGATTTAGACCAACAAGCATTTTACTAAAATACTCAGATAATTGAGATAGCAGTGGTTTTATGGCATGAATTATCTAGAAAATTATCACAATTTTCTGTTATTGTTTTAGCTCATTAATGTGCAACTCAAAGATTGGGCATCTTCATCTAGAATCTCAGTTTTAGAGATGCCTAGGCAATATTGGTTGTAATTTTTCTTTTCCTTTTTTTTTTGTGACAGAGTCTCACTCTGTTGCCCGGGCTAGAGTGCCATGGCGTCAGCCTAGCTCACAGCAACCTCAAACTCCTGGGCTCAAGCAATCCTTCTGCCTCAGCCTCCCGAGTAGTTGGGACTACAGGCATGCGCCACCATGCCCGGCTAATTTTTTCTATATATTTTAGTTGGCCAGTTAATTTCTTTGTATTTTTAGTAGATACGGGGTCTCACCCTTGCTCAGGCTGGTTTTGAACTCCTGACCTTGAGCGATCCTCCCACCTCAGCCTCTCAGAGTCCTAGGATTACAGGCGTGAGCCACCACGCCCGGCCTGTAATTTTTCTTAAAGGACAACAGTCATACATAAAGTACTAGGAAAGCCAATATTCAGTTTTAAATTATAAATTGCTGGTGCATTTTCATTTTAGCAGAATGGTAAACACTTGAGAAAGCCTAAGTCCAATCGGTTTAAAGAATTCTGAGTTCTTTAAACCCAATAATTCAAACTTGAATTTATTTAAATTTATAATCCTTTGTTTTTTAATACCTTGCCATTTTCCATAAAGGATTTATGATTGGTACATAATTCTTTAAAGATACCTGGATCACTGTAAAAGAAAAATGGCATTTGTCCTTGCTTTGCTATTCCATTTAAATTTTTTACCATGTGATTCCTTCTTTGCAATAGGTGAGTAAAAATTCCCCGTGTGCACTCTTCTTTGGGTGACACACATGTCATTCTAAGCCAGGTATCTATTCTGTATTTTGATTTCTGGCTTGAAAAAAAGAACTATGTTTCAATCCTACCATCACAAAGTAGTGGTCTAGAAATTAGGAGAGATACCAAATGCATCTGGAAAGGATAAGGCTGGGGCCATTGGAAAAAAGCATCATGCAGAAAATGGACTTTGAGTATGGCCCTAAATGAGCAGAATTTGAAATCTGGGAAATATGTATTGCAGATGAGCAATGCCTATGGATGTTAGACAAACATGGTGTATACAGAGGATTCAGTGGAAGTAAAGGGTTTGCTTTGGTATGTAGCAAAGAATAAGATTGGCTACACTGGCTATAGCCAGCTTTTGAAAGAGATCCAAATCCAGAAAGCATTCAGACAAGGAGTTGCAAATCAGTAGCCCACGAGCCACATCTGGTCTGCCAATTGTATTCAGTTTGGCCCACAAAATGTTTAAACACTTGGGGTCCAAATCAGGAGATTTTACAGAATAAAAAAATGTGGTGGAATATCTGATAACACTTTGGCCTACATTCCTGCAGAGCAGCAGTGAACTAGAGGTGAGATAGTAGCTGCCTTGCTAGATGAGGCACAGCTTTCCAGTCTGCTGCTGTATCCACAACTCCTTGTAGTTTCCCTGATACTCAGACCATTTACCATGTACCAGTTGGGTCACTTGCCCTTTTATTAGCACACTTGCACCGTTGTTTTCTTATAGTAAATAAGTATTTCTCTGTCCCCATGTCTCTATCGATAAAGAGTAGGAAAGATAGAAAAAGACCAAGAAAAATGGGAGAAAGAATATTTTTCGTGGCAGTAAAGAATAGTTCTATTTCTTTAATATACAACACCCAGGTGCTTCACTATTATCACTGTTCTGGCTTATGTAGGAATTTGATTTGACTCATCTTTGACATTATACCAGTAGCCAGTGGGATTGCTAGATTTTTGAGTGGATGCCTGACATGTGGAAAACAGGTTCTTTTCTATTCCTGACCTCAGATTGTCCATCCTTCAGATTTGTTATACTCTGGTCTGTATATGTTCTTGTCTGCTGGAAGGGAACAGGCCCTTCAGACTTAACAGGACCGCCCACAGGTAAGGAGGGGCAGAAGAGGAGGAGACAAGTAAACCCAGAAAGATGGAATAGTCTCCTTTCTTTTATATTTTTTCTCACACTTGAGTCCTGTTTAGAACCTTATTATCATATTCTGCCTTGTGTTTCTAGGAATTGAGGGCAGGGACCACTTATCTAACACAGCCACTGGTACCCAACATGCTTTTGTTGAATTATTAATGAAAAATAAAATACAAGTTCAAACACCAACAATTTTCTATTAGTTTGTAATTCTAACTGCATTCTGAGTTTTTCAGTTGCGTAAACTGTCCCTTCTCAGAAGCGAGGAATGGAAAAAGTGGGCATGAGATTATCACTAACTATGTAAAACATAGATTATATTAAATGTGCATGTGGATGATTAAATAACAAGAATGTGTTCTGCTACTGTAACTTGGGTGTGACACTATACGTGGCTTATGAAATATTGTCCAGGCTCATATAAGAGAAGCTAGAGGGAGAATTCTCAATTATTTTTGGAAAGGAAACATACCAGTTTATGTAGAAACTTCTCAAAGTCATGCTGAACTTCGTAAGGTTTCTTGATAGCCTTTGCTTGGAGTCTAATTATGGAACGAAGAAAACTGGTAACCAAACTAATTATCTTTACACTGACACCATCTAATAGCCAACATCTATGAAGAACTTAATAGGCTGGGCATTTGCCAAGCGCTTTACTTATATTAATTCAGTTACCCTTAAGACAATCTTAAGAAGTAGTAATACTTTTTATTCTATTTTATAAATGAGGAAACAGGCTCAGATAGGTTTAGATACCCCCTCCCAACATTCATACAGCTAGAAAGTAGATGATTTGAACCCAGGCACTATGACTCGAGTCTTCAGTTCCAGCCACTGTGTGACACTCATTCCAGCAGTGGAGCATCCTCTTCAGCTAGATGGCTCACACAGCCTTACCTTAACCAATTCCGCTCAGCAGGCTCTAGTATGGACTTTAAGGAGCAACAGTGGGGAGAGAAGAGTAAAAGAGACTGATAAAGAAGAGATGATATGGGGAAGACAAAGAGGGAGACAGAAAAGGCCAGTGGGTAAGGGTGCTTACTAGACTGTAAGCTCACTGGGGGCAGGGATCCAGGAATCTATCGTGGTTTCTGTCATGAAGTATTCATTCAAGAAATATTTGTGAAGGGGCTGAATGGTTGAATTCAGGAGGCAGCAGAAACCTTTCCAGAGATCTAAGGATGAGGAAAGAGGCAGAAGTAGGCTAGGAAAGGATGGGTAGGAACTCGGGACAAGAGAGAAATGTTAGCAAGAGAAACATAGATAAGAGAAAGAAAAATGAAAAGGGTATATAAGGCTATTAATTTCACTGGCAATTTTCAAGAGAAATATTTAAAAATTATTTTCCCATGAGATTGGTACAAAGTACAATTTCATGAAAATTCCAAATACACTTTGCTGAAGCAGAAAGTTTGATTAGCTAACCCCATGCAAGGCCTATTCCAGGTTTCTCCAGCCTTTAGTCTAGGGTATCCCTGAAGGCAGTGTAGGGCTACCCAGCTAGAGGTCTCTGGCATTAGCGCTCTATGACTGACACATGCCCCTTCACTCATTCTCTGTCTCTGCCGATTTTATCTCCCTCACCCTGGGTTTTCTCCTCGCTTCTTACTACCCTTGGGGTCTCACATTTGTCCTTCCAAGCTTGTCTCAAATCTGGCTCTCTCAGTTCATAACCCTATTTAACCACTTTGGTACCAGCATCGAATATAGTCGACAGCCACAGATGAACACGCACAGCGATTTTAGCCAACAGCCGTGATATGAAGGTGCACAGCCGAGCATTGACTTTAGCCAACAGCCGTGATATGACTTTTCTAATTTTTCATTTATCAAAATAAAATTGTCAACATTTAAAAATAACGTAATGAAAACATATATGTATATGTTACCTATTCTGATCTACATTACAAGTAAAGCTGCCTGTAAAGTAAAACAAGCTTTCAGTGCTTTAAAGCTTTCCTCATCACACAAGAGCAAAACGGATTCGTCATCAATGCACAGCACAAACTATCATGCGGACTATGAGTGCCGGCTGTGGGCAAGGGTTCGCGGCCGGTGAGCCCGGTACCAAAGTGGTTAAGCACACTCCAAATATCCCTGGTGCCCTTTCTCAATGACACCGTCTTAGAATCAATCTCCTTGAGTTTTATGTTATGCTCAGAATCATCTCACTTCATTAAAATCAACTTATCTTTCAACTCAATCTTTTAGTTTATAGTCCCTCCCTTTTTTAATAAAAATAACAGTTTTATTGAGATATAAGTTTCATACCATAAAATTCACTTTTAAAAGTACATAATTCAGTGGTTTTAGTATTATATCCACAAAGTTTTGTATCATCACTATCTAATTCCTCCTCTTTCTGATTGCGTTTCCTCCCATGAATTCTCTTTGAAGATTACAGATGGAAGCTTATACACCATGCCTATAAACTTAATAGGTACATGGAATTTATATATCCAAATATATTTTTTTTCCCCAACAGTGTGCCATTATATAAAACATGTTTGAATGCTTCTTGTGAGTTACTGTGAGAATAATCTTACATCCTTTTGCATATCCTCAGTGGTGAGAAATCCTGTCCTCTGTGGATTTTATGTTTGGAAACTTGTAAGAGTCATCTGGTATTAGACCTTATAACTTAGGTGTTATGAAGGAGAAAGCTGGGTGATAAGATTTCTGGGGAAAAGCGAGATAAGATCCTAAAGTAATGGGTTGGGTTTTCTCATGTGACTGGGAAACTAGCTTTGTAAGCTCTAAAATAGTATTTAGAAGAATGGCAGTATGCCCAGCACAAAGTTACAGTCTCCCAAGGGGGCTTGTTTGAAGGGCTGGACTTGTCTGATACTTATTCTTGTGCACGTGCATCTGAGTGTGTTGGAAGAAGTGGGTTAGTCTCAGTACTTTACACTTTTCCTTTTTATATTCCAATTGTAAAATAAAAAAATTGAATGAGCCAGTTTTCCTTGCTTCATTGGGGAAAGATGTTTGTATGTGGAGGGGAAATGGCAAGGGCAGAAGGAGAACCAGAAACTAGCCCAAGAGAGACCAGCTTAGCTGATTGTTTTTCTAGTTTACATCTTCCCCAGCACAGGTCACGCTTATGAGTTTATTTTTAAAAGGGCTTGAGCTTAGGTCCTATGGCTGGAGGAGTAAAACAGATGATAATATTTGGCAATTAATTAAATTAGCAGGGTAGGTGATATTGTGGATAAAGAAAGTGTTACTCCAGATGAACTGTTAAGTAGCAAATCCTCTCTGCAGATATTCCAGTTGATGTATGTTTATATAAGAAACCCACTCTGGTTTTATGTAACACATTTGTTCGATTAAAAGTGATCTTAAGCACTACAAAGTTGAATAAGAAACAAACCTATCAATCTCCATGCTGATTTTCTCTTGCTGCTGTTTTAGATGTTTTATTTCTTCATTAATTCTGTGCTTTTCCCTATAAAATCATAGTTTGGAGTTAGATTTTAAAATAAAGCAAGCATTCCTAATTGGGAAAGAATAAATCAACAATTTACTGACATCTACATGTTAGTAGAAGTCTTTTACAAACCATTGCATTCCCTCCCTATGCACGATTTAGTGTGAGGAATCACCCAGCACATTTCCTCTTACAAACATGTGCCAAAGGCATCCCCCACAACACCTGAGTACAGCCTGGACTCCACTTTCTGCTGCCACGGGGGTCCTTTAGCAATGCGTCCATCCCTGTTCTTCCCACTGAGATAGGAAATCCAAGAGGTGGATGGATGGAAGGGGAATGGGGACCCATGGAAAGCAGGGGCTCAGACTTTTTTTTATCTTCTGGATATGTCATAGCTGGCCTCTCCTCCATTTACCTCCCTTTGGTGTGCTCCTTTAACAGCATTGGGCACCCTGATGCTCATCCTTTCTTCCCGTTAAGGCAATAAAATCTCTAGGCAGAACCTTCATATCATGGGGAGAATATTGGACCCTGCCAATATGTTCTTGTAAAAATTCCTAGCTTCCTAGCACATGAGAATACCATGACTGGCCACAAGGAATCATTTAAATATGCACAAAAACATGAATATGTTCCCCAGGAAAACATTTCAGAAAAGACCCTCAACACTGCCCCAGCTGCCTCTCAGCTCTAGGGAACTCCTACTTCAGACAGCTTTTCTGCTCATCTTCCAGGGCTCATCTTTATAAATAGACCAGACTCCAATCCCAATTTCCTGGAGCTTTAGCCTCTCCATGTTGGGGTATACCCACCCCAACCACACCACAGCAAAGCTTACTTCCTTTATTCAGTCTTTGACACTTGCCATTGCTCCATGTTTACAACATACATCCCTGACACTTACCTGAAGGGAAGTTATGAGTCTGTGAGACGCTTAGAAATGACTCTCCTCATCAATAAAATAAGGAGCTTAGTTTAGATGATTTCTCTGATCACTTCCAGCTCTAAAAAAGTATGATTTTATAGTTAGTAATAGTATGGCATCAACTTACACCCTAAAATCCTTCTGGTTCCTTGCAAATTGTCTTTTTGCCTCCTTTATAATATCATGGTATGTTGGAGCAGGTGGTGTGCTAGGCTTATGGTTAAGGAAAGATCTCCAATTATAGACATTTGGGAGAGGTAAACAGTACCGTTCACAGGGAAACCAAGGGGACCATCTGGGAAGGACTTCCCAGTCATGGAGGGTCTCCAGTGTAGACATGAATATTATCTCTGGAGTTACGCTCAGAGGACTGAAAGAAGACGACACCATCAGACCACTTTACACTTGTGTCCCATTATCTGGACCACAGCAGCCATAGGCACTATGATTTAACAGCTTCATAAATCCTGTAATCTTTAATGTATGTGTGCATGTATGTTTTAAAAGCACCAATTTGTTAAATGTGAATATTAAAAATGTACCAAAATTTTGTAACCTTGTTTAGGCATTTCTTCATTTTTACATATACTGAGAACCTCAAAGTCTTGCCTTCTGAGAGGCTTTGGGGTTAACTGGCAGCATGTGTGGCAGCCTCAGTTAGTCTGGCTTCTGCTATCTGCACAGAGGAAAGATGGTAAGCAGAAAGTCCAAGTATGCTGTTAATGAGGTTGGTCTCTTGTCCCATCTGTTTCTTATACAGCCTGTGGCTGTGTCTTAACCTTGGTCTTAACCCATGCCTGTGTCTGGCAAAGCAGACACTTCCCTTTTGAATCAGCAATTGGCAAATAAACAGATGACTCAAAGAGACAGCCCCTTAGCTTGTATTAAAAGAAGACCTTAGGTTGAAGGTGGAGAGAGAAGATGGCTGACTAGAGACATTGGTCGCCATATCATCCCAGAGGGAAGGAAAGGTTTCAGATAAAGGAGAATGGGAAACAAAATGCAGTTCAGGTGTAGTTTGGGGAGAAAGGTGCCAGAGCCTGCTGGATATTCCACAGGAAGAAGTTGCAGAGCAGAACAGGAAGAAACAAGGTATCGGCAGAGATCAATCCCTGAGAAGCCTGGAGCCCGGTGGTGAGGGTAGGTAGGTATTTTGTTTCTTCTTCCCTCACAGCTCTGGTAGTCGTGGGCTCCTCAGCTGCTGGAGAGCTTTTCTACTCACAGTAGCCCAAAAGCTGCTGCCACCAATGAACTGGGAGCTTCTTGAAAATAAAGCATCAGGGTGCCAGCCCCTTTGGGGTCAGTCCCCGTCATCACAGACCAGAGCCAAGATGGCAAATGCCATACTACTTCTTCACCCATAGTGTGCCTTTGTCTACCCCAGGGACCTCCAGCCCTTCAGGTTTCATGTCACCGGTTCCCACACAAACAGGTCCCAACTCCTGCCCAGACTGCAGAGGGCCCTAGAGAATCTGTGTAATCCCAGAGCTAGGAAGCTGCAGGCTATCTTCCAAGGAGAGGGATGAGGAGGGCTGGAGTGCTGGCTCTCTTCCATTCAGACTCTTTTCCTCCCACACCTCTCCCCCACCCACTGCTGCCAAGAGGGACAAGTGAGGCGAGACTCTCAGAGCAGCTGTTTTCCCTCTGTTGTTGCGCCCACCATACCGAGGCTTCCATAGAGAGTGGGCCCACACCTTTCCTCTTAAGAACCTGCAGTGTACCTGGGAATGCTTGCACTATGAACTCCCTGCCCGCTGGCACTCCTTTGTGCAGGACTTACCCCACAGTGGAGGGGCATTAAGCCTGCTTGAGCACTCCATGGGCAAGTTGGGACCAGCACGCTTCTCCCTGGCACAGTCAGCGATTGACCTTAGGGGTCCAGGGGACAGGCCCATAGGCTGGATCCCATACTCCCAAGACTCCTGTTGTGTTGCTTAGGGGCACAGAGGGGAGATTAGTGAACTGCACTCGGGAGTCAAGGGAGCGCACATGGGCAGAACTGATAGGAGCGTGCAGTGTAGGTCTGAGCTGCAGTGCACTGGTGGAGCACCCTTCCCCCGACAGGAAAGCCATGCTTTCAATGAAAGAAAAGGTTGGTTCTTTGAAAAGATAAACAAAATTGATAGACCTCTTGCTGCATTAACCAGGAATAGAAGAGAAAGGACACAAATAAACTGAATCAGAAATGAAAAAGGAGATATTACAACTGATATCACAGAAATACAAAATATCCATGAATACTATGAAAATATCTATGCACATAAACTAGACATAACATAGAGTAAATGGACAAATTCCTGGAAACACACCACCTCCCAAGACTCAGTCAGGAAGAAATAGAACTCCTGAATAGACCAATAATGAGTAGTGAGATTGAAGCAGTAATAAAAAATCTCCCAACAAAACAAAAAAAGCCGCAATCAGATAGATTCACAGCAGAATTCTACAATACCTACAAAGAAGTGCTGATACCCATACTATAGAAATTATTCCATAGCATCAAGAAGGAGGGAATCCTCCCCAACTCATTCCATGAAGCCAATATCACCTTGATAACCCAGCCAGGAAAGGACACAATGAAAAAACAAAGCAAACAAACAAACCATAGAACAATAGCCATTATGAATATAGATGCAAAAATCCTCAACAAAATTCTAGCAAACTGAACTCAACAGCACATCAATCAATAAATAAAATATCCACCATGACTAAGTGGGCTTCATTCCAGGGATGAAAGGATGGTTCAACATGCATAAATGAATAAATGTGATTCACCATGTAAATAGAAGCAAAAACAAAGATCATAAGATCATCTTAGCAGATGCAGAAAAAGCATTTGACAAAATCCAACATGCTTTCATGATCAAAACTCTTAACAAACTTGGCAGAGAAGGAATGTATCTGAAAATTATGAAAGCCATATATGACAGACCCACAGCCAACATCATACTGAACAGGGAAAAGTTGAAAGCATTCTTTGTAAGAACTGTAATAAGGTAAAGGCAATCACTGTCACCACTTCTATTCAACATAGTGGTGGAAGTCCCAGAGAGGGCAATCAGACAAGAGAAAGAAATAAAAGGTATCCAAATTGAAAAAGAGAAGGTCAAAGTATCACTTTTCACTGATGATATGATCTTGTACCTACAAAATCCCAAAGGCTCCACCAAGAGACTCCTGGAATTGATAAATAAATTTAGCAAAGTCTCAGTTTACAAAATCAATGTACACAAATCAGTATCATTTCTATATACCAATAATGGTCAAACTGAGAGTCAAAGCAAAGACTTAATACCATTCACAATGGCTAAAAGAAAAGAAAATACTTAGGAATATAATTAACCAAAAACATGAAAGATTTCCCCAAGGAGAACTATGAAATGCTGATGAAAAAAAATCACAGATGACACAAAGAAATGGAAGAACACATCATTCTTATAGATTGGTAGAATCAATGTTAAATGTCCATACTACCGAAAGTGAATTACAGATTCAACACAATCTCCATCAAAATACCAACATTATATTTTACAGATCTAGAAAAAATAATTCTACACTTTGTTTGGAACCAGAAAAGAGCCTGAATAACCAAAACAATCTTAAGAACAAATCTGGAGGCATCACATTATCAGACTTTAAATTGTACTATAAGTAACCAAAGTAACATGATACTGGTACAAAAACAAAGACCTAGACCAATGGAACAGAACAGAGAACCCAGACATAAAACCACCTACCCACAACCAACTGATCTTTGACAAGGCAGACAACAACATACACTGTGGAAAAGAAGCCATATTCAATAAAAGTCCTGGGAAAATCAGATAGCCACATGCAGAAGAATGAAACAGGACCCCTATCTCTCACTATTTACAAGAATTAGTTCACATGGATAAAAGACTTAAATGTAAGGCATGAAACTATAACAATTCTAGAAGAAAATGTAGGAAAAACTCTTCTAGATATTGGCATAGGTGAAGAATTTATGACTAAGACTCCAAGGGCAATTATAGCACCAATAATAATAAATAAATAAGACTTGATTAAATTTAAAAGCTTCTGTACAGCAAAGGAAGTAATCAACAGAAAAATAGACATTCTACAGAATGGGATAAAGTATTCCTAAGTTGTACCTTTGATAAAGTGCTAATATCAAGAATATACAAAGAACTCAAACAAATCAGCAAGAAAAAAACAACCTCATTAAAAAGTGGTCAAAAGACATGAACAGAAGCTTCCCCTCAAAAGATAGACAAATGGCTGAAAAACATATGAAAAAATGCTCAACATCACTAATCATCAGGGAAATGTAAATTAAAACCACAGTGAAATACTACCTTACCCTGTCAGAATGGCCATTATTAAAAAGTCAAAAAACTATGGATGCTGGTGTGGATGCAGAGGGAAAGGAATGCTTATACACTGTTGGTGGAACTGCAAATTAGTAAACCTCTATGGAAAACAGTATGGAGACTTCTCAAATAACTAAAAGTAGACCTACCATTTGATCCAGAAATCCCACTAGTGGGTATCTACCCAAAGGAAAAGAAGTCATTTTATCAAAAGACTGCTGTACTCAAGTGTTTATCATAGCACAATTCACAATCACAAAGATGTGGCATCAACCCAAGTGCCCATCAATCCATGAGTGGATTAACAAAATGTGGTATACACACACACACACACACACACCATGGAGTACCACCCAGCCATAAAAAGAAATGAATTAATATATTTTATAGCAATTTGCATGGAACTGGAGACCATTATTGTAAGTGAAATATCTCAAGAATGGAAAAATAAACAGCACATGTACTCCCTAATAATTTGGAACTAATAGATGGGCATACATGGGAAAAGTAAAAGGAGGGAGATGGTGGAGGGGAGGGATAAAAACCTCCTAACAGGTATAATGAACACTATTCAGGTGATGGGCACACTTAAAGTCCTGACTTAAGCATTATGAAAGCTATCCATATAACAAAAACATTTGTACTCCATTAATATTTTGATACACAAAAAAGAAAGAACAAAAAAGCATTTGTTGGATTTCCCAGAACTCATCTGCCATAGAAACACCAATTCAAACCAGGCAGCACGGCATGAGAGAGAGAGACACTCCGTGGGCAAACGAGAGTGAAGTGAGCATTGGGCTTTGCCTTAGAATCCAGCACCAGACATACCCCTGCAAGACTTAGCACCAATCAGGCCCCCATGGACCCAGTCTCCAGGCCAGCCCCGAGGCCTCAGGCACCAGGCTGGCCCTGCAGACTCAGTCTCTACTCCTGCTTCAGAGCCAGATAGGCCCCAGTAGCCCTAGGCCCTAGACGATCCTCAGCAAAATCAGGGCTCAGGCCCACTGAAGGCTCCAGGCCCACCCCAGTACCGTGCTTGCTCCGGCAGCCCTAGACACCAGGCCAGCACCAAAGGACCCAGACTCTAGGCCTACTCTAGTGCTCATGTTTGATGCTGAGGAGCAAGATGGAAGGGTCACTAGTGCCTTCAATTATATGAAAATAGTTCTGTTGAATGCAATCTTATTTGTTGCCTGGTAGAGGCCATCTTAGGAAGTCTCTTCCTGGTGAGGGCCTCATTTTAGATCTGGAGGCCTGTTTCCAGTGTGTGTCTGAGGCCAACTCATTTTACTCTCAGAGAGAAATTTCATAGTGATGTAGGTTGAATGGCCAATTTATCCACTGGAATTTCCTGCTTTCAACTGATTGTTCGGGCAACATATAGTCAGAAACATAGTATTGTCTCAGGAATTACATGACATTCACGAGATCTGATTACACTATACCTTGTATTCAGGGATCTCCTAAATGACATTGTTGGAATAAATATCCATGTGAACCATAGTTTCCTTTAATATGAATCAAATCTGCATGTTATTATTTCAAAATAAAACATCTTCAGCTTGGATCCAGGTTGCTTTCAAATTTTGGCTTTGAGATTTCATTTTGCATAGTAATATTTCTGATTATTCAGTGAATGTTTAATTTGAAGAATACATTAGTGCTCAAATCTAAAAGGGAAGTAGTGGAAGCCTCACTTTAAATAATTAAAGCAGAGATAAACTAAACCTCACAAAATCTACTCATTTTGACAATTCTTCAGTGAGACTTAAAAATATTATTGTACAAAGAATACTACAGAAACATTAATGTAATAAAAGAAAAGAAAAATTGTCCCATAATTCCACTTTCCAAAAAATAAAAACTATTTTCATTTTTCTATGTGTCTCTCCATATGTCATATGCAAATATATATTTTACAATATTGTTATAATGACATGACTGTTTTCTTTACCCAACATACTATCATAATTTCTTTATGCATCCAGGTTTTATAGTAATTATTTTAACACCTGCAAAAACTTTCACTGAGTCTATGTGCCAGAGGTGCTTTATTGTCCTGATGATATAGGATGGTACAGACTTTGTTGGATTTCATACATGTAATCACCAATTTGTCCTCTACTCTCCACTTGTGTGTTCCAATATAACATTTCTCCCCCCAGAATCCTAGCAAGGGAGGATTGCATCTCTTTTATCTCAGGTTCCTCTGAATTCTGGGAAAAGATAGCCCTGCTTAGCTTGGAGCTGGAGTGATGCACATGGTTGAAAAAAGAAGCAGTGGTCCTGTTCATTATATAAGCAAGAAACCCACAATCCTAGTTATGCCAGATTTTCATTTTTCGTTTTTTCCTCCCTTTGGCTCTCACAGACTGTGAAGGAGTCTGGCAGCATTAGAAGAGAAGGTTCGGCAATCTTCCTGAACCTAGTGATACCTTAAGATATCAGGTCACTTTTAATGCTTGTCTTACGCCCCCCAACACACATAAAGTGATTGAAAGTCTAAGATCTTCCATGAGTAAAAATTGTAGAAAAATGAATATCATTCTTCTTGTAGAATGATTAGTACAACTAATGATACACTTTTCTTACACCTGCTATTATTTAATTTTTCCCTCAGAATGCCTGTTAGAATTTCAAAGATTTTATTCTTCTACAATGTTATATTGTGCTCTTGCATATGATTTTCATGATTAAGTATGTGTGAGGGAGATGATATGTTTCTCAATTTGAACTAATTAGATTTTCTTTGGCTCACACAGTCACTGTGTACTATTGGTATGCAAATGAAGAATTATGTTTTATTTCTTATAAATTATTAATTTTGAACATATGGCTTTATTGAAATGAAATAAGTATACATACATTCTTTATAAAGTCATTCTAATTATTCACAAAATTTGGTCATGATTGTACATTTGTGTTGTATAATCAGGTTCTGAGCTGTACAATGTTGGTGTTGACTAAGACCTCAGCATCTTCTTGTACTACTCGATGGTGATGGTTTTCAGTAGACTTATGTTAATGTGTGTTAATGTCCTAATTTTTATTCTCTTCAGATACTTAAAGCCATCAAAATTTTCCCAACTATAAAAAATAGAGTACTTAGACCTTATAAATTATAAAGAATGGCTATATCCTATTTCTTGGGAATGACTGTGGCAACATGTTTTTTAATTCCACAGTCTGAACTGGCCTCAGATTTCACTTTCCCATGCACTACTACATGGAGGCACATGGCAAGCCACTAAATGGAGTAGGAATCATTTGGGGACAGATAAAATGGTCCTGTTCTGGACTTTACAACAGCAGTGGTTGGGATATAACAAAGAGCTGAGACTCTGGGGTCTTTCATCTCTCTTTAGAATCATTAGATATTAGAGAAACAAGGGACCTTAGAAATCATAGGATCCAATTTAATTCTATTATACATGAAGAAACTGAAGCTTCTAGAAGTGAAATATGTTGTCTTTGGGAGATTGGGTTTGTGTGAAACTCAGGGAAAGAATGGCCTGGGGGAAAATTTGCTCTTATCTGCCAAAAAGTATTGTCCTAGCATGAGGCTACAGAAGGCTTTGCTGTCTACCTCATATCCCTTAGAGATACTCCTTGGAATGTCCTTAGAGTTGCTTCTGAGATTCCCAGGTTTAAGGCTAAAATGCCCATTATACACATAATGCTATTGTATAACAAGTATAATAAAGGGAAGCTAGGCTGCGAACTGTGGCCAGATCTCCTCCTTTATATACCCGAATTCATTTCATTCTTAATCCTAACAACTAAATTCTTGAAATAACTTATTAGCAGGAAGTCCAAACTGATCTTAGAGCAGTTATCTTCTGCTTAATGTTTATCTTTGTCTACACTTAAAATATTTTAATGTTAGATTTATATGAGTGTCAAACATCTACCCATACATAGCTATGCATCAAAATTTTTTTAAAAAGTCATTATCACTAAGCACACGTGCTTTATTCTATAGGAGATAATATCACTGTTAGAATCTCACCCAGATTCTATATGGAATGGTATTATATGGAAAATAGGGTTACAGTTTTAGTTTCATTATTTAAAATACTATTAGCAGAAGTTTTGTAGCATAGTCTAGAAAACCCTGGGAACAGAGCTACTGGAAATATTAACATATATTTAACTCAAAGCATTCATTCAACACCCTTGCCAGTACATTTACTAGACATTGAGACTCAAAGATGAGTAAGATATGGTGTTTGCCCTTTAGGAATTGGTAGGAATGAGAAGTGACTTTTACCTCTCCACCCTCGACAAAGCTATTCCAAATAAACTCTGGGTTTGCTTTTCAAATACATGTTCAAGACAAGTTCCTTAGCCCCCTGCTTGTACCTAGATTGAAATCTAAGACTCTCATATAAAGACAGAAATTCTGGAGCCCCCATTTCCCTCAGATTTTAATATTAGTAAAACAACAACAACAACAAAACCCAGAGAACAGATCCATGCAAGGCATCCACCAAAAGAAGCCAATTTGATTTTTCCGTGAATAAACAGGACTTTAGCTCTAAGCTAGAACATGATTTCTACTTTCTGAAATCTTGGAGCACCTTATAGAATCACTGGAGCCAGAGGCTGGTATTGACTTTTATGGGGCAAATGTGTAGTAACAGTGTAGGGTTTGTTTGCTTTCTCCTTTGCCTGCCCACCTCCTAAGAGGACCAATGGGCTTGGTGAACACAAAATTATTATCTAATCAGTTTTTTATATTTGAGATATTCCTTTTCAGTGCTAAATTATAAGTATTCAAAAAGCTTTGGCTATTCTAACTGATTTTATTAAAAAATAATATTTATAGCAAGAATACCTTTGCACCCAACATTTGGAGATCATTTAAACTATTTGAAAATGAAATTTTCTTCTCTTATTTGATACAACCTGGGCTTTACCACATTTCTACTAAATTTTTAAAAACCCAAGCTATTACTAAACTCCCCAGGATGAAAATTCCTCCTATCCCCCCACCTCCTCATTTTTCCATTGAGCTATGTTTATAGTCTAAAATCCAAATTGTGGCTAAAAAAATTGATACAACCCACTCCCCTGAAACCTGATTCTCTAAAGCAACTAAATTCTTCTATTTATTTCGCTAGTTAATGTAAATAACAACTTGATGAATTGTGGCCTGTGTTTTGTGTATTTTATTAAAAGAAAAGAAAGAAAGAACCCTAACTACAACTTCAACTGAATCTACAAAAAAAAAGAGTTGGATGTTATAATTTTTTAATCATCTGTGGCTCAAGGTGGCTGAAAATGCTTACAATACACATACTCACCTTATATAAAACAAAACCCCTTTGTTCATCAAGTTCTTATAAAAATTATTATTTTAATTTTAATGTTTAAACTCATCCTCTACTCTTAATTGGCAAAGTTTTTGAAAGGAAGAGACTTGGCAACCTACTCATCAAGTTTAGCATAACTTCAAGTAAAAGTCATTTAAAAATAAAATGTCCTTCCTCTTTTGTAAGAGTGAAGTTTAAATACTTGCTGTATCCTTTATTTTACTATGGTTGCATAATATTTTTATGCTTATAAAGTACTCTATTAAATAAGTTTTAAATATATTTTTAAAAATTTAAAATCTGGTCCTTTATGGAATCCGTGGGAGCCAAGTAGGAGACTTATAAGGTGATTTTAGGTGATTGATATGTTAGCATCAAGGAGAATTAAGTAACGGGATCCATGGATCAGAAATATTCTAACTGTAAAAAGGCAATCACAGACCTTTATACAGAACTAGGTTACTTAAAATCTGACCTCAGAGCTTGTACAGAGAGCAGCAAGCTTTTTTTCTGTGAGCTGAAGCCATGCTATGCTACATGAGCAAAAAAATCAGCATGATTCTGAAAGTAGTCTTTCTCTGAGCAAAAACAAACAAAAAACAAAATAAAACTAAAGTAGAATGAAGAGGAAAAATCCAACCAAAAAAAGCAAAACAAGAGGGAGAATTTAGAACTTAGATGGGAAATTAACTTCGTTGGTAACTTTGTTGGATGGATGAATAATGAGTAAATGAAAATAGTAATATGTAATCTCTTAAACGTCCCAAATTAGAAGACTGCAAGTAGCAGGGCAAAAGGAAGTCCTGTACATCTTGGCTGTCTGATATTCCAAGGTGACATCTCAAGTTCTGTAAAATAGGTTATATTTTTCTTTTTACTCAAGACAGTGCTGTCCATAGAATTTTCTGTGATAATGGAAGTGTTTTATATCTGCACTGTCCAATAGTCACATATGGCTAATGAACACTTAAAATATGGCCAGTGTGACTAATGAACTGAATTTCTACTCATATTTAATTTTATTAATTTAAATTTAATTTAAACAGCCACACATGGCTGGTGGCTACCATATTGGACAGTGCCACTCTAGAAGATGTCAAACATGATAAATACCTAACAGTGTAGACATATTTACATTTCTTTAAATCTTACTTTTAATAGTCTATATTGCCATTTTATGTAATGCTGTGAAAGTATCATTGACTGCATCACACACTAATCTTGGTTTCCTAAATTCTCTATCTATTCAAAACTGTTAAGTTCTTACTCGGAGACACTATCAAGGTTATAAGAATAGTGACAAAAAAAAAATGGGCTAGTTCCACAAAACTCAGCTTAAAAGTAAGAACAAATGGATCATCTCTTAAAATAATCTATTTTCAGAATCTCCTGAGGGTGTTGTGACTTGCCTTTTCCATAGTCCAATTTTTGATCTTGGTGGATCTTCCTGTACCATTTGCCTTTTATAACCTCTAAAACTCAGGCAATTTTTATTTGCTCCAGGGTAAATATATCTTTTCCTTTTCTAACAGTGTTTTCTGGGATATGGGAGCCAAAGACCCAGTGAGCTGGTCCCTTATTGTAGCCCCTAGTGGTTATCAAAACTGACACTGACAGGTGCTTTTTTGCCTCAGTGCATTTCCATGCTTCTGACTTGTTTCTTTGTCTCCAGGTCCCAATCCTACTCCTCTTCTCTCTGTCTCACCCTTCTGGTGGAATTTCCCCAGGTCATCTTGATACTAGCTTATATAGACAAATATGATCACACGGAATTGTAGCAAAAAAGCAGACTCCCATTGGGTGATAGTTCTGTGGAGAAAGGCAAACTGGTGACCCCCCTTTCCATTTTCTTCTAGACTAAACTTCTATTCATAATACCCCAGCACAATACTCTAAGCACTTCATTTATGTTTCAAATGTTGTTCCTAATGCATCTAAACAAGCAAAAATTTATACCCATTTTTCTGTAGATTCTTAGGTATTTCTGGGCAAGGAAGTGTGTTTTCTGAGATCTTTGCAGGTGTCACCTTTCTTAAAGGCCACTAAACTGCAGCATTTAGACATTGAGGGGAGGGGAATAGAAATTGATTAGGTAAGCATGGCAGGAAGGCACAAAAAAGGCTGTATTTTGGGTGAAGCTGACAAATTTGTGGACAAGGTAAAACATTAGACATTGAGTTACCTGAAGTCATGGATTTTAGTCCTATCCTTAGCACATAGCATATTACCCAGCACATAGTAGGTTTTCTACAAATGTTTGTTAATGAGCCACGAGAAACAACTTTGAATCTGTACCCAGGTGATGAAGGCATATGTAGGTGATGGGGCAAAATCAGACACTTAGTAAGCAGGATTTGAAGTATCTGGAAAATAATTAGAGTAGACAATAGGTATAGAACACAAAATGAGGATTGTGGCAGAAGGGGAAAGCCCAGGCAAGGGCTAAAGGTAGAGATACATGAGAGTGAATAGGTGCAAAGGAGTGATTGCTGATAGATGCATCCCAATCTACTGCATGAAACAGGTTTCTTCATGTGCATCACATTTCCCCTTAAAAGCATGTATCACTGAGCACTTATATGCTGCACAATTCTTTCAGGGACCATGTTGGGCAGTGCATAATCTGCCCATCCATAATCTATGCTTCCACCTCTATGATCACTGAATTTTTCTCAATATCTCCTTTCTCTTTCTTAGAAACTATTGTGTAGATCATTTTTTGTTAGCCTTCTTTGCAACCATTTGAATTCATGTAGTAAAGAAATAAGAACTGCATAGGCATAGTGTGTGATTATACACTGTGGTTCTGCCCAAGTACAAGATTTTGAGTTTTAAATGTCTTCTAAACAACACAAACATGACTACGAGCTATGGGATTGTTAGTTTAATTCAATACTTAACCATTCCTTCTTCTAGATAATTTTAAAGTCTTTAGCAAGAGTGAACTCTAGAAGATATGAAAAGCCATCTGGCCAATTGTGCCCAAACTCTGGAGCAGATAATTCCATTTCATGGTAGCCAATGAGATCTTACCATAGAACAATGTTGAATTATTTTTTAAAACAATGTAATTCCCATACATATTTTTGTGCTTCCATTTAATTGACTATTGGAAATCTAGAATAAAAGTAGTACGAAATAAATGGATTGCTTTCTCTGTAATGGTGAGAATGGAAACCAATATGGTCCTTACTCTTGTGTTAAATATACTGAGAACAAATGCACTATCCCAAGTAGGGTTTTCTGGGAAGCAGGCTTAGAGATGGAGATCAACATGTAGGAGGTTTATTAGGGAGTGCTCCTGGAATCAACACCTGTGGTTGATTGCAAGGGAAGGAAGTAACATTAGGCAGAGAGAAGAGTTGTACTGTGATAACAGTCTCAATGGAAGCCTCAGCTAACCCAAAAGGGAGTTTTGAAGCTAGGATGGCCCTTCAGAATTGTTCTGAGTTGGGGAAAAGGGGTCAGACCTTTATATATCACATTAGTCAATGGATGTGGGCTGCCTTAGAAAGGGAGCATGGTCCAGTTAGCTACTGCTGTATAACATACAACCTCTATCTTAGTGGCATAAACCTACTACCATTTAGTGTTATTATCTCTATAGTTCTGGGTATTGACTAGGTTAAGCTAGGTGGTTCTTAGTTGAGGGTATATCATGTAGCTTAGGTCAGATGGTGGCTGGGACTGGTATCATCTCAAAGGCCTTCTCAGTCATGTGTTTGGTGGCTGGTTGGCTGTGGCTCAACCTCAGGAGTGGCTGCTAGCTAGAACATGACCTCTCTATGTGGTTTGAACTTCCTAGTGATATAGTAGCTATTTCCAAGAGAAAGCATCCCAAGGGCAAAAGTGAAACAAGCAGAAGCTGTAAAACCTTTCATGCCTTAGCCTCAGAAGTCACAAAGTCCCACTCTTTTGGTTGAGCAAGTTTCAAAGGGCTGTCTGAATTCAAGGGCAGTGAACATTGGTGCTATGTCTTTCTTGATGGGAGAAGTGGTGAGGTCACATTGTAACAAGAGCATGTGGGAAGGGCAATATCATTATGGCCACTTTTAAAAAGTATAATCTGCCATAGGACATGACCTTAGATGAGTCCACTATCAGCTGAGGAGATCCTTGTAGAGTATTGGTAGCTGAGGGTTTTCTGCTACCAGTATCCCCCAAGAGCTGAAGAATAAGTTTTTTATTCTTCTTCATCTAGACATTCAGAGCATCTACCATCCTTATTTTCCCATTCCTGTTTAAAAAATTGGGGGACCATGTATACGTTTTTGTCTTTATGTTTAACAATGCTAAGAATAAGCAAAAATAACCTAGCTATTCACTGCAGAAAACGCTTTTCTGTAGAAGTCTGTGAACAAACTAAAATAGCTTGCTCATCAAAGCTCACTTAAAAACCCTTGGTTCACTTGGCCCACTATCCAAAATTATAATATCACAAACTCTACTCAATACCAAGCATTTCCCTACCTTTCAAGGGCTGCCTCAAATCCACCTAACTCAGGCTCTAAAACCCTATAAATATCCTTTCAGAATTTCTCCATTTTCAGACACTCCTGAAGCTCTGTTAAGTTGGTGTTCATCCTCACCTCAAGAAGTCTATTGAACTTAGCTTTGCTTGGTCAACAGGCTATTCTGGTGGTCTTTTAGGGGAATCAACAGCTGACAATGGGAAAAACAGTGTCTAAGCATTCTTTTTCTTAGTGTTGCCTCAGAAGAACCTGGTTCTACAGTGAGTTGACAAAATGATACTGACATCATTTCAGGGAAAAATTGAACCAGTTACCAATTCAGCCACTTATGGTGTGGAAAGTCCAATTCCTCCAAAAGAATCATAAATTCTCACGGTTCAGAGAGACTTAAAATTTATCTAGTCCAGTCCATCTGCTTGATTTGGGTGGAGAAGAGGCTTAAATTTGGGTTCCAATTAGAGTAATTTTTTTCCTGTACTGATGAAGAGGGCCCTTCAGTGCAAGCAGGAGTTTTAGGTTTCTTCTCTTCTTCCTCATCTTCCCTCTTCATTCTCTTCTTTTCTCCAGTCTGGTATCACTGTTTTTCCTCTTTTCAGACAATTAGATGAAATATCAGTTCACCATCACATTTTGGCAGAGGGAGTCTTTTATCGCTGTGTTGCCACAGGGTTTTCAGGGCTATGTGTTTTGAACACAAATGTATTTTCAAAAGACTTCACATTCCAGCAGGCTAACATCTGGTTTCCATTATCTGAAAAGTCTCATTAATAGATGATATTATGACATTCACACCCCGATTTTTGAAGTTGATGGAAAGTGAGGGTTAATTTTTTTTTGTAAAATCTCATAAATAATAGAACAAACTTTCTAGCTGTGTAGGCTTTCCTATTCACTTCCCCTTAGTATTTTTTAGAAGGACTAAGGTAAAAAAGTATTTAATCTTATATATGTTGGAAAAATAACTAGATGGGAGGGTTCTGGACTAGACATTTGTTCAGGTATTTGTCTTTCAGCCAATTTATCGTTTTAAAATATGATTGTATTACCAGGTCCTTAGTGTATATTAATTAACTAGTTACTGACTTGAAATGTATAATACAATTAATAGTAACTTTATTAACAACTTACAAGTTTTTCATATATTAGTTAGTGGGAAAACACCTATGTATGCATGTGTGATGAAGATTATTGGAAATCTTTATATAAATAAAAGTGAAAAGAAGTTGCACATGGCTCTAAAGAGATTCTGCTGGACCCTTAATGTATAAAGATGGAGTGTCATACAGAGCTGGTGATACTTCTGCAGTCTCAGAGTTCCTTCCTCTTCTTTTCTTTTTTTCACTGTTGACTATTTGCTTCTCCCACATCACAGATAATTCACAACAGATGATTTCTTTGTACAGCTTTTATTTTTATGCTGTGATAATTGTTGACATATCCCACATTATTTTCAATTGTAGAGCTTAAATAATCCATTTCTGGACAGTATTTACATGTTAAAAAGGTTTGTATATGTGTGTGTGATGGTGGGAGTATGTGTTTATAGTAACATAATGCACTCATTATGAGAATGCATTGAGTTCAGATTTTTCTAAACTACAACAAAATGTGAATGTTTAAAACTCACATTAGAAATACAGATACATCCTATAGACTTTTCTTTTTAATGGACCAATAAAGATTACACCAACACTTTGTCCCTGCGTTTTCAATTTTTTAAATAATTTGTGTTTCACATGTTAAAAATTATTTCATTTTGGGGTATTCTTTTGTTAGCTTATTCTCAACACATAGAGGGCTTGAGGTGGTTTACAAAAACACAATGTGTGAAGGGAGAATTAGGACCTCTAAATACATTTTGCACAAGATTCTGCATAGTTTAAAGATGCACTATACATTCAGCTCTGAGTCTGAGAAGTCAAAGTTTTTCCTCCTATTTTACTCCTAACTTTAATACTAAGTGATCTGGTTTTTAAAAATAAATTGAAAGATCATTCATAAAAATTATATTCAAATATTATACTAATAACGATTTAATATACATTAACTAGCAAAGATGTTTATTATTTTCCTTATGAATATACATTAAAAATCATGTTAAAAGACATAAGCATTCCTGTGATGTACAATTACATTGACTCCCTCTCACCTTCTCCATATGCACCTCCAGTCTGCTCCGTGTTTACATGTGATTTAACATAGGACTAATGTAGAAATTTCAAGTAACTATTTATCCTCAAATATAAGGAGCATTATCATAGCATCCCTTCATTTTTTGTCCTCTGTTGACTTCCCTGCCTCTTACTACCCGTCCCCTAAGTCATAATTGTGATTATCCTTAAAAGCCTAGAATATGTTTTTATCTTCTTCTGGAGCTACACATTCCTCTATGGTAAATGGTAAACAATTAAGTACCAGAATGTTTGAGTGTGGGAGCTGAAACTAGTCTGCCAATGGTAGATTCCAAGTGCTATTATTCTTCCCTCTAGTGTCTTCAGGCAACTTACTTAACTTTCCTATGCCTCAATTTCCTTATCTGTAAAATAGGAACAATAATAGTATCTATCTCAGAAGTTTTCATGAGAATAAAATGAATTGGTAAATGCAAACTTAAAATAGGACCCTGGTACACAGTAACTGTTCAATAAAATTTTAAAAACACCATTTTGTTAATGATGACTTCAAAGATTAACTTTGTACCAGTGACTTCAAAATGTCTATCTCTATCCTTGTCATCTAGTTTTCTTCATTTTAACTGTAATTCCAAGTTTAGTTGAAAAATAAAATGAAATTTGGTCTTATCTTTATATAAAACCATGCTTTCCTCCATCATCATACATTTATTTAATACTTATTGTGTGCTAGATACTTTTTTCAGGTGTCAGGGATACAGATGCAAATAATTCTTTATTCCCTATTGGGTGAGAAAAACAAGTAAACATATAGTTACACTACAGTGTGATACACAGTTGGGGCTATAGAAGTATTGAAGAGAGTCATCTAAATCAGACTTTTACTCAACATTTTATTGGTTACCTACTGATGTATAGCAAACTTCTCCAAAATGTAGCAGCTTAATACAGCAAATATTTATTATTGCATAGGCTTCATAGGCCAGGAATCTGGGCACAGTTTGTCTGGATGCGTCTGGTTCAGGGTTTCTTGCAGGCCGCAGTCAAGGGGTGGGCAGGAGATGAAGTCATCTCAAGGCTCAATTGAGGGAGGATCTGCTTTCAAGCTCACTCTCATGGTGGTTTGCAAGATTTATTTCCTCACAGGCCACTGGACTAAGGGTCTCAGTTTCTCACTGGTTGTTGGCTGAAGGCCATTCTTACTTCCTTACCATGTGGGCTTTTTTTGCTCACAACATGGCCGCTGGCTTATCCCAGAGAGTTCTGGGACAGTGAGCAAGAAAAGGGAAGCAAGACTGATGTCAGTCTTTTTGTAACCAAATCTCAAAAGTGACAGCCCATTATGTTTGCCATAATTTATTTCTTAGAAGCAAGTCACGGATTCAACCCACAGAGGGGATCATTGGGGGCTGTTTCAGAGTCTGCCTACCTCAAATATGATGAATTATTTTTTTTGGTATGATTTATCTTCTTCTGTGCCATCTCTACTTTCTCCTACTCCCTCACTCTGTGGAGATGCACTTATTATTGCTCCATTTCGAGAAAACCGTACAACTCCAATGAGTCCAGAGAAAAATGATAAAAATGTTCTGTATGCTGAGTAGCTTCAAATGAATGATATAGAGATAAATGATCACAGTCTTCACAGGTGAGAGACAAGATGGCTGACTACAGACACCAGCTGCCAGATTGTCTCAGAAAGAAGGAAAAGTTTTAGATCTGTGGTCCCCAACCCCCGGTCCATGAACCAATACCAGTCTGTGGCCTGTTAGGGACCAGGCTGCAGATCTCTGCTGCCCCCCAAACCCCCATCTGTGGAAAAATTGTCTTCTATGAAACTTAAGAAAAGGGGGGCGGGGGCAGGGATGGCACAGAGCAGGAGGCGAGGGGGGGGCGACTGAACAAAGCTTCATCTGTATTCGCAGCTGCTCCCCATCACTCACATCACCACCTGAGCTCTGCCTCTCCCCCCACTTCCATGGAAAAATTGTCTTCCATGAAACCAGTCCCTGGTGCCAAAAAGGTTGGGGACCACTCTTTTAGATGAAAAAGAAAAAACAAACAAACATAGACAGGGTGTAATTCCAAGGGAAAAGTTCCAAAACCTACAGGAGATTCCACAGGAAGAAGTTGAGGAGCAGAACAAGAAGAAGCAGAGGTCAACCCCCCCAAAGCTTGGAGTCCAGCGAAAAGGGCAGATGGAGTGGTTTGTTCCTCCCTCCCTCACATCTCTGGCAGTCAGCAGGCTCCCAAGCTGCTGGAGAGACTTTCTACCCTCATAAGCCCAAAAGCTGCTGCCACCAATGAGCTGAGAGCTTCTTGGAGACAAAGCACCAGGCTGCCGGCCCCCTTAGGAAGCGTCCCTGTCACCACAAGCCCAAGCTGAGGCGGCAGGCACAATATTGCTTCTCTACCCACTGGGTGCCTTTGTCCTCCCCACGGGGCTTCAACTCTTCAGTTTTCATCTTGCTCATTTCCACAGAAACATTTCCCCACTCCGGCCCAGACTGTGGGAGCACAGAGGGCCTGTGGGTCCCGGGTGGATCTGTGTGACCCCAGAGCCTGGATATTCCAGGCGGGCTGCCTTCTGGAGAGAGTAACAGAGACGACCAGAGTGCTAGCTTTCCTCCATTCAGACTCTTTTCCTCTCCTTCCCCTACCCTGCCCATGGCTGCCAAGAGAGATGCTTGAGTTGGGGCTTTCAGGAGCTGCTGTTTCCCCTCTGTTGGGGCTTCCACAAAGAGTGGGGCTCAAACCTTTTCTTTTAACGACCTTCAGAGGACTAAGGGGTGCTTGTACTGTGAGCTCCCTGCTCACTGGCCCTTCCTGATGCTGCTTGCCCAGCTGCTCTATTAGAGCAGGGCACACCCTGAAGCTGAGGGATATCAAACCTACTTGAGCACCCCATAGGCAGCTCAGGACCAGCACGTTTCTCCCTGGTATGGTCAGAGGCTGATCTTCGAAGACTCAGGGACAGGCCAGCAGGCCAGAACCCATACCTGCAGAACTTGATCATGTTGCTTGGGGGCACAGAGTGGAGATCTTTGAACTAATCCTGGGAGGAGAGGGAGCCTGCATGGGCAGAATTGAAAAGAGAGCGCAGTGTGTGCCCCAGCCACAGTGCACTTGCAGAGCACCCCTCCCCCAACAGGAAGGCGGTACTCTCAGCCCAAGGCAGGATCTTAGATAGGAAGCTCCCAGCCTGTAGCACCATTGCTGGGGAGCTCAGCTAGTTTGAGCTCCTGCCTGCTGGCAGATGCTGGAGGGAGACCATGGAGCATGGGAGTGGGGAAAAGAGCAAAACCCACCACTACCAGCCAGATTGTGACTCTCAAATGGTCCCACCCCCACAAGCAGTTTTTCTGGCTGAGTGGGGCCCCTTCAGTTCCTCCCTGGCCACGTTCCCCAGAAGCCTAGGAGCAGAATTTTGACGTCTCCTGAAATAGCTACCTGACCAGCTTTTGTGGAGACTGAGGGCAGGCTCAACCAACTCAGCTCTGCCCAGCCTCACTCCCCAACCTGCCTCTGCTGTCTTGGAGAATAAGGACTCACCTGGAAGTTCCAGGGCCCCACCCACTACCAAGGGCATTCGAGTGCTTCTCCTGAGAGGCTAGAGCTGGTCACAGGTCCCCAAAACAACACTGCAGCTTGTTCCTTCCAGCAAGTGCCACCTACTGACAGGGAGGCCAATTTGCATGCCATTTATAGCATTTATTGACTAAAGCATACAGGGTGTGGTTGATTCTTACCCACAAGCACCACCTACTGTCTCAGGGATTATATGGGGCATGCCAATATAATTCACATGGTTAAGAAGAACACAGGGCTTGGGAAAGAGAAAGGATTTCAAAGACCTCCATCCTCTCTCATCACAGAGAGACAAAGAATCTGCCCACACACATAGCTCATCACTGGTACAGTCTACAAACAGCTAGCAACTGAGAAAACCACCAACTAAGGATACTTATAAACAAGGTATCCATCTAGATCACCATCAAAGCACTGACAACCAAAGCCAAAGGTTCTTACCCTAAATATGCTACAGATACAACCTTACCAGTGTGTGTGTGTGAGCCCCATCTAAACAGAAGGAGGGTGGAGGGGAGGGGTAAAAACCTACCCAACAGGTATAATGAACACTATTCAGGTAAAGGGCACACTAAAAGTCCTGACTTAAGCATTATAACAGGTATCCATGTAACAAAAACATTTGCATCCCCTTAACATTTTGAAATAAAAAATATATATAGGGGGAATTCAACACATGCTTTGAAAAGCTGTCCAGTGCTGATGAAAGTGAAACATCATTATCAATATCATTTTGTTCATTAAATCTGGAAACATTTTTGCTTATCAGTGGTATTATATTTTATAAGCTCTGAAAGCATCATGGAAAGATCCATTACTTTCCAAAGGTTGATTTCTTTCAAATTTTAATGGGATGAAATCTTCTCCTAAAATGTTTCATGCTTTATATCTACATATCCTCCCTTCCCTGCCCCGACACATACTCACACTCTCCTACATTCTCAGTAAACTGGTGGTATAAATCCTTGCATAGCTTTTGGACAAACCCATGCCTATCAGAAATGCAAACACAATCACATACTGACATTTTTATAATCACAATAAAAAATAGTTAAAAATAAAAGTAATCTACTGTGAAAGGTTTTAGATAGCTTTTGAATTGACTTTTAAACATTTAAAAAATTTTGTTTTGGATATATCCAAGGTTGATGAGAGTTCTAGCATCACTACTTAAGTTACAAGTCTGAGAACTTGCCCTGTAGTCTGATTTAGCCCCATAATTTGCCTCTCTCTTTGTAGTCCAGGGCTGTCCAAGTTAATTTCATGTCCTTGTAGCCAATGAAGCTGTGGAGGTTGACTTGACTGAAATATGGGAGAAGAAGTATCCTGGGAAGGATACTGAGAATCTGCTAGAGCTGTGGTCTCTATACTTTTTTGATCATGTATCCCATGAATAAAAGATATTTGAGTAAACTCCCATATAGGTATAATTTTAAATTCCATATAAATTTATATTTATATTAAAATATAAATATATACATCAATCTGTATTACTATATTATGCCTATTATAAAATATATGCAATATATACATAGAAAAGAGTGAGATAAAATAAAAATATTTTAAAAACAAAATTCAACTTATTTTATTTATTAATGGTACATCAAACCCTTTTGTCCTCAAATTATAGAGATTTGCACTGATATTCTACAGTCGGTTTTTAAATGCCTTGCTAATTAAACCAGCACCATAGTACCATTAGCTAATATTGAAATCTAAAACATATACTTAGGGTTTGATCCATTGTTTATAATCATAATGTATATCATATTTCACGTAGTCTTTTTGAAAATTTTTATTTTTATTTTTTTGACCTACATTTTGGCAGAACTGATTCAGTCACCATTGATTTCATTTTTAGCATGGCTAAAAAGGATCTCCTTCAGGGAGCAGGAGAAATATCATTTTGCCATTTTTTGTTGTTTAAAATTTATTCTTGTATTATATTAATAAATATTATCATCAATTCACGGTTTCTTTTCAGGAGTCTTTTCAGGCTATTGATCCATTAGTGAGTGTTAATTTAGTTAAGACTAGATGATATAATTTATAAATCTGCTTAACTACCAAAAGAAAACAGTAATATGTTGTGATATTTCTAAAACAACACAAGTGCAAAGATGTCATCATTCTCATTCTACATAGCAGGGTGCAGACTGAAATATCAGGTGAGTGAGGGTGCCTGCTTATTAAATATTAGTAAAGTATAACTTCTATTTTATTTTTAGGATAGAAATAGATATAAAAAAAGTCTTAATGTTTTCTTCTACACCCATCATTATATACACTCCAATTTGAGATCACTGTGCTATTATTAGATGCCTTTTAGGCTCATCTGAATCCCCAATGAGGCCTGGGCCAGAAAGGGTTATACAGAGGTGGGACAGTGGTGTAAGTAGATAGAACTCAGGGCTCCCACCCCTGCTTCAACCAAATAGCTCCAATTTCATTTATTTTTTATTTTATACATTGAGCTTTCTGATAATTTTTCATTTGAACGAAGAATTCCACAGCTAAAACATGTTTGGAACTCTATTTGGAGAAGCTTAGAAGCCCATGTCCCACAGTCTGACAAATGGTTAAAACTTAACACTGAACAGTAAAGTTGCAAAGATAGCCTTTTATCAGAAAGCTAAGTATACCAGTTTTTAAAGTTCCATGTTTTTACAGTGGTTTTATTTTTCTTAAATGCAAAATCACAGCCTTAGATCTAAAAGAGAAAATACTTTAGCCAAACATGATACAAAACTTTTGAACATGAGTAAATGCTAAATAAAGGCATTGATTTAAAAAACACAATCAAGTTTTTTCTTAATTAAGACATTTAGTAAAATGTTTTCAGTATTTTCAAAGCAAATCATATTAAAGTAAAGCTTAAAAAAGGATATGGTTCTCGGAATATTTCAGTGAGTTTAATCTTGGTTTGTCTATGGATTTTGGGAATACCACTTGTCACATGCATTTTGAGATAATATAAAATCAGTGGACTCTGACTTCCAAAATTGAAGAGAACACGATTAAACTCTGGACCAAAGCTACTATAATGGGACTGTAAGAGGAAGAAAAGAATCAAGTCAATTATTACTTTTGGGTTTTTAAAGAACTATGAATAAAATATAACTGTATAATAAGTATAAATAAAAATTACTATTTGCTATATTAAAATAAATAAAAAAATTTCACAAAGCATCTTCTTAGATGACTTTACTAAGGTACAAGTCTATGAGTATGTGTAATAAGGCTCTTCTAGACTTTTGATTTATCATCAAGCTTGAATATTCAAATAATCTCAATAGGGATTAGTCTGAAGAACAGAAAGAAAAAAGAATGAAGAAAATGAACAAAGCCAGGAAAAGGCCCAGAAAAAATTATAAAGAAATAACGGCTGAAATTTTCCAAATTTTATGAAAAACACATCCAAGAAATTCAACAAACTCTAAGTAAAATAAATTCATATGTATGCACTTCATAGACAAAATATTTAAAGACAAAGACAAAGAGAAAACCTCAAAAGCAGCAAGAGAAAAACAACTCATCCCATATAAGGGAAACTCATTTAGATTAACAGCTGAATTTCTATCATAACAAAGGAGGCCAGAAGGCAGTGGGATAACATAGTCAAAGTGCAGAAGGAAAAAAATTGTTGACCAAGAACTCTATGTCAAGAAAACAACAACCCTAAATGTAATAACTACTAATATTTTAAGTTTTTCCTTAGTCTTTGTAATGCCAAGATGCTTATTATTGATTTAACTTCCTGTGGGAAAATAAGATTTTATTTTCATTTGCTTTTGTTGATAAATAAAGTTCTCCTGAATTTATTTTGCTTATGGTCACTTTTTCATTCTACAGGTTTTAACAAATAAAATGTTTTTACAGAATTCCTAGCTGCTACAGAATTATTTGAAATAATGGGACTATCATAATCAAACAATTTTTTGATGGTGAAAATTTAATTTCAATATCAAACATGTTTTCTATGGTGTAAATCACTTCCATCATCTTAATCTCCCATGGTAATTCACATTGGGTTATACATAGCCTGATCTTTAAAATGTATGCAAAAGAGCCCAAGCAAAGTTTAGGAAAAAAAAATTGCCTGACTAAATAGATGTTTTGTGACCCTTTTCTTGTTTCTGCCTTGGTTAATATAAGATAAATATTTTATCTTACTAAAGTTTGAGAAAAAGACATTTCTAGGGGGGGGCATGGGCAATATACATAACCGTAATATTTGTACCCCCATAATATG